>CM031241.1:298629476-299066976 GCA_018340775.1 Taxus wallichiana var. yunnanensis
AAAAATGCATGAAAATAACTTAGTGATTAAAACATTTTGTATTAGGTCAAAAACTCTTTGTTGAATAATAACAAAGATAAAAGTTGAGTTCGAAGAATTGGAATAACTATTAAAATAAACTATGGTGTCAATCCTAATGTAAAAAAATATTTGCACATTACCTAATAAGGCATATGTAGCATGAGTAGTCATTAGATATATGTAAATTTTGTAGCGAAGCATTAGATGGAGTTGCATCTCGTTTTAGTTATTTTATTGGAAGAAACAATCATACTATTTTATACGAGGGAAGGACCTTTTTGTATGAAAATATTTAATTCTACATGATTTTAAAAATTTATACTAGGGTAGTGATGTTGATCTACATGGAGAACCTCTAGTGGTTATTTTTTTAACTTGTTTGATGGAGTGGTATATTAGATATGGAAACCTTGAAAAAAAAAGATATTTCAATAAAAGAGGATGAATATTTATCGAAACACATGTGAAAGTAAGTGTTATATATTTAAAAGTTTGATGAGTTTATTAGGTTCATACAAAAGGAAATAATGATAATTTGTGACTCACATAGTATAATTTGTCTAGAAATCAACCATGACAATGACACTCGAAAAAATAAATTGACTTGAAATATCATTATATTAGAAAAATGGTTGAAGAGAAGTGGTTACAAAGTTTCAATGTCACATATTATTTTACCATGAGAATGATCAAAAATTAACTTTACTTGATGCATTGAAGTAATGGGCTTAATATCCCAGAGATGTTAATGAATGATTTTATTCTCCTTCATAGATTAGGCAACAAATGAGAGATTTTTGGGACTTACCTACTCATGCATTACCCATGTACGGGTATTGCGCTATTTTATGAATATTTTAAAAACATACAATAAATACTACTATTACTCAAATATAATTTAGATTTTTGCTTAATTTCATTATAAAATATAGTGGCTCTTTTTTAAAGCATTATTTTAATAAATTGTTGCTTTTCAAAAAGCGTTAATAATAGGATTGTGCTTTTTTATAAACTACATATTCTTATTGTTTGAGGTATGATGGAAAGATTTATTTTTCAAAGGCCATAACATTGGATGCTAATTAGTATATTTGCAAGATTTTTAAGTTAACAAAAGAAGAGTTCTAATTTTTACCCGAAACAAGTTTCCCTTGATAAATTTTATTGTGAATTTATTATTTGTATGTTTTTGCAGATTTACCTTTTTATGCGATTTTTTTGTTAGTTAAATTCCAATATCCCCAAAACATAATCATGTTGTGATTTATATCCTTCTTTACTTTGATTTTAGATATAAAAAAAGTTCTCGACACACCAAGGTTAATATATATCTTATTTTCTATTTGATATATACACACTAATTTCCAATTGCTTTCAATTCATATTATTAAAGCCTCATTATTTTTAATGTTTCAAGATAAAATTTTTATATTAGACATTACATAACATTTATTATAAAATTAAATAAAATAATGTTTTCAAGAAGCTTCTTGTAACATTTATCATCCTCCTCCATCCCTAAGTCATAAATTCCCACCTCATGGATGTAGTTGTGGTCCATGAGAGGTTGTGGGATGTTCTCTGCTGGATATGTCTCACTCTACCACCACCCATAAGAGGTGTGAATCTATTCCAAAATTCATGTGGCTTGTACTAGTTATCTCTCCATTTTGTACCACGATGAAGGTGAGTGAAGGATAAGAGCTCAATAAAGGCTCATCATAGAATCCTCCCAAGTGATAAAGAAATTTTTTCCACATTCTAACTAGCATGATCAAGACCTCGCATCTGATGAAGATAATTTGTGGTGGTTATTTTTTTTTAGCAAATTTGTCCTTTTTTATGTCATAGCTCACAAATTCGTTATGTATCACTTCAATTTTTGTTCCTGTGTCCTTTTTACGACCTAATGTGTTATGTGGATTTGGGACGCACTCCCATAGTTCTCCATTTTTGTGGAGATTCATGTAACATAATATTGACAATTTTAATATAAGATCTTTTTACCAAAAAAAAAAAAGACCTAGAGGGATGCGAGTAGGAATCCCCTCTACTATTCCAAAATTCATGTAAAAATAATAATCGCACATATCCTAACCACAATATTCAATCCATAAAAATAAATTTTAAAAACTTTATACCATTTAGTAGGAAACAATATCATTGGGGATTCGCCTTCTTAATGTAGTACATAACATGTGAAATCATATCGAAATAACTTTCGATTATTATTTGTGAAAAAATCTATTAGAAAAATTTGTTTAATATTAAAAGATTTGAAATGACTAAATTTGTAAAAGTATGGTTGGTATCCAAATACCTCACAATATTATCATCTATGTTTTATCATATCTCTATGAACTCTATAATATAATGTGTATGTGATTTAAGTAAAAACTATTGGAGAATTTTGATCGATCCAAGGATATGAGCAATACATTAGACTAGCATTCATCACGTTAGGTAAATATATCATGTGAATGGGCATTTGTTTTAATGATTCCCTTAAAAGATAGATACACCCTTTTATTGTTCAAGGATGCACATATCTAAACATAAAATTTGTATGAGAATTATAATTTCTAACAATGTCCATCAAAATTAGATATCAAAACGATAGCCCAATTGAAATTTGACATTCTATTTAGAATTAAAAAATTAGATGTCCCTTCCAATGATTAAATTTGAAGGTTTTTTAGGCGTATTTTGATTGAAGATGTAAAATAACCAGTAAATATCTGATCTAACTATGTTGTCATGAAAATGTTAAACATGAAAATTTATAATTTTCGAGCATGACAACAATACCCCCTATGCCAAATTTTTCATGTCCTATCCTTGAAAGGAACCCTAGGTCTATTGAGTTAGTCTAGTTACCTCCTATATGATGTTAAATCATTCCACTATGTGATTTACAAATTTAATTTAAGAACCCTACGTGATTTGAGGTTTTCTAGAAAATGCAAATTTTGGGCAGTCATGGGAAGAGTTATCACTAGTCTTCCCAGAATGAGCGCAACCCCCTAGAGAAGAGTATTAGAGAAAAAATAAATATGGAGGTGAATTGAATGGCTATAAACATAATATAATTTATTTTGGAATATTTAGGGAATATTTGGAGAGTTTGCAGTAATTTGATAAAAATAGGGTTCATAGGCCTAGGCACCACTTTGCATAGGCCATAAATGCTTCTTGAGATTCGAAAGGTGATTACTGGAAGATCTGGATGAAGTTAGAAGAAAAAAAGACATTCACAAAGTGAATTCTATTTATTTTTCAAAACATTTTTGAAAAATATGTTTACAATCAGTTTTTCTCAAGCCTAGGCGGTGCTGGTAAATCAACTTCGAGAATTGATTCCAAGAGTTATGGATGGAGTTAAGAGCTAAACAAAACATAGTGGAAATGGAATTAAAATCCCCACAATATTTTTAAATTAGGTTTTTCACAACACTTTTGATCAATAGGTCTACTATCACGTTTTTCAAGGCTCAACTATGTAACTTGAACAAAACTCCAATTTTTCATGGAATATATGGAATAATTAACAAATGATACCAACACCATTTTATTAATAAATGCAATTATAGTAAAATTAGTTTAACATTTCACCAAAAACTTCCATTGGGAGCTCAAGTTATCACTATTTCAATTTCACTTTAAAGATCACATACTTAGTCAACTTTTGAACAGAACACGTGTCGGCACTTGAAGCCTAGCGCATTTTTATTTCCCTTACGTTCCTCAAGCTAAGGACATGAGGGTAAAGAAATTTTTCCATACCCTTAAAGCACTCTATACCCATGTACGACCTCCAAGATCACCAGTTCAACCCTAAGTTCTTATGGGAGATCAAAGCCTTAACCATTGGATCACTACCACTGTCATCACCTAGCGCGTCGTGGAAACTAATGTCCCTCAAGTCCCTTTGTGTTAGTGGACATCGGTGACAAGGAAATGTGTCTAGGCCTTAAGGATCCTCCTGGTAACCCATGTGACCCTTTCAAGAGTAGTTTTCCATCCCACAAGAGCTAGTGGAATGAAATACTCGATAGTCGAGCTCCATCGAGTGTCGCGATGAGGCATGACATCAAAACTGATGTCCCTTTCATCTTTCAATGCTTTAGGGACATCAATTATAGAAAAATGTGACCCACCCTTTCCATTCATTTTTTTAAATTATTTAAATCTTGTACTTAGCCATTATTTCCCCCATTTATCCTTCATTGCTTAACACCCAGACATAACCACTGTTCATACTTGTCCGGACACCCCTAATGAATCCATCATTTCTTATCCAAACCAATTCTTTCATGACCAAAAAATCCTTCACTCCATTAAAATACACAGGTTTTAGAGAAAGGATTCATCAAAAGAGATGAAAAAAGAATAACAAAGAGAAAATAAAGTGTTTTGCAAGATAACCACGAAGTCACCCAATCGAAAAATATTCATATCTTGCAAAATGCAAGTCGATTGAGGTTGTGTCTTTTGTAGACATGAAAATTTCTCAAGAAAATAAAACTACAACAAATGGGAGGTTGAATGGTTACATTAATTATTTTTCCAACAAAATCCCATTTTGTGCCCTAGTTCACATTCGTCGAATTTCCCATTAATTTGGAAAAGAAAAAAAATTAGAAAAACTTGCATTTTAACTCTAAATGAAAAACCTATCAAAATGGATTTTATTTCATCATGTTCGAGACAAAAAAAATACCTTCAAATTTTGAGCTTCATTAATGGTCATTATCGCGAGATCCGCCACTACCAGGTGATAATTTTAAATTTTATTTCCAAGCATTCTAATGGGTGAAATCAAGTGAAATTTAGAGGACATGACTACTAAGATGGGAAGAGTCGATAAAATATGTTCCGTCGCAAACCGAGTAGTGGAAGTCCACTTTTTGAAATAGTAAGTTTTCCAATACAAACTAGCTTTGTCTAAGAAGTCACCATCAAAAGTAGCTATGGTAAAGGAAGTGTGCACTAATAATCACTAGGAGGTGAAAATGATTTTACTGAGTAGAAAATAATGACAATGACCACTTACTAAAAAAGTAAGTCCCATATATCGATGCTTACTAAAAATAGTATGTCACCCCAAAAAGTTGTCTCAGTGAAGGTAGTGTGCACAAGAGTGAATTATGGAGCTCATCACATGATGATGATAAAGAATAGGAAAAAATCACATCTTAGCAAAAATAGTAAGTCTCCCATTTGGACACTTGCTATTGATAGTAATTCACACTCAAAGGGTTGTTTTTATACAATGGGGCATGGAGGGATTATCTTCGAGTTAACATCATTGTTAAGGATCATCATAGGCATTTCCCACGGGGCATTCAAGACCCATCTCAAGGATCTCAACAATACTTTTTGATATGCACTTCATGGTTTAGGTCAAAGGTATATCATGTTTAGGACGGAATTTGTGATCATTAGGAAAATAATTCATTCAACTTGGAAGGATCGGTTCCGAGTTCCTATTTCTTTGCAAAGGTTCTCTATGATTCATTATTCATGGTCATCAATGAATTCATTCGATAAGTGTTTTTGAAAACTTACACCCAAGGTGTATCATTATCTAAAATTCACCCCTCAAGGTAATTTTTATAACATGCATCAAATTCTTTAGTCCCAAGCAATGATATTGAGTCCGGGAAAAGTCATGTTTCTAGGGTCCCCTCATATTTTTCTAACTCCCCTGTCCAAGTAGAAGAGAGCAAGTTCTGAGAAAATGTAAAAAAATTGCAAAAAACAAGCTCGGGCCAGAAAAAATCATGAAAAATGGCTAATTCCTAGTCCTCGCAACAGTCGGGACATGAGGGACATCTGGGCGCGAACCGGCCGAAAGGCCACCGGTAGTCTGCACGCAGCATTTGGGACAAGTGGGACAAAGGGACGCGTGGGATGCGGAAATCCGAACTGGCCGAAAAATGGAAAAAATTGACTAACTGTTGAAACAGGCAATCTAGGACATCTGGGCAGTTAGTACGTGGAGGACGCAAGTCGGCCGAAAATACTTAAGGCAGCCCGGAACAGTTGGGCCGAAGGTACGTGAAGTCTGTGAACCGGCGGATCGGCGAAATGAGAACTTTAATACCAGGGACGGTTAGGGACAAAAGGCGCGAACCGGCCAAGGCCGAAGGCGAATCGGAAAATTTGTCCCAACTGATGCAGGACAGATTGGGGCGAAATCGTGAACCGGCAGTTCGGCCAAAGCGAGGAACTTCAGCATTGGGACAAAGGGACGTGCGGGGCGCTTGATAGCCGAAGGAGCCGAAAGCCAATCAGATCACGCCACGTGTCACCGGCAAAAAGGGACATGGAAGCCCATTTCGGGCGGTTCGGAAGGATTTTTCCCACGCAGCATTTGGGACAAATGGGACAAAGGGACGCGTGGGATGCGAAAAGCCGAAGCGGCCGAAGGAGAAGAAGAAAAGTCAACATTCGGTCCGGAAACTTCAAACGGCCATAACTTTTGACTCCGAGCTCCGATTTTCACAAAATTGGACTTTCTGGAATGAGCATGAGCACGAAAATTGGATTTATTATTTTTGATGAGGGTAGATATATTTAAATAAGAGAAATATATTCGGCTCCAGTCAGTTAATGCTCATTCCCGTCAAATGACAGAAAACGCCTGCCAGGACCCAAAATAGCTGCCCGCACTCAGAAGGCCATAACTTTTGCATTTCTCAACGAAATCACACAAAATTGGTACCGTTGGAATCGTGGTTCCGAGCCTGATGCACAGAAATCAAGTAAATTCTATATTTGATCAGAATTTGATTGATATTTTAAGAAACGTGGCCGGGTTTAGAAAAGTGTTTTATTTGGTAGTTGGGAGTGCAATTAAGAGGCATGGTCATCATTCTTTCTCTGCTGCAGCACATGGGACAGTATGGGAAACTTTTGTAAGTAATGTATAACCATTTTACTCCATTTAATGCCTCTTATAGGTGGTTGAAGGATAGATTTCGGATTTCCATTTTCCCTTCTCTTTTCCTTCTCATTTTCTATAAATTGGAGTGTTGGGCTCATTGTAAGGAGGAGAGTTTTGGGTAGCAAGCTACGCCAAAATTGCTTTGGAAGCTTGATTTGTTGCGAGACCTTGTAGTGGACTCCTTGCATGGTGATCCAGGCCCTTATCTTGTAATAGATTGAGCTGTATATCATGAAGTAATAAAATACCAGTTTGTGGATGTATCTTCCCCTATTGTGTGTTTTCCTGCATTCTTCTTGCCCCTTTAATCTTTCTATAAGAATATTGTGTCTATTTATTATGTTCTTGCAGGGATTCATTATCATTGTGTATGGTTGGAATATTGTTTTGAATGCATTTTGCTAGATTATGGTGAACTGTCATCACCTCTTCTAGTGTGCACTTTGCCTCTGTATTTCACACATTTGGAGACTACTCTCCCACCCTCCTTTTCTGGTGTATCACCGCTTTAGTGTAGGCTTTCATTCTATGCATTCTCTCTCCCTGGTCCCTTGGAAATTTAGATTAGAACATTTAGCTTATCCTGCATTAGAGTAGATTGTGGCAGGTAGTTTAGGAGCAAGAACCAGCTTTCTCTGGAGGTCTATCTCAAGTAGCAAGTCCCACAACTTGGAGATAGTACCCATGTTGTCCAATCACACCGTGAGTTCAAGTCTATGCACTTGTATAAACACGGGGAGTGCTTTGTGATTCGGTGATAACGAGTGTCCTTGAACCATCATAAAGGAGTTTCTCAAGGTGCGAGGAGTTTGAATATTAATTTTTCCACTAAATTTGGAGCTTTCCATTGTGATGATTAACAAACTTCATTTGTAACAACATCTTCTCTTCTTCCACTCTCTTTTATGTTCATACCCCTAACTTTCTCTCTCTTCTCAATGTTGTAATTTTGTGTTGGGGTTGCACTTTTTCATATGTAATAATTTTCCTAATGTAATAAGTCACCTTTATGTTATAAAGAGGGACTTTAAATTTTCCTAGGAATTTGAAAAGTTTTAATTTGTGCAAGGACATATGAAAAGGCATTGGGGGTGGATGAAGAGTCATATCTCATTTATAAATTGTAAATCCAATCCCATTTCAAAGGGTTGGTGATTGTTTTTGTAAACTCAAGAGTGCATTGAGAGAATAAAGGAGATATCCAAAGTCATTCATTCCTATCATTCTCAAATTTCCTCCATCTCCCCACTATGTACAACTTTTGTTTGAGAAATAAATATAAGAAGAAGGAGTTTCTATCTTTATTTGATTGAAGGATTTCTTGATACTTTATGCTCCTCAAATCTATTCGGTCTAATTCTACTTGCATAGTTTTCCCTCTCAATTTATTACATGTGAAGAAACTTCTAGTTAGTGTGTGTAGGCATATGATATTCTACCTACAACATTAGTTATCCTATCTCATTTCTCACTCCCTTTTCCCACTTTACGGACAAATTACTCTCTAGAAATAAATTTGTAGCTTTTCTACGGGGTATGTGGAGTGCCCCTATTTGATCCTAGCCATAAGGCCACTAGGAAAATTCACCTTTCTCACTTGCACATGCATATACAAATTGCACTGCACCAGTTAGGAGTAGTGACTTAGAATCCTAGAGCTTTGGAAAAAAAAGCCAACAAATTTTCCTTGAAAAATATTCTTGCCAACATTTTTTGGCACCAACCATGGGGTGGGTGCCAAAATATGACCGCATAGTCCAAAAATTCAAAAAAATTTGAAAAATGTAAAAATACAATAGAGTTCATGATAATATAGTGTGGAAAGATAAATTGTCAATTCCAAAATGTGACCTTTCATATTCCATAATGTTTTATCATATTGCTACTACAATAATTTCCAAAATTTGGCTAAAGGAGATATGCCGGAGGTAAAATAGATTGAGAGGAATTGACATTCCAACTTTTGAAAGTTTGAAAAATCGGGAAAGACATGTTTGAGACAATCCCTACTTTTTTTGAATCCTCATCCCCATCCAGGTCTTGAAGAACTCACCATAAAAATCCTATCCAAACTCCTATGGATACTCCCCCTTAAAATTCCCTAATTTTTCAACCATCATTGAACATTGAGTTCTCAGTGGAATAATAATTTGAAGAAGAATTCGTAGAGGAAAGAGATGAATAAGAAGAAGAAACGAGAATCAAAGATGAAGTAAGAAAAACCTTAGCCCATTATTCCATGGGGAAGAAATACAAGCATGCTTACTCTTGAACCCCGTCTTCAAATCTACCAACCAGATTCGGAGAGAAATTTTCAAAGTTCAAATTTGGTAGCACATGGATTCTTGAATAACACATTGCTTCTTTCATGACATCATGTTGAATCCTTGGTGTTGAACATGAAGATATTTACGTGAGACTATTCATGTAATCCCTTAAAGAAAAACTAGAAGAATGGTTCTATCTTCTGTGCCCAATCCATTAGGGGTTGGAAAGAAATCAAGACTTCCTTTAAGGAAAGATTTAAATCAACAAAAGACTATCAAGACCTATTGATGCAGTTTTCTCAAATGAAAAGGAGATAGTGAAGCGATGAGAGATTTTGGATCTTTTGTGAGGTCTTAACATGATCTTTGTGAAAAGGATTCGCCATCTAAAAACAACATAAGGAATTTGTTTATTAGTGCTCAATCACTAGAGATAGGATTTTTTCTAAGAATATTTCAGCCAAGAACATTGCGAAGCATAGAGGATGGCCATGGAAATTTATTATGATCTCATCTTGTCCAGAAAAATTAAAAACCCCTAAAGGGGTATATTGGTGCTATATCTAATCTCATCCTTTTGGTTCAAAGTATTTTTAGTCCACATGGTTTGAAGTATTCTCTGTCTCCTATTAATGTCACATATTTGAGTTAGCATTGAAAATTCAAAGTGGGGAGGAGGGTCACTGAGCACTTTGGAGATTTTACACTCTATTTTGAAATGATTTAAAAATATAAAAGTGAGCCCACATAAAAAGTTAAAGGTAGAGAGGTGGGTCGCGAGGGCATTTTGAAATTATCAGGCCCACTTCAACTCAAATAATTTCCGGTGGAGGGCCTACGCTCATTTTATGATTCACCTCTAGGTTTGACCATTGGAGTTGCGCCAGGAGACACATGGAGGATTTCTTTGGCTCCTCTTAATACATAGACTTTCCAACTACAGTGTAACTTTCTCGAGACCCGGGACACATGGAGGGCTGCACATATTTGGGGACCTACTCCTAAATTTCACTTTTGAAAGAAGCGGTGAAGTAACACCTCAAAGATTCTGCTTGGGTCTACCCATACTTAGACTTTTAAAACATCGATGCAATTTTCTCTCACCACGGGCACATTGCACCATCCATTGGTTCTTAAACATTTTCAACAAATTTTCTGGCCAAGACACGTGGAAAGCATGCACTTATTTAGGGTCTCTAATTTTGGGTACCATATCAAATGTGCGCCAAGGAAACATGTGGAGGATTTTGATGGCTCCTTTTTATACTGAGATGTTTTCATGGCCGAGGAAAATTTCTTGGGCCCAGGGAACATAGAGATCCTGCGCTCATTTGAGGTCCCACCTCTAGACTCCATATTTGCGGTTGCATTAAAAAACACGTGGAAGCTTCCATCGGGCCTTCCCATACTCTAATTTTTAAAAAACTAGTGTAACTCTCTAGGGTTTTGAACATGTTGAGTGCCCACAATTATTTGGGAAACTACCTCTTCACTTCACCTTCTGCGGTTCCACCAAGGAGACACATGGAGGTTTCGATTGGCTCCTCTTTGCAACTGGATCACTCGGACTCACATCACAGGAATGCTATATAATCCATGTGAGGACACTCATTTATGAGAGGAACTAATGCAGAAATCCATGCGAGGAAATCATTTCTCAAGGTGTATTCTTAGAGGTAAAAAGGATTTCTTGTCAGATCAAGCCACATGGAGCCATCTAAGAATTATTAAAGGGGGATTTCTTGCACAAAAAATAAAAGAATGATTAAAAATATTGTCAAAAGTTATGACATGGTGCCCCAATCATATCTGATGAAAGTAAGAAATGTGAATGGCTCACAACTTTTCCACCTAGAAAAGTAGAGAGGAATATTCTCTTGAAGATTTAGACTTTTGGGGCAAATAATTGGGGGAAGTGAGCGAGTGAAATTGTATAAATGCAATGAGAATACTCTTACACAAGGGTGTTAACTTTCTTGAGAAAGTTTGAGAAATACCAATTTTCCCAAGACACCATCGAGAGACCAAAGGTAGAACCATTGAGAAGCTCTAAGATTATTGAGGAAAATTTCCCTCCCGATGAATCTAGTGAAACTTGAATGACTCTGTGTTGATTAAGAATAATTGTGTTTGCTTTTATTTTAGAATGTTTTCAAATAGTTTTTCTTGTTCCTTTTTCAATCTTATGTTAAAATATCTCTGAGTCACACAAGATCTCATCTATGTGTTATTATTGTGGCATTTGCAATTTCATTATGAGAAGATATTTCATTTGGTAATGAAATAAACAATTTAAAATCACTTTACTTTCACTATGTTGATAAATATTGTTTGTAATCCTATGAGTGTATCTTAGGCATGGCAAACTAGGAATTTCTAATGTTTAATTGATTCTTTAACAAGAACCTTTATGTTGAATTCTCGAAAAGTGTGTGAAAATTTGCATCTCTCGGGCCTCCATTGATACACACCTTCTCGTTGAAGGAATAGTTTGGGTAATCTAAAGCATTTTGTTCGGTGAGTTCCCTATTTTTGTAAAGGATCTCAAAGATCTGGTATAATCAACTTCATCTTGCTTAACTTCCAACCAAAAACTTCTCAAATGATGAATCCTACACGAACTACCCTTGTTTGTAGTGTGTATCCACAAATGAATAAATTCCATTGCCAAAGTATGTAGAGACAATTAGGATTCAATTATTTCCTTTAGTAACCCAAACCTTGTCCAAGAAACATCTCCACTCTCTAGTGTGACAACTCATGAGAGTTAGATTATGTTGTATTGATCATATTTCCTCAAGGTTCTCATTAAAATTGTGTAAAGAAGTATCTCTTGATGTCCTTCACAAACACGAGTTCTGAGAATGGGTCCTCTCACCCCTGGTTGAAGGCACGACCTAAAGTAGTGATGATAGATCAAGCCCTCAGTGAGGTGCTATCCACTTCTCCAATGCCTGAGTGATAAAGAGTCAAATTGAATCCACTCTCTGAAGACAAAACAACTCATATCATGGTTAATCTGTCTCTAAGCATCCTTCCAGGTTTAGTGATGCTACTCATCCCTCATGGGAGAATCAATTTGGATACAAAAATGTAAGCCTTGATGTCTTGGAGACGATAAAAAAAATCCATTGCTAAAAAAATTGGAAAATGAGATGGAATATTTATAGATACAAATTTTTGAATGAACATATTCTCTAAGAAACAAGACTTAGAAAATATAAGGAGTGCCTCGAAGGATTTACTTAGAGGCCCCACTAGTCAATGTAAGATAAAATATTTAGGAAAATGGAGATGAGATTGAATAAGAAAAGTTAGGGTGGTGAGTTCCTAGAAGTTGAAGAATTGGAGAACGTCACAAAACTCATTTTCTGTTAGTATTGTGGAGGTGAAGAGGATGACGAAGAAGATGCACCTAGTTTCTCATGTGTGATATTCACTCATTCTCGGTTGGAGAAAGGATCCTCATCCTCCACTTGCTTGAGAAAAAATATTGAAGATCCTCCAATGGCGAATCCATAAAAAAATTAGTCAAGGATCTTCGTTCCCACCCTCCATGAAGTCCGTATTGTTTAATCATGATCCTATCAAAAATAGGAAGTCTCTAGAAATTCCAAGCGGTCTTCTTCTCGATGACTCTTTTAATTCTAAATGTAAATTTGTTGTTGTAAAATCTAAAACTTTGAAAGCTCTAGTTTACCTTTCAAGATCCCCTCTTTTCCCCAAAAATCTACTCTTTCCTCCAAAGCTGTCCTAAATCCAAAAGAAATCCCTTCATCACCTTCATCACATCTAATCCACCTAAACAATCGAGATATTTGTCGGATATATCGAGAATGAGATTTTGACACGCAACGTTGTAACATCCAGGTTGTAAAGGATTAATAGCAAACCCACCTATGCCTCCCTCATAGAACATGTTATTCATGAATACATTAAAGAAAGACAAGTTTCATCCTTTTTATGTCTCCCTTCTAGTCACAAAATTTGTATTGAACAATTGCATAATCGATTGGGGTGCCTCATATAATTTCATTCCCATGAAGGCTACTATTATCAAATTTTTCCCCTGAGGAAAAATTGATCAAATGTGACCTTACAACAAAAAATTGAAGAGTAAGTTCGGTTATGCAAGGCCACATTTCAAATATATCAATCGGGTTATAGGCAAGCTCGACAATGGAAATGGAAGGTCGGAAAATGAGTGGCCAAAATTGTTAATTAAGACCAAAGCTCAAGTGAAAAATGGAGAAAGGCTCAAGTTTTGGACTTAATATTTTGGGTATCTTGCGGAAAAAGATAGTTGAAAAAATGAAGAAAGAAAGAGAGCCATGAAATGTGCCTAGTGTTAGTTCGATGCAACTTCAAAGGTAAAATATGGAGGCGGGTCCCAAAACATGTGCTAGTCCTCCACGTGTCTACGGTCAAACATAGTGATCCTCCAAATAGAAGGATTTTAGCCAAAACAAAAGAAAGTAGAGAAGGCTCACAGACGATGCCAAGTTTCCAACCACCTTGGAACCTCAAGAGGGAAAGGAGGGGGTAAATTCTTGGAATCCCACAGGGGTTTCCACATGGAGCTACGTCCAACCATCGGTGAAGATTCCACGTGCCTCATAAGTGTAACTTCAAAGGTACAACAAAAGCGAGGCCCCCAAATGAGCACGGGATCACCATGTGGTTAGAGCCCAATAAAGGCGGAACCAGCCGTTGAAAATTCTAAGAAGGGGAAGAGTCGGTGGAAGCCTCCACATGTCTCTTTAGTGCAACTTTAAAAATAGAATCCAAAGGTAAGCCCCTAAATGAGCACAGTCTCGCCACATGGTTAGAGCTCAATCAAGGCAAAACCAGCCGTTGAAAATACTAAGCAGGGGAAGAGTCAGCGGTAGCCTCCATGTGTATCTTCGGGGAAATTTTCGTATTAATTTAAAATAAATATCCCCAAATGAGTGCATGATCTCCACATAAATAGGGGCCCAAGAAAGTCGCATGACCGCCATTGAAAAGTATAAGAGCTAACAAAATCCTCCACGTGTCATCTCAGTGTAAGTTTAAAGGTAAAATCCAAAGGTAGGCCCCCAAACAAGTGCAAGCCCTCTATGTTTCTAGGGTCCACATAGTCACTCCTAAATAGGCGAGAGTGATTTGGAAAAAACACAACAAAGTAGCATGTTCGCGAAACGGTGCCAGTGTCGGCATGTCGCATTCCCCTGGAACCTAAAAGGTAGAAATAAATCTTAATGATGCATGGGGCTTCCACATGGATGTTGCCACGATTAAAATATTATGAGAGACCATGCGGAATGCCCGACCTAACCTTTAGATGGCCATAACTTTTGAGTGGAATCTCGAATTTTAGAAAGAGGGCTTTTTGGAAAGATCTTGATGTCTGCGCTCAAGTACAACTAGATAAATTTAATTTAGTGAGACTAAGTTAGTCAAAATTGAAAAATATAGTCCATCATTTTTGAGATTGGTAGGCTTCTCACCTACCACCATAATGAAGTACGGGCTTCCTTTCTTGCCCAAAAAGGAACAACATATGGAGGCATGGTTTTTTCTATAGAACCCATGTTTTTTGTAGGAAAATTCAATGCAATTTTGGGGTGGTTGAAACAAGAATTCAGATTACTTCTATCTCTCTTTCTAATTCTTCCTATATATTATAAGGAGTGGCATTTTTATAAGGGTTGGACATTTTTCTCTGCACCCTCCTTTATTCCCTTTTTCTGTAAGTGATTTTGTGGAATTCAAACCTCCCTTTAGAGTTGTAGTGAAATTTTTCCTCTTGGCTAATGTAATGCCTTATCAATTTTTTTGGAGCAATATGATAAGTTTGTGGATGATTTCAACCCTCTCTTGTGTTCATTTCATCTAGATCTCGATTGTAATTTTGTTATATATGCATCCTAGTTGTGTTATAGTGTTAATGGTTTGTGTTTAATTGCAAAGAAGGTGTTCAACATTCCATTGGTGCATCACCCTTGTTAGTTTAGGTTTTATTTCTTGCATCTCCTTAACCATGCCTCCTCGAAAAGTTAGAGTAGGTTTTAGAGTAGATCCTCTGAAATATGAATGTGTGCACTTGAACAGAGGAATAGAGAATGGCCCTCATCCGGAGAGCTTACCCAATTTGCAAAGTCTCACACTTAGGTAGAAGCTCCATGTTATGCAATCACATTGAGAGTCTCAACCCATCAAGTTACAAACATTTATGGTTGATGTGATTACTCGCACAAATAGTTTTGGCACGCCCGGTGGGAGTAAGAAGTATTCATTTTTATTATAGCAAGATTGATGTGCACTTTTTATAAGTTCCCAACTTGTAAGAAGCTCTAAAATTACACATCTGGTGACTCCAAAAAGGGAAAAATCCACTGGTTTCAGCAGTCCAAGCTTGGCAGATTCATGAGAAGAATTCAGAAAAGGTCAAGAACAAGAGAAGAAGGATTTTTGTCTATCTACATTTATCCCCAGAAAGAACAAAGAGAAGAATAAAATCTCAAAGGTCTCCATCTCCTCCAAACCGAACCTTGTCAACACCTCCACCTATTAGGCATGTCATCCAATCGAGTGGAATTCTTCGACTAATTAGGATGGCATGGCCCAACCCCTACATAAAATTCACTAAAGAGACCCCTCTTTATCTTAATGCACAGAATCTAGTTCCGGTTGTAGAAGGCGAAGAACATTCCATATTTTACTTGAAGAGAACAAGACAACTCCAATTAATCATATCCAAGACATTGCCAATGTATATGTAGTTCATGAAATTGATGAAATGGACATTGTTGTCAAGATTCTTTGGCACCTCCTTTAAAGGTAAAGCTTTGCATTCATTCATATGTCTAACCAGGGGATCCATCTAGAATTGGGACCATTTATGCACAACTCTCCACAATCAATTCGGAGGAAAGGGGATAGTCTGTCTTTATTGAAACAATTGACAACCATCAAGAGGGATCCTAATGAACAGTTGACTAATTGAACTCCATATTGTAATGAACGTGGGACAAGATTCCATTGGACATGAGACCAACATCTGAAGGTGCTTTCCTATATTTTCTTAAAGCTTTAAATTCTGATATTGCCATGATGATTCAATCCATGGGAAGTATAACTTTAGCCACATCCTATAACATTGCTATTAGAGATGAGAATTGTCTCATTCAGATCGGTAAAATTACCCTAGGACACCTACGCATCTATACCCAGAACTAGGATCTCCAGGGCACTAGTCAAACACGCACGTTAGCTCCTATTCCTACTTCAAAAAATAAGAATTTGAATTAATCTTCTACTTCGTCTTCTAGCTCCTCAATGAGCTCCAAGAAGTCACGAAGCAACTAAAAAACTTGGGTAATGAGTTGGTGACAATTAAGAGGCAGTAAGATAAAAATTATAGATCATATCAACCTCAAACTCAACCTAATAGGCCTCCATATCAGCCCAAACAGGGACAACCTTTCCATCTTTAAATTAGAACCAAGTCAGGCCTCCTGCTAATAGACCATTCTAGCCTTACAATCCTAATGCTACATCCACATCTAGAGCTCTGGTACTAGTGCAAAATAACATGGCTCAAGAATATGACTAGTGTTTCCCATGCAATCAACCTCATAACTAGTCAATGTGTTTTAATGGTGCTTTGAATCAAGCCCTTATGGTGACAACAATGGGTGTGGAACAAGAGACATGCCAAGAAGGAAATCAGCAATAGGGAGCAACTCAACAAGACACACCTCCAAATGAGACCACACTTGTCAATTGGTAGGTTGAATATTTTTGTGGTATAAACCAAACACCTTCTCAAAGTGTAGCAGCCAATACATGCTCCAAGAAAAGGAACATTGGAGAGGAACAATCATCAAATTTAAGTGATCCACAACCCTCCATCACTCCACAAGGTGTTAGCAATCAAATTGCAACTCCCAATGTGCAAGGTCAGCCCAAGCCACCTTCTAGATCAGCTCAAGTTCCCATTGTAACAACCCATGTGCAAGAGAAGAATGTGCAAGGCAAGGGGTAGAAGAAGGATAATTCATCCCCTTTTAACATCATTTACCAAATGAAGAAAATGAATGTAAACATATCGTTTTGGTATTCATTGGCTATCCCTAGGAAAAGAGACCTATTACAAGTTGTTTTGGAAAATTGGTTAGCATCAAATCAACCACCCAATCAACAAGAAAAAGTTCTCACCAACACATCTCATCAAGAAGGAAATCATGGAGGCCATCAAGGTAAGAATTTGAAGCCACCACCATTCTATATCTCATTGATCATAGGGGATAAGTTGGTACATAATTGCATGATTGATTCGGGAGTAAGTAGCTCATTTATGCTAAAATATATATTAGATCAATTAGGTATAAAGTATGATCAATTGCTGAAAGAGTAGTCTAACTAGATGGGAAAAAACTAGGAATGGTTTGGGTGATCAAGGGCTTAAGCTTAAAACTACATGCCCATCCAATGTCACGGTCTTGCAAGATGTGTTTGTAATTGACCTCATGCCACTCTTTATACTATATTTGTCAAGAGAATTAAAAGCCAAAATTAGTGAATATATATCAACAGATTGGTCACACGTGCTATTCGAACATGGTATGGAGCTAAGGTGACAATTAGATCTGAGCCAATTACAAAATTTCACATTGAACCCCATGTCTTGAGCCCAATCAATGTAAATTTCTCACCTTTGACCAAGATAAATGTTTACTACATCTGGAAAGAGGTACTATGGTTGATGGAATTATAGATTTAAATCTACATGAATGGGCAAACAAAAGGCACGGATTCAACCCATTTAAGCAAATGGAAGAATCTAAATTGGGTGTATATTGTGTACATGAAGACATCTCACCCATTCCTAACATCACCAAGCCGAAAATGAATATAAAAAGGAAGTATGGAAACTATATTTCGACGGCTCAAGAAGCAAACAAGTTGTTGGAGGAGATGCATTGTTGTTTTAATGACAGAATATCAAGTCTTATTCAATATTTCATTTCTATTTTTCATGTTCGAAGAACACAACTGAATATGAGGCCTTGATTCATGGACTTCATTAGGTCGAAAAAGAGGAATAAATAATTTAAAAACATTTGGTGATAACAAACTAATCGTCAATCGAGTTAGAAGGAAACATGTTGCAAAGAATGACCTACTCAAAAGCTACAAAAACATGGTATGGGACCCGATTGAAGACTGTAAAGCTTTCAAAATTATTTCCATACCGGAAGAAGAATGAAGCTACAAATAGGATTGTATAAGTTGGGGAAAATTTTGATGTGGTTTACGATATCAAAGAGACAAAACACAACCATACACCCATGTGATTTTAAGGCCGGTAGTCTAGACAATATCACAAGTTGGCATGTGTTTGAGAATGATAAATAAATTGCTAATATATTGCAAGAAGATGCTAAATTCTTAGCTAGGAATCAAGTAGTGTGGTGCGGACCAACAAGCTTCCCAAAGTTCTAGTAACATTGGAGTCAATATTCAACCCTAATTACCAGCTTTGAAAAGAGAAGGCTAATATAGAGATCAAGTGAGAGGATTGAGAGCAATATTTGTTGGGAAGGTAAAACACTTCAAACTAGTAAGGTGGCCACTAAGAAAGAGAGATATGATTTCATATGAATTTTCCAAGAGTTTCTAAACATCTTCGCTTAGAGTTATGAGGATCTGTGAGGGTTCAATCCAAAGCTAGCACAACATAAAATTGAACTGGATCCGAATGCTAATCCCATCAGCCGAAGCAAAGACCATTCAACCCACACATTGAGCCTCTTATGAAGAAATAGCTAAACAATATGATAGAGACAAGCATTATATTTCTAATCAAGTAGTCAAGTGGGTTGCAAACTTGGTACCGGTCAAGAAGAAGAATGGAAAAATTAGGTTGTGGATGGACTTCGATACCTAAATGGGGCATCTCTAAAAGACCGTTACCCACTCCCCTCATTACAAAAAATATTGCAAGTGGTAGGCGGCTCGAAATATTTTCCTCCTTGATGGCTACTTGGGGTATAATCAAATAATGTTAAAAGAGGAGGACCTATTCAAAATGGATTTAACCACTAAGTGGGTCCCCTATTCCTACATGAAGATGTAATTTAGATTATCTAATGCCAAAGAAAATTTACAAAGGGTGATGGACATGACATTCAAGGGGTTGATCAATAAAATAGTACTGATATATCTTGATGATATCACTATGTTCTCCAAAAATTCAATGGATCACCTTTTTCATCTAAGACAGGTATTTTAACGATTTAGAAGATTTGGGGTATCATTAAATCCTATAAAATACATATCCATGGCTCATAAAGGAAAGATCCTAGGCCATATTGTGTCAAACGAGGGATTGACAATTGACCCGAAAAAAAGTTGAAGAAATTCAAACATTTCCCTTTCCAAGTCATAAGAAGGCTCTTTAGAGCTTTCTAGGAAGGATCAATTTTGTTCATAGGTTTGTGCCAAATTTTTCCACTCTTGTGAAGCCAATAACACTAATGTTAAAGAAGACCATGGAATCCAGGTGGAAAACTAAAGGAAAAGTGAGTTTTGAAGCAATAAAAGAAGCTATATCTCAAGCTCCAACTCTCGTCAATCCAAAATTCTCCAAGGACTTCATGCTCTATGCCTTTGGTGGTGGGGACACAATTTCTACAATCCTAGTGCAACATAACAATGAGGGATCTAAACATCCAGTTTCCTTCTTAAGTTAGAGTTTGGAAGACTATGAAGTGAGATATTCCTTCATCGAGAAACATGTCCTTGCAGTGAATCAGGAGCTTGAAGAAGTTCAAACACTTAGTCTCGAACAACAAAATCTAATTGCTAGTCTCTCATGCAAGAGTCAAGGAATTCCTTTTGAACAAGGATCTAAATGAGAAATGTGTAGGATGGATCACTCATGTCATGGAATATGACATTGAAATTAAGGTCACTAAGTTGGTCCGTGAAAAGTACTATGTGAACAACTAGCCTCTAGTCAACATGTTGATGTAAGTTATGAAAATGGAGTTGTTTTGGTACTACAAGATAGTTATGATAACATGTCTATCCCTTGCTGGAATCAAAATATGATACATTTCCTACAAATAGGACTATGCCCTCTAGAAATGAGCAAAGAAAAGAGGAGATACTTCAGATTGCAAGCCATTCCATATGTGTTTATTGATGGTGTTTTGTTCAAAAGGGAAATCAATGGTGTTCTACTGAGATGTATTGGAACATGTCAAATTGAAAAGGTGTTACAAGACTTCCATGATGGAGAGGTCGGAGGTCATTTTTCCCCATGGGTAACAGCTCTCAAGATAATGAAGGTGGGTTATTATTGGCCCACAATGTTCAGTGATTTCTACACATGGATAAAAAGGTGCAAAAAATGTGTGTTCTTCATAGGTAAATAAAAGTTAGCAGTGCTTCCATTGCACCCAATTTCAGCTAACAAACTATTCATGTAATGGGGATTGGACTTCATTAGGGTCATCAATCCAAACTCAAGCCAAGGTCACAAGTGGATTCTCATAGTAATGGACTATTTCACCAAGTGGAATGAGGAAATAACACTCAAGGAAGAAAACAAGTCTAGTATACTAGACTTCTATGAAGGAATAGTAACTAGGTTTGGTGTTCCGGCCACTATCATATTAGAAAGTGCATTGGTGTTCTAAGATCACATAATATGCTGTTAAGAATGGAATCTATGTGAGAAAATCTTCAAAAATTTACCCAGCGGGGTAATGGGAAGATACGATCCACGAATAAGAATTTGCTAAGAATCATTAGAAGGATTCTAGATGAAAATCAAAGAACACGGCATACCAATCTCAATTTAGCATTATGGGCTAACAGAACAACGCTAAAGAGATCAACAAGAAATTCTCCCTATAAGCTAGTCTATGGTAAAGAGGCAATGTTACCTATATCATTAGAGGTACTGCATTATGGCTCATGAAGCACTTGAAGTTGTCTCGAGTTTTAGTCTATGGAATCTAGGTATGCGAGATGATTTAATTATAAGAGATTAGGAAACATGAAGTTCAAACAATGGAAAAGGTTCAAGCCTTAATTACTGGATGGATTGAATAGAATCTAAGAGAAAGGACCTTTCGGGAAGGGACTTAGTTCTCAAGTGGGATGTAGATCGGGAAAAACCATCAAGGAATTCCAAGTTTGATGCCATTTGGAGTGGCCTTAACATGGTCACAAGATGTAAAAGTAGCAATGCCTTACAATTTTCCACATTGGATAAAGAGGAGCTTCCAATTCTAGTTAATGATATATCTTAAACATTTCTATTAAAGAGAAAGTTTCATGTTTGTAAATATTATCCTAGGATTTTAATTTCTCTAAGTGTGTGTGCACATTGTCTTATTATACCATAGGTTTCTGTTTCCCTAAGTGCTTCCCCACAAGTCTTTTTGCTCCAAGGTTACATCACTATGTAGTTCAAAGTGTGCCTCAAAAATTGAATGTTATAATCGTCCATTTCTTGGGCGGATGAAAAAATCTAGGTCAAGAAAATTTTCTAATCTCAAAAATCTCACCTTCAATATTTTCTTATGAAATTTGAGAGTGCAAGAAATGGAGTTGTTTAAGGGCCAATAGGTTGCAGTAGTCGAGGCTCAAGGTTTTAGGAACAAGATCAGTACCAGGATATCATTCATGACTCTGTGCCCAATATTTACTTCAAGGCAATGATATTTTCACCTAACTGGTAGGTGATCCTGCGAATCCCCAAATTGTTATCGGTTTTTTCCTCTAAGGAAAAATTGATCAAACATGACCTCGGACATGATAAAATTGAAGATTTTTTTATGTCATACGAGCTCATATTTAAAATCTAAAAATTCGGTTATAGGAAGCCTCGTGATGGAAATGGAAGGTCGAGAAAATGAGTGGCCAAACAATGTTAAAGGAGACCAAAGCTCAAGTAAAAAATGGAGAAAGGCTCAAAGTTTTCGGACTTCACATTTTATGGGATCTCGGGAAATGGACGGTTGAAAAAAATGAAGCAAAGCAACATAGCTGCGGGAAGGTGCCACATGTTAGCTCGGTGCAACTTCAAAGGTAAAATTCTAAGGCATGTCCCCAAACATGCACTGGCCCTCCATGTGTCAAGGGTTATACATAGTGCTCATGCCAAATAGAAATTACTTAGCCAAAAACAAAGAAATCGGAGAAGCCTCATGGACGATGTCAATTGTCTAACTACCAAAAACTTCGGGAGAGAAAGGAGGGGGTAAAGTCTTGGAAGCCCACAGCGGGTTTCCACATGCGATTAAATATAAACATTAGTGGAAGCCTCCACGTGCCTCATCAACACAACTTTAAAGGTGTGCAAAAAGTGGGGCCCCCAAACAAGCGCAGCTCACCACATGGTCAGATCCTAATAAAGGAAGAATCGGACTTGAAAAGTCTAAGCATGGGAAGAACCAAAGTGAAAGCCTCCACATGTCTCTTTGGCACCAAAAATAGAATCCAAAGGCAGGCCCCAAATGAGCACAATCTCGCCACATTGTCGAGCCCGATGAAGATATAACTGGACATTGAAAGTTATAAGCGGGGAAGAGCCAATGGAATCCTCCACGTGTCTCTTCGGCACAATTTTGGTATGATGCTTAAAAGAAAGATCCCCAAATGAGTGCAACCTATCCATGTGCCTAGGGGCAGAAATTTTCTGGCCCTTGAAAATTCTAAGAGCAGTGAAGCCTCCATGTGTTGGCTCAGCGCAACTTTAAATCTAAAATCCAAAGGCGAGGCCCAAAAATGAGTGCGGGCCATTCACGTGTCTAGTGTCCAACATAGTCACTCCTAAATAGGAAAAAAAGACTTGGCCAAAACACAACAAAGCTGCATGTTTTGCGGATGGTGCCATGTGTCGGCACATCGAATTACTAGGACCCTAAAAGGCAGCTAAAAATCTTAAGGATGCGCGGGGCTTCCATGTGGATCTTGCACATTTAAAATATTGTCGATCCTATGTGGAACACCCAACCGTGACCTTCAAATGGCCATAAATTTTGAGTGGAGGCTCAAATTCAAGCAAAAGAGGACTTTTTGGAAAGCTCTTGACGTCTTATACTCAAATACGACTACATAACTTTAAATTAGTGATACTAAGTTAGTAAAAATTAAAAAGTATAGTCCACCATTTTTTTAACTATCGGGCTTCTCACCTACCACCATAATGAACTATGGGCTTCCTTTCTTTCCCAGCAAGGAAAAACACATGGAGGCATGTGTTTTACAATATAACCCATAATTGTTGTAGGTGAATTCAATGTAATTTTGAGGTGGTTGAAACAAGAATTCAGATTGCTTCTATCTCCTTCTCTAATTCTTCCTATATATTGTAAGGAGGGGAATTTTTCTAAGGGTTGGACATTTTTGCTTTACACCCTCCCTTCTTCCCTTGTCTATAAGTGATTTTGTGGAGTTCAAACCTCCCATTCAAGTTGTAATGAAATTTTTGCCTCTTGGCTACTGTAATGCACTGTATCAATTTTTGGAGCAATAAGATAAGTATGTGGATGATTTCAACCCCTCTTGTGTTCATTGCATCCGCTCGATCTCTCATTGCAATTTTGTTATCATGTATTGTGGTTGTGTTTAATTGCAAAGTAGGTGTTCAACATTCCTTTGGTGCATCACCCTTGTTAGTTTAGGTTTTATTTCTTGCATCTCATTAACCTTGTATCATTGACAAGGTATGGTAGGTTTTAGAGTAGATCATCTATAATATGAATGTGTGCACTGAATAGAGGAATAAGAACCCGAGAGTTCATCCAGGATAACTTTCCCGATTTGAAAATTCCCACATTTAGGGATAAGCTCCATGTTATGCAATCACATTGAGAGTCTCAAACCATCAAGTGCCAAACATTCAAGGGTGTTGTGATTCTGCACCAACAGTTACCAAATCTCTTAAAATCTCCATTACTCCGCCTCATGCCTCTTATTAGTCTAAGGAATAAAAATAATTACCACTTGTGGGGAAGAATTAATAGGGACATGTGGCTCTTGCCGAATTTCTAGATAAAACTATATCAATGACTATTTTGATAGCATACATTTCAACAACCTTTGGAATGTTGTTAGGTTGAATCTTATACCAAGATAAGGGTGGGAAAATTCAGATTAATTGGTCATCCGCAACACTAATATAGTGAAGGGAGACATGGAGAAATCACTTCCAGAGAAGAAGATGAGGTACATGTTGAGAAATTTTGGAAGCCCAGAAACCATCATCTTGTATCAAAATAGCAGGTGGATAACTTAATTTGTGAAAAACGAGGAGGAATATGATGTTCCCACCTTGATAGGGAAATACATGACTTGTCAGAGAAGTATGGACCTCAAATAAACTTTTGGGGATTCTAGTTATAAGAGGGCAGCCCCAAATTGTCTGAAGATGCAAACAATGAAGAAGATAAAATGATTCTTGGTGAATCTCAAATGGACATACCAGCTTATACATTTACCGAAGAAGAGGATATGTTCTCATTTCCATTTGGAGATGAATATTATCTCAGTCATGCCATCCATAGAGGGAAAATGTTATCTCTTGAAGAGCCCTCGAAAGGTTTGAAAGAACTATCTCGCAAGAACTACTTAGAGTTGTAGAAGAAAGAGAAGACCATTAGCTATGTCTATAACTCTTGATGTAACCCATGAATCCAAATGAAAAGCGTGAATCTAATTTATAATCCTTAACCAATCTAAAGATTGGCCATGCTGAAATAAAGAAAGAGGAGAAATATTATTCCCCTCTTGAGCCAATGATTAATGGACGCCTTAATGACAAAATTGAGGTATTTTCTTTCCCATTTAAAGAGGAAGAATATTTTCATTATGAATAAATTGAAGCTAGGATTTTTTAGGTCTTTGAAGCTGAAGCTCCTATTGATAAAGGAGCGATATAATGCATTGATTTTCAAGATGATGAAGTAATTCCTCAAGATAGTTACCTTTAGCTACAAAATAAATGCTTGCTTCAAATGCATAAAAGATGAACATGAAGAAGTAACAAAGGAGATCTTTGTGTAAGAACTATTAGGTGTAGTAGAAGTTGTGGAAGACCATAAGCTGATTTTTGATCTATTTTCTCATGCCATGGGCATACAAGACAAGTATGAGGTTGCTTACGTTCCTCCCGTAAGTAATCAAACACCTCACAATGGAGTTGAGTAAAAGGATAAGTCCAAGCTTTGTCATGGAAAAGAGATTAATGAGCATAGTCCTGGGAAACAAAAGAATTAGTAATATCAAGAAATCTAAATGAAAATCATCCTTGGGCAGCAGTAGGATGCTCACTAAGGAATAAACTATGTGGATAAATGTGGAATGCAACTTACACTATGAAACTGATTTCAAAGAGGATGAAGGTCTGGAATTTCTAAGGGACGACCTAAGCATAAATAAGCTAACATGGACTCACTCTTACAAAAAACAAAAATGGTCATGAAATCACCCAAATTTCATAAACAATTAAGGAGAGGAGGCTACTTTCTGTAATAATTCAATGGCTCCACATAATAGTATCACCCAGTTTGTCAACTCATGAGTACCTTTTGAGGAATGAAAAGTACTTTAGTGAAAGTGGGTTATCCCCACATTGTACCATAGGTGATTGTTATGTGTTTTTACCTTTATGTTGTGTGTTTTTTCAATTTCCATGTGCGTTGTGTGTTGCCTTCCATTGATTTTGGTGTGTGTGTTTTTCCTTCTTCGCTCTATATCTCTTATCGTAAATTTTACATGAATCCTTAGGGTCTAAGTGATAAGGAACTAGTCAATATGTTGTAAAGTGAGAGTCTATAGTTCTCATGACATGTATTCATTCCACTCATTCCATACCATGTCCTTGAGCTAGATCCAACAGTTTTCATGTAAATGTGAATAAGGAAAAAATAATTTTGCAGCATTACAATAATATCCTTGTGCCAAATTTTTTAAGTCCCATCCTTCCCAGGCACCATAGGACCATTTAGTCATTCTAGTAACCTCCTATGATGATGTTATCTCAGTCCCCTAGGTGGTTTAGGAAAGTAAATTCAACCCCCCTAGGTGATTTTAACTGTTCTTCAAAAATGCTAATTTTGGGCAGTTATGGGAAGGGTGATCACATGTCTTCCAAAAATGAGCACAACCTCTTGGGAGCAGAGCATCAAAAAAAAAAATCAATACAAAGATTAATTGAAGGTATAGAAACATATTGGAGGTTATTTTGGAAGATTTGTGGAATATTTGGAGATTTTGAAGTACTTTGATAAAAATAGGGTTCACAAGCCTAGGTAGTGCACAGAGCCAAAAATGGTGTTGGGATTCGGAAGTTGATTTTGGGAGCTCCAAATAGAGTTAGAAGAAAAAAATATATCATCGAAAGGGAGTTCCAAGACCTAAAATATAGTAAAATTACTTTTTCACAATTTTTTTCATAATATGCCTCTAATATGTTTTTCCTCAAGCATAACATGTGCACATGGCCAAAAAGAGACTAACATTTAGGTAGTGATTCCGAGAGTTCTATATGGAGTGAAGAGATTAAAAAAATCACTTTGGAAATTGAATTAAAATCTCTAAAATATGGAGAAATTACATTTTTAACAACATTTTGGCCCAATAGGTTCAGTCCGGTATTTTCAAGCCTTGGCTTTGAAAATAGAACACAACACTGATTTTTAAGGGCATAAAGTGAATAATAAAGAAATGAAACCCATACCATTGGTTAGAAGCAAAATTCTACAAAAATTAATATAAAATTTAAAAATACCATCCATCCGAGCTCATGTTATCGTCGTTTCAAGTTCACTCTCAAGACATTATACTTAGTAAAATATTAAACATGACACGTGTCAACACCATGATCTGGATCATTTTTGTGTCCCTTACCTCCCTCAAGCTCAAAGGGAATGAGGTTTAATAAATTTATCCCATCCCCTAAAATCCCTCTAGACACGATACGATCTCCAGGATCGCCGCCACCCAAGTGCTTGTGAGATCTTAAAGCCTTCATTGTTGGATCACTACCACTTGTCATCTCTTGGTACACCATACAAACCGATGTCCCTCGTGTCCCTTTATTTTTGGGGACATCAAGGAAAATAAAATGCCCCTGTCCCCTAGGGAGCCTCCTGGTAACCCATGTGACCCTTTCATGAGTAGTTTTCCACCCAGAGCCGTGGAACCAAATACTCAATCGTTAGATCTCCACAAGTGTCACAATGACACATGACTAGAAAATTGATGTTATTTTCATCCCTTAATTTTTAAGGGACATCAAGGACACCAAAATTTTCCCCCTCACTTTTCTACATTTTTGGGAATGATTTAAATCTTACACTTAGCCATTAGTTCACCTATTTCTCATTCACAACTTCACACCCTGCCATAGATTTTTTCATTGTTTTCAAGAAACCCATTCCACCATTGCTGATCCAAACCAGCTCTGTCATGGCCACCAAATCCTACACTCAATGAAAATACACCGGTTTAGGGGAAGGATCAATCGAAAGAGTTGAAGAAACGAAGAACGAAGAGAAAACAAGATTTTTAAGAGATAACCACGAAGTCACCCAATCAAAAATATTCATATCTTGCAAAATACAAGTCTGATTGAGGTGCCTTATTTTACATACTTCAATTTTTTTCAATATGATCAAGATGTAAAAAATAGGAGGTTAAATGGTGCCTTGAATCATTTATTATGAAAAAAATCCTGTTATCACAAAAACAACAGCACCCTTTGATTTGTCATATTAGGAGTAGATAATCACATTTCCTTCCTTAGAGGTGATAACACCAAGAAAAGAGGGTGAAATATCTTGTTAAGGGAGAATACGAGAAGAAAATAGAGTGAAAGGGGCCAGCCAATGTGACACGAGACCCGAGATATTCATTTACCACTAAATCTCCATGAAACACAACATCCACGCACTGTAAATGAGACATACATGAAAAAAATATAACAAAAAAAATAGAGGGGTAAGGAGATACAACAAACCAATGCAAGGGTTTAAAGAACACCACGAACACAATTTTATTGCTCTTAGAATATGCACAATCCATTACATTGTTGAAATAGAGGCACAAATACACTTGAGAGGGTTTGTAGCTCAATGGTGTTGAGAAACAAATTTTACAGAGTTTCCCCACATCCCAGAATATCTCTCTTCTCAAATGAGAAGTGTTTACAATATATAGAAAATGAATGAGAGAAAGAGAAAGAGTGAAACTCGGATTTCTTCTCTCACCAACAAACAACTACAATTAAATGGTCTGAAAATGGCATGGGCACCCTTAAAAATCATCTTACATATGTACTTTAGCTTCTAGAAGAAGAAATGGGAACCATACTTAATTAATTACGATGGTTGGACCTGAAATATTGTATTTCTATGCTGGAGTGCTCATTTGAAAGTTAAATTTGGTGAAAAGTGGAGCTTTGTGTCTAAATTTCTGACCATTTTAAGTTTGGAGGTCAGATGGGATGAATTTATCTAAGCGAGTGTGCACGGTGGTAGAAAAGGAAATAAGGCACCCGACAGAAGGGTTTGAGCAAGCACACAATAGGAAGAGAAGTGACTTAACCAATTTTAGGAAATTTGCGAGAGGAGTGCGGAAGGAGGAAATCACGAGAAGGCATGTGTGAAAGAGTAAGGCAAAAGGGGAAATGGAAAGAGAAGAATGTAAAGGGAGAATAAATAATGTGGGAAAGGGCACGAGGAAGAAATTTAGAAAGGAAACAAGGCACAAAGAAAGATACTGGACACGCAAAAGGAAAGCAAAGTGAAACCATGTGCATAGGTGTGTGCATAACAAGAAAGAAGGCATACTCACAGAAGGAAGGTATGGAAGTAGGAAACTTGTATCAAACGAGAAAGGGCGTGCGGTGGCGGAGACATAAAGGAGGGCATGAGATAGGAAGACTAGGGACAAGTGATTTTGAAGGCAAGACTGCAAAGGGGAGTGGAAGAAGCATGCTCAACATGAAATGTGAAACATCAGAGCCATAATGAAATTATAAGTTATCCAAATAAGTAGGAGAGTTATTGGCATAACAATCCCATTTCATGCCCTAGTTCACATTTGTTGGATTTCCCATCAATCTGGTAATGGAAACAAGATAAAAACTTGCACATGAACTTCAAATGAGAAACCCATTGCAATGGGTTCAATTTCATAGTGATCGGAGACAAAAACTAGACCTACGAATAATCATCTCCATTAATTGCTGAAATGGTAGTTCCATGCCCGTAGCCATTGGCAAAAATGAAATTGAGAGGACATGACCATGAGGACGAGAGGATTCGAAAAAGATATGTTCCATCACAAACCGAGTAGTGCAAGTCAACTTTCTAAAAATAGTAAGTTTTCCTATACGAACATGTTATGTTTGGGAAGTCACCATCAAAAGTAGCTATGGCAAAGGCAATGTGCACTGAAGATCACTAGGAAGCCAGACTGATTTTCCGTAGAAGAAAACATAAAAATGACCACTTTCAAAAAATAGTAAGCCCCTATATGGGTTCTTACTAAAGATAGTAAGTCACCCCAAGAATTATTCAAGGCGGAGGTAGTGTGTGCAGAGAGAATGATGGAGTTCATTAATCATGATGGTGAAGAAGAGGAAAAAATAATTCACAATGGGCACTTGCTATTAATAGTAATTCACACTCAAAGGGAAGTTTGTGCACAATTTGACATAGAAGGATGATCATTCAAGTCTACATCATCGATAGAGATCATCATAGGAATTTATCACTTTGGGCATTCAAGATCCATCTCAGGGAACTCTATAGTTTTTTTTTAGATTCACTATGTGGTTTGGGTCACATGTACATCATGTGCAAGGTGGATGTTGCGATCATCAACAAAATAATTCATTTAACTTGGCGAGGATCGGTTCTAACTCATATCTCTTTGAAAAGGATATTTAGAAGTTAGTGTTTGGGGTCATCGGTGAAGTGATGTCATAAGTGTTTTTCAACACTTAAACCCATGGTGTCTGGAACAATCTGAAGGAGTTTCTCAAGGTACAAGGAGTTTAAAGAGTCAAAGTTTCACTACAATTGGAGCTTTCCATTGACAAAGATCAATGTACTTCATATGGAACGACATATTCTTGTCATCTTCTCTCTTTTCTCTTCATACCCCCACTTTCTCTTTCTTCTCAATGTTCTAATTTTGCATTGGGGTTATAGTTTTTCATATGTATTAATGTTCTTAATGTAATAAGTCACCTTTATGTTATAAAAAGAGACTTACAATTTTCCTAAGAAGTTGAAAAGTTTTAAGTTGTGTGAGGACATATGAAAAGCCATTACGGGGTAGATGAAGATTCATATCGATCTTATAAATTGTAAATTCATTACCATTTCAAAGGGTTAGTGATTGATTTAGTAAACTAAAAAGTGCATTGAGAGAACAAAGGAGATAGCCAAATTCTTCCATTCCCCTCATTCTAAAATTTCCTCCATTTCCCCATTATATACAACTTTTTTAAAAAAATCAATGCAAGAAGGACATTTTAGCTTTCTTTGACAAAGGGATTTCTTGATACATTGTGCTCATCAAATTCTATTTGGTCTTATTACTACTTGTAGGGTTATTTCTTATTAATTTAGTACATGTGAGAAAAATTCTAATTAGTGTGTGCGGGAATATGATTTTCTACTTGCAACATTAGTTCTCCTATCTCATTTCTCACTACCCTTTCCTTCATTATAGAAAACTCCTCTCTAATAAGAAATTGCTAGCTTTTACGCATGGATAGTGGAGTGCCCCTCTTGGATCCCCCGACTATAGGGCCACTAGGAAAATCCAATTTTTCACTCACGCATGCATTTACAAAAGTTCTCGATTAAGTAGAGGAACTTAGAATCCCGAGCGTTGAAATAAATACACTATTTTGTCCCTAACAATTTTTCTCCCAACAATCAATCACACTCGACTTGCATATTTAAAATGTGACCACCAATTTAAATATAGTTTTTCCTATAAATTATAAAAATATGCGTAAACATTTATTTAAAAAGATATAAAAATATACAAAAATTAGTAAAAATAACATTATTTTGTGTTTTTGAAGGATAGTGTTAAAAATTTCTATCACTGAAAATTGTTGGATAGGCATAGGTGGCCATAAAATTTAACTCATGCTCCTTCATATTCCAATAGGCACAAAATTTTTTACCATTTAAATGTTAGGGCTGATCTATGTACCTATCGCCCTCGTCATTAATGAAATTTATATTTGATTAGATTTACTCTTTTCATACATACATGAGCATTCTAAAAAACAATAAATATAATCAGTTTGGTGGAAGGCGTTATTATCAAAATTCACCCCCAAGGTAATTTTGATAATTTACACAATTTATTGAGGGTGGAACAAGCACAAATGTTGAAAGGCTAAACAATTTCAATTTTTGGGTAGCCCTTTGCTTTCCTCTAATATCCTTGTCTAAGAAAAATCCAAGGAGTTAGAAAATTTCACAAAAACCTTGAAAAAATGAATTCAAGGGCTTATTTTAGTGTAAATCGGGTCTAGGGACTACAGATGGAACCAATGTAGGTCATAACAAAGTTCTTCGTACCATGTTTGGAGCCTTAACACTAAGGAGGTGGTGAAATGTGGCAAAAGTAGAAAAAAGTAACCGGGATAGTCGAGGCCACGAAAAGGTGAAATAGCCGCGGTGCGGTTCATTTCGAGAAAAGGTGGAAGATTTTGTCCCACACACGAGTCAAAAACATAGTTGGGAAAAATGTACGTGTGTCACCCAAAAGAATAAAATACCAAAGCTACTAAATTTCATAGATGGTGGAGAAAAATATCCGGGCCAGATGGGACACGTGGACTGAAAAGGCCAAAATGCCTCGCTGGAGTGTGTTCTTCAAAAAGGTGGGAGACAACGGCCCCGACAACCCAGAAAACAATGGAGATGAGGGAAAAGAATCCCGAGTCATGAGACACCAAAAATTCATCCCAAGCTACACAGTGGAAAGTGGGACATCCAAACTCAAAATCTCTATGCAAAGAAGGAATTGACAAAAGTGGAAAATCTTGGCCTGAACGGTCCAAGTGCCATAGGGACATGAGTTCCCAAAACCCAAATACCCACGATAAAATGGTAGGAGTAAAGGCATTCACAACCCGGTCAACATAGTGTGGGGAAAATGATGTGGACATGATTGAGAATAGGAGCCGAAGTTGCGGTAAAGGAGTAGAATCAATGCCCGAATATACCGGACACATGGGACACCAAAACTTGCAATACCCACATTGTAAGAACACCCAAACCACAAACTTCAAACAATCATAAATTTTGACCCAGTGCACCATTTTTCAAAAAAAAAAAAATTCCTAAAAGAAACATATCCAACTCATAGATTTTAAATTCCCGATCCCATAAAAGTCAAGAAATCCTGGAAAACATAAAATAGCTACTTACATTTAGATTGCCATAATTTTAGCATTTCTCAATGAAATCACACAAGGTTGGACTTTTTTGAATTGCGGCTCTAAGACCGATGCACATAAATCACAAATTTTTTAATTTGATTAAAACTTATTTCGATTATTTTGAAAATGTTTCCACGTTTAAAACAATGATTTTATTAGTAGTTGGGAGGACATTAAATGAGCATGGGCAGACATTTTTCACTGCTACAAGTTATGGGACAACATGGGGAGCTTTTTGATAGAAAAAAAAACATCATTTCATCTTATTTATGACATCTTTCAAGTGGTTGGAAGGCATATTTCAGGATTTTCATTTCTCCCTTTCTTTCTCCTCTCAGAACTCTATAAATAAGAATGTTGGGCTCATTGTAAGGGAGATAGTTTTTAGCGTAAAAATATGTCAAATTAGTTTTACGAAGCCAATGTGTCGCAGGCCCTTGTAGTGGACTCATTATATGGTGATCTAGGACCTTATTTTGTAATGGATTGAACTATGCATATCAATAGGCGATAGATACAAGTTTGTCGATGTATTTTCCCCTCCTATGATTTTTGGCATTCTTCTTGCCTCTTGAACCTCATTACAAATATATTGTGTCTATTTTATGCTCTTGTTGGAATTCATTCTCATTGTGTGTGTATGAAATATTTTTGTGAATGCAGTTGTTATATTGTGGAGAACAATTATCACCCTCTCTAGTATGTATTTTTTCCATTTTCACACATTGGAAAGCTATTATCATTCCCTTATTTTCTGGTGTATTGCCACTTTAGTGTAGGTTTTTTTATCATGCAATCTCTCTCCTTGGTCCCTTGGAAAGTTAGATTAGGTTCTGATAGTTTTGCTTGCATTAGAGTAGATTGTGGCAGGTAGTTTAGGAGTAAGAAACAACTTTCTCTGGAGGTCTATCTCAAGTAAGCAAGTCCCACAACTTGAAGATAGTTCCCATGTTAACTACCACACCGTGAGCTCAAGCTCACACACTTGTGCAAAATAGAGGGTGTTGTGATTCGTGATAAAAAGTGTATTACAGTTGAAGAGAGCCTTATTGATTCTAAGAACATTTAAACATTAAAAATATGAGATTTAATTTTCAAAATGTCATTGAAATAAAATGGTTATTATAAAGATCTTGGTCCAACATAGTTCCACGAAGCAATAAAGTGCATGTATTATTGTCCAAAAATGACAGGCCGCATGAGGGCCATATGAGGATCATATTCTGCATTGAGTTTGAAGAGCACCCTATGTGGTGGGTTTGGTTACATGGGTCTGTCCTTCCCACTCAAATAAATGTAGACTCAAACAACGATACGGTACTTTTGAAGATATACGATACCAAACAACGTGGCAATTTCTCACTCTTTTAGCCACAAGAATACTTTTCTTTCTCACTTGCTTGTAGGATTTCTCTTCAAGTTGGATGCCTCTCATGGTCATGAAATGAGTTAATAATGAAATTTAATTCTCAACTTAACAATGGAGAGGAAGAGTGATAACATTTACTGATGATCAACACACCACTATAAATACAAATACAAAGCTTCATAGAACAAATGTTTCAAAGCATTTTGTGTTTGTTGAGGAGTATTTCATCAACAAACACAAAAATCATATTAATGTAATCTTAATGATTTTCATCATAATATTCACTGCATTGATCCTAGGATGCACATAATAAGTAAAATTCATCCTCCATATTGACCATAATATCACAATAGCATTTTCTTAAATGTAGGTGATCGATGCAACTGTGTCAGGGTTTTATGTTTGGTGATGATAATCTTTATGATTTGCACAAAGTGATGGCATATGGTGAGGTAAATCATCTCCAAGTTGAGGGATAACTAGATTTATTATAGGCTTTTCAAACCTCTCCATTTTTAGCGTGAGGTTTATTTTCAAAAAAATTGTAGGATAAATGAAATTAGTTGTAGTTAGGAAATGTTTTCATTAATTGTGCTTCACGGAACAAAAATTGACTAAGTAATAATTTTCATTTGTAATTAGAGATAGGAAATGTTTGTATTGAATATATGCATCTTATGTCATAAGAATTTGGTAATTTTAATTCCTTGATTCTTTTTTTGTCATTTTAAGGGATGTCATGGGTATTAGAATATATTAATAGGTTGTAGGCCATTTTTAATTATAATTTTATATCATAAATCATAAATAATGATAAGCTGAAAATTTAAAAAATCGTAATTTTTAAAGTGGTTTATATAAAAATGTAATACCTATTTATCTATGAATAAATTATATAAATATCTATAAAAATTATTGGAGTTTACATTCACTTGAAATAACTAAACAAACAACGAATTTGACTTGATAGGCACAAATAAATTGAAATTCAACGCTTATTAAGGAATATCAATATCGAAGGCCCCTAAAAAGAATCTAAACCTTATCTTAACTATACGCAATACTAAGTTTCTTACATTAAACTTGTCTTATTAAGAAAATATTAACGAGCTTAGATCTATGTTGTATCCTTTAACATTAAACTTTCTAGATCTAGGATCTACCTTGGGCTATCCAAATTCCTAAACATGGCCCTAAGTTGATGGCATTCACTAGGGAAAATTTTAGTGGTGAATTTTTCGTAAACTCGCGACTATTATGGATTTTGGAAATTTGGAATGACAAATTTTCATTAGTCAACTGTCACCCAGATTCGTCAAAATTTTCAGCGAAAAGTCATTTGAATGGGTCAATTCACCTACTATTTATATATAAAAATTAACTTATACATGTATTCACCGAGGTATAATACATAGCCTGGAGGGTGGGGTTTGTAGGAGGTACTCATTTAATAATGACATCCAACAGAGAGTGATTGTCTGTCCAAATTAGGTTAGAAAGATAACCATTGTTTGTCGCCTACCCTAGGTAAGATGATAGATTATCGATGATCATCTAACCTAGGTTTAATGGTTTTCCATTGTCTATTGTCCAACCTAGCCATCCAACCTAGTTTGGATGATTGATAATGTACCACCGTCCAACCGAAGTTTTACAACTAGGTTCTACAACATGATAATGTACGATCATCCAACCCAGGTTGGATGGTTGAGTTAGATGGTTGACAATGATGGATGGATGGGTTAGAATTCTAGGTTAGAAGGATGGGTTAGATGGCGATCTTTGGATGGTTGGGTTGTAAGGTGGGTTGGATGACCGATGATGGATGGATGGGTTCAATGGTTGGGTTGGATGACCGGGTATTGATGGCTATCTTTGGATGGTTGGGTTAGACATCTAGGTTAGATTCCCGATGATGGATGGCTGGGTTGGATGGCTAGGTTGGATGAGTGGGTTGGAAGGGTGACGTTGGATTGTTGGGTTGAACGGATGTGTTGGACAACTTGGTTAGATGGTAGATAATGTATAGTTGTGTAAGCTAGGTTAGATGACCGGTTTAGATGATAGACGATCGACATTCGTCTAACCTAGGTTGGATGACATATAATGTATGGTCATCCAACCCAGGTTGTATGGATAGGTTGGACGACAGAAAATTGATGACCATGTAACCCAGATCAGACAGTCATCCATCATCTACTATATAACCTAGGTTGGATGCCATCCAACCCAAGTTCTATAGAAGAAAATGGGCCTTTGTCCCATTTGGGTTAGACGAAAAATAATGGAAGACTGTCTAACCTAGGTTGGATGGCCATCCATCATATTTCGTATAACCTGGGTTAGATGGCATTCCACCTAGGTTGTATGTCAGACGATGGAAAACCGTCCAGCCCAGACATTTTTTTCCGAGAAACGGTTTTCTCATAAATTTTCCATTGATGTGAAAGTTGATTTTTGAAATTGGCCAGCAGTTCTAAGCTAATTTTTGAGAGGGGGTTCTTAAAATGAACCCCGGAATTCACATAACCACTATCCTTGCACCTAAATTTACATAACTTAGTGTTTAACTAGATGCAACGTAATCAATTCTTTCGCTCCAAATCCATACTCACCCTCTGCGCGATAATCACAATTGTTGGATGTCAAATATTTAAAAATCTCCAAAGCTCCTTCAAAGAGGTGATAGGTATGAAAAGTGTTCTTTTAATTTTAATGAAAACAAACCAACAAATTTTAACTTTTAATGCAACTTCCACCTCCATTAACAATGATCTATATAGTTTTCTTGGTTAGTGAAGCATTTCGGCAAAGGATTACATATGGAGCCCCACCAACTGCAAATTAGTTAGAAATATTAACTACACAATCCTTCTTTGTAAATTAGAATAGATGGTGCACATTGATTTAAACATCATTTTACATAATGATCTTTTTAGGGTTTTGAACATGGGATGTATTGATAGTTTTATTTTATTTTTAATTTTGGACCTTTAAGTGTAAAGAACACTTATGTGAATAATGTGGACTCAATTATCAACGATTGTTCGTACATTGTATATTTTCATGGATTTATTCAAGCTTGGAATTATAAAGAGGGGCGATACCGTGCTCGAGAGAAACAAGCATTTTAGTTAGGTTTTGAACTTCAAACACGTTGGATTTTTCCCATTATTTTTTTCTCTTTAAAGCATAAATTACACTCGCATGAATAATGCAAGCAAGATTATTTCAATAAATTGTAACATTACTAACATAAATTATTTAAGTGCTACAATTTAAACAATGAAAAAGTCTAGAGCATACAAGTATTTATTTCTCACTTTTTTATTTCTAACTTTTCAACAATGTCTGCATCTTATCTAAAAAATTAAAAGTTGTCTCTCTTAGAGCTTGCCATGCATATAAAAGGATCGGATCATGTGGCACATAATGAGGCTAACAAACAAGCATTTTGACTATGTTTCAAATAGTCGAGTTGTACCAAGAGATTAACATATACCTGCTACTCATATGAGTAATCAATAGAGAGGTTCAATTATTAATGCTTCTTTGTGAATTGCCTATTTACTCAAGATTACAACTAAAAAAATTGACTACAAAGTTTTAATGGAAAGAGCAATGTGGATGGGTTTTGACCTACTAACATATTGAGTTTTCGGCATTTTTTTTATTTTCAGCACTTTAGGCTCAAATTGCACTCACGTGATTAATGGAGTCTCAATATACAACATTCACACAAAGACCATACATGTCTAGCTTACCATTGCAGGAACTCAATTATTAATGAGTATTCGTGCATCACCTATTCCATGACAATTACACCATCTTTAATTTAAAAAGGGAAGCTACAAAGTGCTGCAACAAGAAATCATTTAAGTTATGTATCTAATATGTAATCTTTTCAAATTTTCCCATTTTGTAGTTTGTCCTTATCAAAAGCATATTGCACCACCATGAACAATATGTGCAAGATAAAAACCATACACTAGAATAGAGTGTCCTCCTCTCCATCAAACCTACCTAATCTCCCCCATCCTTTCACTCTAATTCACTTCCTCGGTTTTTCATTATTCACTCCATCCCCTTTGACATTTCTATCATATACTCCAAGTAGAATTACTAATTACGCCGAAAGGATTGTTCTTAGTTAGAAAACCCGAGGGGGTTCGACACATCTAACGGTGCACATACTCTGCACCGTCGACCATCTAAATGGCGAAATTACCCACTCGACCGATTTGGCGTGCTCGACAACCATCGGCGGTCTCAAATAAACAAGTAGATGGAAATAAAAATACAGTGGAATCTCTGTTTGCTTTCAAAGTTGTAGTAACGAATGATCCATTTTCAGCATTGCAGAATTGGAACGACACAACCGGCCATGTCTGCAACTGGACGGGTATTCTGTGCAGACAGCGCGTTGTTGTTGGAATCAATCTTAGAAATCTTAGCTTGGTGGGATTCATCCCTCCCGAGTTGGGAAATCTTTCGTCTCTTAAATTCCTGGACCTGTCCGACAACAACTTTACCGGCCACATTCCTCCGGCACTCGGACACCTTCGACAACTGAGGGAGCTTTACCTCTCCAAAAATCATCTGACGGGAAGCATTCCCCCCGAGCTTGGAAATTTAGGTGCCCTGCAAATATTGTCTTCTTACGGCAACAACCACAGCGGAAACATTCCCGGAGCATTGGGGAACTGTTCTATGCTGCAAAAGATCGATCTTGCTCAAAACAATCTGACCGGCAGAGTTCCTGGAGAAATGGGCATGCTGTCTCGACTTGTGTTCATTTCTCTGGAAAATAATTATCTCACAGGCCACATTCCCCTTCTCTGTTCAACTGTACAGAGTTGTGGAACTTGTCATTGAACTTTAACAGTTTCTTCAGCTCCATACCTTCAGACATTGGAGCCAGGCTTCCTAATTTGGACTTGTTGCTTCTGGCCGGGAACAATCTCAATGGCGGCACCATTCCCAAATCGCTAGCAAACTGTTCTCGCCTTTCACAAGTGGAGCTAGGGTTTAATAAGGTGGGAGGAATTATACCTCAGGAATTGGGCACGCTGTCCAGGCTCGTCATCCTCAATATGCATTCTAATGTGTTCGTCAGCGGAACAACCTCTGGACCGATACTGATACTGGAAGCGCTTTCCAATTGCCCAAAATTACAAAAGCTTGATCTGTCGAGAAACCATCTCACAGGCACGGTGCCTGCTTCCATCGGTAAGCTCTCAGATACCCTCATTTTCCTTAACTTAGGAGTGAACAATATCAGTGGAAGCATACCCAAAGAGATCGGAAATCTTTATTCCCTCGTAGAATTATACATGGACAAAAATTCCCTTGTAGGCACCATTCCTTCTGAAATAGGAAACCTTCTCAATCTCGCAGCCATAGATCTCGGTTACAATAAATTGCAAGGAAACATTCCCGCAGAAATCCAATTTTTACAAGGCGGCCTTGAATATATCTATCTCAATGGCAATATGTTATCTGGGTTGATCCCGAGAGAGCATAGGGAAACTCATCAATCTCAGAACGCTGAATTTGAGCATGAACCAGTTCTACGGAAGGATACCTCCAGAAATTGGACAGTGTGCACTTCTTGAGGATCTTCATCTGTGTCTGTAACAATCTTTCTGGCACTATCCCTTTAGAAGTTGCTAACCTCCGGAATCTGAATTCCTTTTTAGATTTGTCTGTGAACGCATTAACGGGCCCGGTGCCTCCTGAAATCGGAGGAATGCAAATGATACAGGCCATAGATCTCTCTGTAAATAATCTCTCTGGGAGCATCCCCGCCCAGATTACAGGCTTAGTAGGCGTACAGTACCTGAACCTCTCTCACAATCGTCTGGTTGGCGTCCTTCCATCAGCAATCGGGCAGAAACTATCAATCCTCGAGTATCTGGATTTGTCTCACAACAATATTACAGGGCCTGTTCCCTCCTCCATCTCCAAGCTTGAAATGCTTGAACTCTTAGATGTTTCCTATAATAATTTCACAGGTCAAATCCCATGTTCGGTGTCTTAAAGAAGATGAACAGATCATCTTTTCTCGGAAATCCAAGACTATGTGGTAATTGTTCAGGCTTGGCATCCTGTTCAACGCCGAGAAACAAGCACTACAATTCGAAAAAAAGAAGAAGAGGAAGACAATTTTAATTTCCGCACTCGTTGGTGTACTTGCAGCATTTTGTTTAACTGGGCTAGGGTTTTGGATAATATACACCTGCATTCCGCTAAAAATATTGCGCCCTTTATCTCAATCCGATTTCTTAAAAATAGCATGGGATCTGAAGATCTCGATGGAAGAATTGAAAAGAGCGACCGGAGAATTCAGCCGTAGTAATTTAATCGGTCTTGCGCTATGGCTATGCTTACAGAGGCGTTTTATCCAGCGGTGACAAAATTGCGGTGAAGGTGTTCACGGATTCGAACTCGGAGCAGATAGAGAGAAGCTTCCTGAGAGAATGCAAGACCCTGGGGAAAAGTCCAGCATCACAATCTGGTAAAGATTTTAACTTCGTGCTCCATCATGCGGAGTTCAAAGCTCTGCGGTTACGCCATTCATGGAAAATGGAAGCTTGGATCAACATTTGAAGGGTGAAGTAGTAGGGCGGCTGAGCTTGCAGTGGCGTGTGAGTATTTTGTATGATGTGGCATTTGGATCACCCACCGCTGTGAAAAGGAAATTTCATGACGGTTTCGTGATATAGTTATCTTTCAATTTACGTTTTTAGTAAAATTTTAAATTGTCAAAAAATCTTAATTGATATATATCATTTTAAAATAATTTTAGGATGATAAATATATTTATAAATTAAATTTAGTAATTAAATTATAAACTCATTAAATGAGACGTGATAAATCCAATTTTTCTTGTGGGTATTGTAAAACAAAATTCAGATGTTAAAATGAGAAGGGAAGTTTACCAGCTTAAAGATTTTCCTTCTCTAATTTTTCGGTATTTTATTATTGAGCGGCGACTCTGACTGGATGAATAATCCTATAACAATAGGCTAGTAAAGAAGAAGAATAGTAAATTATGAGAGCAGAAACAATCGTGGTAGCAAGGCCTATAATCTATCCTGATTCCCAACTATGAAGCACTCAATGCCAATGATAAACCTCTTATCATTGTTGCCATTAACAACAACTGATGAATTGTAATTTTATATTTTTGAATAACAAAAAATATTGATTTCAAGGAGGGCATTTTTCAAAAATATATCTAAAAACCCAAGCCATTTTTTACCACGACAAGTTTCGAAGGAAATACCCTTGATTTCAGTCCAACTTCGAAGCTGTTGAAAAGAAAGGACATATGCAATCTAAATCTGTGATTTGTCGATAAACATGTATGTCTGCAAGGCTTAATCAACCAATTCTTCCGTGGTGGCAAAAATGATACTGGAAAAGATCTCAGGTATTTAGAAATATTGGTTCATGTTCTTGTTCAGAGATAAAAAAGTTGCCTTCAAGAGTAGATGATGAGATGAATATGTCACATAAATATCTTTATATATTTTGTAAAACCCAACTGAAATATCTTTATCTACTCTACTGAAGGCCCAATTTTTCCTCTAGTTTACAGTCCTTGCTTCCAGAAAAATGAAATTGTAATATGTAATAATTCTATGTTATTCAAAATAATAATCATGTACCTGTATTGATGTCTGTATCTCAAGCTTCTTCTTGGATGTCTGTAACAAGATTCCTTAAATTTTCCTATAGCAATAAAAATTTGAATTGAAACTTGCATAAAAGTTAAATTGAAACTTGTAGATTGCAATTGGTAATGACAAAATGAAAATAAATACAGTCACAATATCATTGAAATTAGAAACTTATATGTTTTTAGAAAAAAACAAAGACAAATGCATGTGAACTCGAGTTTAATAAATTCATTATTCACATAAACTTATTTTTGTTTCTAAATTTAAATTAGGAATTATTAAAAATCATTATCAATATTATTTATAGAATATTTGTAAAATGAATAAAATCCAATCCGATTTCATATAAATATAGTAATATACCTTATATATTATATTTGACTATTATGAAATTTTACGGTTTTTAAATAATATACACTTGCTAAAATACGCTTTTATTAAAAAAATTACTTGGCTAAATTGACGGGTTTATTTTTTTTTAAATTGTAATTCTGATTAAAATACCAAAAATGGTCTCTACACCATCAAATTCCAAACCTACGTGGCACATGGACGTGTTACTTGCATCACGAGTCGGAACGATCGCTCCCCGCAAATCGTGCACTGCGATTTGAAACCGCAAAATATTTTGTTGGATGAGGAAATAAAGGGTCACGTGGCCAATTTTAGAATTGTGTGTCTCTTCAGTCCGAACGATGAAGGCCCCACCACAAAATCTACCCTCAAAGGAACAGTGGGCTATATTCCCAGTCACCCACATTCATCTCTTTTTTATATTTTATTATTATATTATTATGCCGAAAGGCGTGTTCTTAGTTAGAAAGCCCGGGGGCTCTGACAACATCCAATGGTACACATACTCTACATCGTCGACCATCTAAATGGTGGAAATTACCTACTCGACATGCTCAGGAATCATGCATGAGCCCGATCTAATTACTAACGGCGTTAATGTGACGGACACCGCACGTGGGGGTCATGACAGGTGAGCTCCACCAACGGAAAAATAGACCCACAAATGGAAATGTTCGACTAGATTTTTCGGCAGGAAGGGAGGGTTAAAGTATCAGAAAATGATGCCTAAACAGGCCGATCAGATAAAGTCAGTGAAGGCATTAATGAGGTCGTGAACGGGTTCTACTATTTGGAGAAAACTATTTTTATTTTCGACCGCCTGAAGGGGAACATATTTGTTGAGGTTCAACTGGGGACCTGATTGTGTTAATTGTTTGGTACTAAGTATGAAGGTTGAGATGGATTCAGCTGAGGCGGGGTTGAGGGGTCTCGCATCTTTCCTTTTATGGCATATTTTTCCATTTTTTGGTTTTTGTTGAAAAAATCACAAAGGACAAAATTTTTTTGCCATTTTTGGAAAGGGTCCAGGAAGATGTAGTAGCAAAAACTTGCATGTGCCATAAATTTCATTTTGTGGCTCCATTTCATGTGTCGTTTTCTCTAAAAGTGCATATTTTCTCGAGCTCTATGCATTGATGGCAATATTTTTTTATTTTCATAAAATCTATTTTTGCACCTTTTTGGAATTGTCAACTGTTATTACGCTAAAAGATGTTAGCATTTATTATGCCGAGAAAATAATATTTAATATTCCTTTGCTGCATCTGAGAAAATAAGCAATGAAATCACTAGATCGTTATTACGCCGAAAAGGCATTAGTGCGAAGGGCAAACCAACAAATTATGCACCACTGAGATGCTTTGGTTGGTGGTGTATGGGGAGTCATATATATTGGATTAGTGAATAACGTTTGAAAAATAACAAAGTTGTTTCATTTCAGGAAAAGCAAACAACAATTTAGGTGTTGTTATAGACAATATAGACCGATTCGCAGATGTGCAACACACAAACTTGATGACAATAACTTGATTTGATCTGGATGATCAGACGAGGCATCCTGGATCATGCGGTGACTTAACCATTCCCCTCAGTCACATTTTCATCGGCTCCAAGTTCGCGTGCTCAAGAGAATGAGGAGTGAGACGAGGCATCCCAGATCGTGCGGGGACTTAACCATTCCCCTCAGTCACATTTTCATCAGCTCCAAGTTCGTGTGCTCAAGAGAATGAAGAGAAAGAAACAAAGAAAATTAACTGAGCATTGTCTCATCCAAGGCTTGTTTAATGGCGGGCTCCATATGATTTATGAATATCCCAAAACTACCTCAAACCGGAGCTCTCGATACGCCGTCTGACAAAGCCAGATTAAACATTCGTCGTTTTCTCCACATTGCATCGTTCAGTCTCTTTGTTGCTTCCATTGTCACATTTCCATAAGGAAACGATAATTCCTCGGCAGATCCTTTAGAGTAGCGTGATTGATCCAAAAATTTCTCTAGAGATTTAACAAAACAATTCTCCGAACAAGTTTTTATGGATTTGGATTTTTTTTGCAATGAAATCGTTACTCTCAGAGCCAAATATATATGGTCGTTGCCAAACAGTCGTAGACATTTTTATTTGATATATCACGTTTTGTAATATATTTATTTATTTATTCCATATGTATATTGTTATTACTACTGGTTTGTTTTACAATTTTTAATAAATATTTATTTATTTAATATATATATGTGTGTGTGTGTATATATATATATATATATAGTGTTTTTATTAATGATGTTCTACATTTTTAAAAATTCTTTAGTTATTCAATATATATATATAATAAATTATATTTGCATATATTTATATAATAACATAAATAGTGTTTTGTATATTGTATTTTGAATATTTTTGTTGATATGTTTTTCATGTTTTTATTAAGCTCGAGTTATTATCCTGAAAGGCATTTCCACGAGCAAAAGCCTCCTCCCCCTCTGACAACTGACAGAGACATGAACGATTACAATTTATTTGGTTACCGAAACACTGACATTTATCGCTCATACACGTGGCACGCAGTGGTTGGAGACAACTTGTCGCATGTCAGATGACCAAAACTGTTGTGAGGCCTTCAACATTCTGTTCTTCCAACACCGACTTTGTATCTTTAAAATTGAACACGTCAACTAATGGATGAGAAGAATGGTTGTGGAGAAGCTCCGGATCGTCATATAACAGACAATTGTTCATTCTGTGCCAAGATCGATGTTAGAATATTCGTTAGGGAACCTTCTTCCAACTCTAGATTCCTTGTGTTGAGATCCCGCATGCAAAAAATTGAATCCATCTCTGAAGTACAAGAAAGGTTTTCGCCATCTTCTATGTTGCAGTTTTGAATCTCGTCATCGTGCGGGGACTTAACCATTCCCCTCAATCACATTGTCATCGGCTGCAAGTTCGTGTGCTCAAGGTCGAGAGGAAAATGTTCCCCCCCACATTTAACCATAACTCGACTATATTGTATTATAAAGACATTAAGAATCAAGAGTGATATATGAATATAGAAAATTTGAGCACAAGTGCACATGGTATTCAATATATACATAATAAATTATATTTGTATATATTTATATAATAACATAAATAATGTTTTCTATATTGTATTTTGAATATTTTTGTTGATGATATGTTTTTCATGTTTTTATTAAGCTCGAGTTATTATCCTAAAAGGCATTTCCACAAGCAGAAGCCTCTTCCCCCTCTGACAACTGAAAGAGACATGAACGATTACAATTTATTTGGTTACCAAAGCACTAACATTTATCATTCGTACACATGGCACGCAATGGTTGGAGACAACTTGTCACATGTTAGATGACCAAATCTGTTGTGAGGTCTTCAACATTCTGCTCTTCCAACGCCGACTTTGTATCTTTAAAATTGAACACGTCAACTAATGGACAAGAAGAATGGTTGTGGAGCAGCTCCGGATCATCATATAACAATCAATTGTCCATCTTTTCCAAGATCGATGTTAGCATATTCACCAAGGAATCATCCTCCAGCTCTAGATTCCATGTGTTGAGATCCCGCACGCGAAAAATTGAATCCATCTCTGAAGTAGAAGACAGGTTTTCGCCATCTTCTATGTCACATTTTTGAATCTTGTCATCGTGACGGTTTGTCATGGACATATCGATAGATTCTCGAGATGTAATCCGAGAAGGACACGCAAGAACCGATCCATGATTCTTCGTCCTTGGCGAGGAAAGTGTGTTGGACGAAACTTGCACCTTGGTCGTCTAAGGCCATAAGAGCCGCCAAATCCTTCTCCGTGTACTAGACAAGGCTCGATTCCCAGTCTTGTTGGGCCAACATAATGGATGCAAAGCCATGGTAATTACTAATTACGAGTAAGATGAATTGATATTATAATTTGTGTTAGCTAAGAAATAATGATTGTTCTAAAACATTTTAGGGATTTTTAAATTTTTTTGGGAAGTCATATTATCATCATTCATTATGAAATTGACATATACTTTAGCTTGAGTTACCTTGCAATCGCAAGAAAAGTAATTACGGCTACAAGCCTCCTCCATTTTTGGCAACTGATATAGACATCGATGCTTATGATGTATTTGGTTGGTGAAGCACAAACATTCATCTACCGTACACGTGGCTCACAGTCGTTGGAGAGTGACTGTCACACGTCATATGAATAAAGCATGTTTACGTCACAACTATATCATCGACATTGTTTACGTCAACTTCTTTTGTCGGCCATATTTGATTTTATTACTCGTTGTCTAATTCGATCGATATACAGGCCCTTACGAAAAACCCCTCCCATGTTCCAACTACCGTAATTTCCAGAGGTCACCGAATGCAATTACCAGTTAACTTGGCTTGATTGTTTTCAATCCAAAAACTCAAGGCTTTACTTTGAAGAGAACCACTATTGAAATTGGGGGCATGGAAACACAACTTTCCTTCACAACTATATCATTGTTCCCGCCTTGTCTGCCTATCAGATCTTGCCCCTTTTTCCACTCACTTGCTATGTCACATTTTCTCAGCAGCAATTTTGCAATCACGCTTATAAGAGGAATCCTGTCTTCGTTCCCTATCCTTAACAATCCCCTCTTATTCAACGGTGGACCTTCCCTTTCAAGCTACTCCACTTCTTCTGGACTTGAATCTTTTCTACTTCTCCACTTTTCACTACTTCATTTTGTTTTTCATTTGCTACCTAGAAATATCATATTACTTTGTTGTGTTTTTCAATTACTTTTCGTATTGAAAATGACATCACAGACTTCGTATACTTTCTTTCGTATCTATCCTACTTTATTGTGTATGTGGCATACAGTGGATAGAAAATGGCAACACAGATTTTTTAATACATTCATTCATATCTATCCTACTCACATAACCTATAAAATAGGTTTATAAATGTATAATTGTAGATGATAATGAATCCATCTTATACATAAAAAAAATAAATTACCAATTAAGGTTTAATAATGTTTTGCACTTTTTAATACAGTTTTTTTTAACTGAAACAGAGCGTGAAGCCCACCAAATTTATGTACGCTAGATAAAATCATCTAAAAAGAGAAAGAGCTTGCCTACACAATTGGTCTTGCAGAACTGAAATTTAAAATACATATACCTGTATACAATCTCTAGAGAACGAGAAGCTGTAATATCGGAGTTTCTGTAATGCATAAACAAACCTAACTATGAGTTATCGGTGTGTCAGTCCTAACTGGCCATATGATAATATGATCCCACACGAAAAAGTGGTAAATAACAGTTGCGAGAACTGCCGGCCGTAGTATAAATGGCGGTCAGCACCAGCAAGATAGGGGCTTTGCATACACAAAAGCTAGGCATGCTACGTATATCCGTATCTGGTCTTTCACCATTGAGGGTTCTAAGCATGCTTCTCCCAAATTTGTTTATACAGTAAGGTGTAACATATTACTTCCGTAAGGGATATATCAAAATAGCTTCAATGATTTATAAAGGAGGATTGTTATGTCGTATTCCAGGACTATGATCCATCGGATAAGACACCATTGAAATATTCTTCCTGCCAGTATTTTTTACATTTCCATATTTTGGAGATGCAAGAACCGGCTTTTTCTGCTTATCTAACAAGGAAGCAGGCATCGTTTCCGTAACTAAATACTTGCGAGCATTAGCAGTGCCGACATCGAGATCAGCGGTGGCTGAAGATGCCCCATTTACTTTTGGAATTCTCATGTCCTGCAAAAACCGAGCATCCCCAGACGAAAATAGAACCACCAAAGAAGAGGAATACAAAATAAAAAGGAAAGACCATTGCGTATTCATTATGCAATTCTAAAAACTTAATAGACCAGTGGATAGATTCTCCTGAAACAGAACGTTACTAAACAATAGAATGAAGATGTTTAGAGGCTCTACGACTCCATAGTTGTAGTCTAGAAGTATCGAGCTTCCTAAAAATACAAGTTTATGGCTCGACTTGTTCTCTAAGGACTATGCAATATTATATCACGGCCATTACACAGTAAAATGCTTTGAGCTTGTAACTAAATTCTAATTTAAACATCTCCACCATCCCTTGCTTGCCATTTCGAAATGTTCTTTGTTTTTGGTTTGTTTTGTTATAATCTTTTTTTTATATATAAATACAAGTACAAATCGTAAGTAGTTAAATAAAAGATATCTCTCAATTCAAAATAATACGGTTGCTTTCTGCAATATAAGACGGAATTTAGTTGAATTATTATATTGGATAATGTTTTTGAAAGGCACATTTAGCCGTCAAAATGCTTTCTGCAATATAAGACGCAATTCAGAAGAATTATTATATTGGACAATGTTTTTGAAAGAAACATTTAGCCGTCAAATTGATAGTGGTAGAAGTTTATCTGTCCACAATTTCCGACTTCCCTTAAATATATTTTAGGGGAGATGCAGACAGTCTTTCTTTCTTAAATAAATAAATTAAGAAATAAAATCAATTAGTCATCATATGTATAATTCAATGAATTTAATGGTGAAGATTCTTTTATTTTAAAAGATAAGTCACAAGTTTCAATCATGCATTTGAAGTACAATTATTAAGCTATATACTATAAATATTTGTTTGCAATTCAAAAACTCTTTGAAATTATAGATTATTAAATCAATTATTTTTATTAGAGTAAATCTAAATCATTTATAATCATTTTACAAAATTACGTAAATAATTATGTATAAATTATTATATTACTACAATTTTTTCGTCCATAAATTTTTATGTATTTAAAGGTGCAATTGCATATATAATTTAATGAATACCATAAGATTTTTATGCTTGTAGGCTTATACCCTATAAGTCGTGTGTGTGATTTGAAAATAGTAATAGAGATGGACGACGCAATTTTAATGGATTTCATTTTGTCAAGTCAACACAAAGACTTCTATTTTAATTGGAAGTCTATTTTATAGTCATGCATTATGTTTTGTCCAAACGTCAATATATATTGTTTTTAACATGTCCTTCATAAGGTAGTGTATTCTTTGTTGCCGTACTTCACCAATATAATACAAATACTTGTAATAATAATAATGCACTCTATAAGGTGTGTATTCTTTGTTGCTCCATTTAGTATAATCATAATAAGGAAGTTTATATTTTAATAGATCGCACATTTTAAAATATTAAATTATTTGTTTCGCATGTATGTTGCCATGTCAACATGGCGACTTCAATTCTTTATAAGTTGTACTCTCTAAGGTACTAGTATTGTATATATGCCATGTAAATATTTGGTAGATCATGCTCTCTAAAAAAGGTATTGTTTGTTACTTTGTAATGTCGAGTCGTAAGGTGGTCTGCTCACATAGAAAAAGCATGCTTAAGGTCTCCTTAGTACCAAATTAGCTTTTTGTAATGGGCTTTCTTCATGCGAGCTCTTATGCAACCCAAGCCCGAGTCCATGTGGTGATTTTTTGTATATTTTTACAACCAACTAATATTGTTCAATACCACTTAACGGAGATATTATCCAAATGGTGACATGTTTTGCTAATACCTTCCAAAAGGCATATTTAATTTCAATAATATATAAACGACACTTATATATATACATATATATATATATATATATATATATATATATATATATATATATATATATATATATATATATATACTCACACCAAGGACATGACATTGGGAGTAGACCGTATAAACTTAGGAAAATAGCCTACTAACATATTTGAGTGTTTTGCAAAGTTAAATGACTTCTTTCTGCACTTTCATAGCAAGCATGTTGTTTGGGCTACTGGATTTATGTTTCTTATTTTTTCGCGATATTAGTAGCTATTGATCGAAATATCCCATAAGCCGATGAATGCACACCTTTGGCCAATTTAGTTCGATGGAGGGACAAGCCGGTAGCTCTTTCCATCGTTCAAGCACGATTAGTTGGATTAGCTCACTTTTCCGTAGGTTATATATTTACCTATGCAGCTTTCTTAATTGCCTCTACATCAGGCAAATTTGGTTAATTCTTTTAAATTTGAGGAGATATATAGATTATAAATCTAATCTCTCTGTATTTAAAATAAGGAATAATACACGTAATACTTATCCATCTAAAATTTGATCTATATTTTGATTCCACAATAAAAATTGACTGAATAATTATGGCAAGAAAATGCATAACTGAATCTTGAGAGAAAAGTAAACAAACATAGGAAAGGAGATACAATTTTCTTTTGTCAATCTTTGAAAAAATGTGAGCGAATTATTATAAATAGATGGTAAAATGAAAAAACATAGAAAATTACAATCCTTAATATGTAATAGTGCACCTACATGTCTTTGTCAACAATATTTGACATCTTGAAGACTGGAGCCAACAATAGAGATTTTTGAGTTATCTTGATATATATTCTCCGTGAGACGGTTCACACACGTTTTTTGGCCATGGTAGGAAAAATAAATTTGTAAGAGGGAAAAAACATTTTTATAACGCCCACAAAATTACCCACACAAAACCCAAGACAAACACAAGTCAAACTTGAAATATTATAGAATAAGTTTTATTTGTAAAACCTACTCATGACACTAGGTTAAAATTTATGGTCACATTTTCTCGTTTTAAAATTAAATTAAATTAATATTATTTATCTCCCTTAGACCCCCTTTAAATAAAATAATAAAATCTCTCGTACCATTTAATAAATTAGTTAGTTCAAAGCAATACTTAGGCTTCCTATCTTTTGTTTTAAAACAATTAAATTTGATGTTAATTAAACTTGCTCAAATTAATATCAAGGGTATTATAGTCTAGTCATCTAATTAATAAAGTTTTACTACACCCACAAAGGAGGTCAATGCTTACATTAATAAAAAGTCTCCGATAAAACATTTGGCTTAGAAAAGAAAAGAATAACCCCCTAAAACACTTAAGTGGCCCCAATTAAATCCTACCCATGCATTTTAAATTTGAAAATTAGCTCACCCACTTCCCACCTAGTTTTTGTAGGGATGAATCTCATCCATTGGATGGATTCATTTAGGGCCCTTTGATTAGGGCATCCATCTAACCCTAAAAAGTCTTATGAAAAGAACTATTTACTTTCATTTGACTTATTATTTCTTCTTTTTGTTTTGCAGATTTGTGGAGAGGGAGGTGGAAGCCATGAGAGGAAATCTCAAGCTCATGGAAGGATGCACATTCTTCCTTTCTTTTATAGTTCTATTTACACCCTCTCCTAGGGTTGTATGTATTGTTTTTGTTTATCTTACTATTTTTTGTATTTTCCCAAATGGGAATATGGGTATTTACCCTATTTTAGGGGAATAGGAAGAGTAATGTATATATACATATATACACATTTTTTTAAATACATATATATATATATATATATATATATATATATATATATATATATATATATATATATATATATATATATGTATATATATATATATATATATATATGTATGTATATATATATATATCTACATACATATATATATGTATGTATATATATATATATATATATATATATATATCTACATACATATATATATACATACATATATATATATATACATACACATACATACATACATATATATATATATATATATATCTGTGTGTGTGTGTGTGTATGTGTGTGTGCGCATGCATGTTTGTGCTTAAAACAAGGTTCACCTGCAAGATCTTCGATCACACAGTCAAATCCATGAGACACCAAACCGTGTGGGACAACGACTATATATTGGTTTGGTAGTTAGCAAATATTATAGGGATTGGGGTTTTATTTTTAGTGGGGGAAGGTCGCTGAAATATATATTACCAAGTGTTCATTTATAATTTTGCTTTATCCAGCATTACTTTTATTTTCTATCATTTGAGTAAAAAAGTTACTTTAAGTTAGCAACACATTTATATAATCAATTAGATCTATGGTCTACTTTGCAACTATGTAGTTCCCTTGCTCAACTAGATTTTAAGGGATCGATATAGTATTTGAAAAGGTGAATAACAAGCAAAAATTTAAGTTCTTTTCCATCTACTTATATAAAATTTAAAATTTCTTTCAACCAATACAAAGATATAAAACATATAGTTGATCTTACTATTATATGTCTTTTAAATAATGCAATAGGAATTAATATTTATTTCTTTTACAAAATACATGTTTGCAACCATTCCCACAAGAAATTTATAACAAGAGTCTCCCATAGTCTTAAAAGAAGGACAACACACCTATTGAAGACAATAAATCAACTAAAATGAGAACAAGGCTGTTTCCTTTTCAATCACATTTCAATAAAATTTATACAACTTAACAATCTTATAGTCCTTCATTCCAACAAGTAACGAATTGATTTTCAAACTTTTTCTTTCATTCACAATATCAACTAAGATTACATTTTGATAAAAAAAACAACTAAAAATCTCACTTTAAACAAATACGAGTTTACAAGCCCTTAATATACAATGGAGACAACATAATAAAATATAACAAGAGAGTTTTGATTCTTTCTCCAAAATTTACAAGAAACATGAATCATCTTTAGCTCCACCTTCTTCCAAGATCAAACACACAACCAATAATGGGGGATGTACCACCACTTCCATTTGAAAATTATTACATTGATTTCTATACCATTGATTATGCATATGGACATTTTGTATTATTTTGACTTAGCATGATGTTAGATGTTAGAGATACTCAGGTCGTTGTTGGTTTTAGATTTGTAGTATGATGTGTGTGGACTTTTATAGACATTTTGATATGGTTGATGATATATTACGACATGGTTATATATATTTCGACATGCAATATTTTCGTCCACACACCCCGAGTAGGCCTTGATAATTAAACTAATGTTGTAATCATTTTAACGTGGATTAAATATAGAATAGAGATGTTGTTAGAAATTGTAAATGATCACGTAATTTACTAGATGATGATTTGATTCATATGTAGATGATTGCGGGTTTAAATTGCATATTTTAGATTGGATGTTTTGATGCATCCACAAGGCTAAAGGAGGTATTATGTGTTTTATAGGTAAATATATTCAAAACAAACAACGGGGGGATTGAGACCAACCACATTGGAATGCTAAGTGAATTCAGAAGGGTCACCATGACAACATGTTTTTTTGTGTTTGTGTGTTTAAATTGTTGTTAGGGGATTCCCATGGTGGGGATTACCTCTAATTGTGACCAAGGGGGTTATGGATTGTCTTTGATTTTAGTTTCCTTTATTAAATTTTGTATGTGATTTTAAAGTGATGTATTCTCTTTATTAATTACTTGTTTGTGTCTAGATTAGTAAATTAATTATTTTACTAAACTAAATTATGAATGGGTCAAAATAATTCATTTATTAGATTAGATGGCTCTTGGATTTTGTGTTGAAGGTTGAGTTCTTGTGATCTTGAGTGTTGTACACACTCACTGCCCCTTCATGGAAATTCGAATTTGGCGTTAGGGGCCAATTTTGGATGCTTGTGGGACAAGTCAAACTTGTCCCACACCTCTTAAATTTCTATACCAACCCTACCTATGGGTTGGGGGGTCAAACATAGACCCAATTATGTGTTTTGGGAAGATAAAAAGGTAAAATTTTATTGCACTTTCTTTCATGTAATTAATTTTGTCCTTAAGGGGTGTGGGCTTGGTTTGTTTGTGTAAGGAATTTGTTATTCCTCTCACCCACCAATTTATGGTGCATGAGGGTTGAGGTTTGACTTGTGAGGTGGAGTTGAGGATGAGTGTAGTGGCATCCTATATGGATCCACATCACCCTCCTCTCTCCCTTTTTCTATTTATTCAATTTATTTTATTAGTTTGGGGCTTACTTCATTCTTTTGTGCTCTTGAATTTTGGGAGAGTTAGAATATTTTGGAGTGCTTGTGGTATTTTTGGAGCTTGTGGATGATTTCTTGGGTTTGAAGAAGCTTGGATATTGATTCTTGGAACAAGTGTACTACGGAAGGTGGGAGATTTACTCTTGAGTAATTCCCTTCTTTTTCCTTATGTGCATGTGCTTGTTTTAAATGTTTTGATATGATTTTTGGGTGCTTGGGTAGGTACTGTCTAAGTATGGTGTAGGAGGGGAATCTAGGGAGAATTCATGTAGGGATGCATAAGAGTTTATTTCATTTTGTGGAGGGAGTTTGGGATGCGTGCCCCACCTTGGACAAGGAATGCTTACATTTCTTACTTGTTTATTTTATGAGTGAGGGATAAGAGAATGAGGGAGGCATAAGAGGCCCTTAAGGGATGCATAAGAGTGTGTAGAGGTTTTGAGATGTGTATTGGTTAAGGTGGAAACCCATTTCCCATTCGGACGCATAAGTGGCCTCCCATGGTTCTTTCTCTTTTGGCTTTTCCTTTTAAAGCCTTGTATACTTATTGTTTCCTTCTTGTGTTTTTAGTTGAGTTATTTGTGTTTTTGGAATCGTTGTGAAATAATTGGTTTTGTGTTGTGGAAACTTGTTTTTTTCCATGTGTTGGATCCACCTTTCATTGCTATGTGGTTGGGGCTCGGGGGCCAATGAGGGGGATGGATTATCTGATAATAATGGTATAGCTTAGATACCAAATGATAGAATAGAATAAGATTGCAATGACCAAAGAGGGATGGAAGCCTCATAAATATTATTGATCATGAAATCAGATTACATTACAATGCAAGAGCTGTAATATTTATATATATTAGACAGCCTCATATGGATAGACATGACACCCTAGCAGACACCAACTATGAGATGATAAGACCCATCTCACATGCACATGTAATTACTACTAATACCAATATTGAATGTTATCCAACATAACAATATTGAATGCAAGTCACTAGACTAGAGTGCACATGTTGCACATTATTAAATAAAAGAAAATGCAATAAAATGCAATAAATATGCCTATGCTAAATTATGCTAACATTCCCCCCCTTAATTTTGCATAGTTTCCAATGAAGTGGAGAGGAACTCTCTGAATAGTGTGAATTTGTCACGTGCAAGTGACTTAGTGAAAACATATGCCTTCTGTTCAGCTGTAGGATAGAAATGGAGCTGTATGTTGTGCTTCAAGACATGCTTGTGTATGAAATGAACCTATACTTCAATATGCTTGGTTCTCTCATGAAATACTGGATTGCGAACAAGCTTTAGAACTCCTTCATTATCAACATATACTAGAGTAGATTTCTATTGTGGTAGACCAATTCCTTCCAGTATTCGGCGTAGCCATATTGCTTCACAAACAGCTTCACCTGCAGCTCGATACTCTGCTTCTATAGAAGAGCGAGAAACAAAGTTCTGTTTCTTGCTTCCCCATGATATCGGTCCAGATCCCATAAAGAAGATGAAGCTTGATGTTGACTTCCTATCATCCATGTTTCCTACATGATCTGAATCTGAATATCCTGTCAAGAAGAAATTGTCATTCTTCTTGTACTCTAGACCAAGGTCAAATGTACCCTTTAGATATCTTAGTATTCTCTTTGCTGCTTTCTAATGACATATTTTCGGTTCTTGCATGAAGCGTGATAAATAGCTGACTGCAAAGCTGATATCTGGTCTAGTATATGTCGGAGTAAAGAGACTCCCGATCAACTACCATGATAGAGAGTTACATTCACCGGTGGTGATAGATTGGAATGAGATAACTGAAGTCTTGCTTCCATAGGTGTAGCAATAGGAGTGCGATCATCATCCCGAATTTCTTGAGCATTGTCTTGGTGTATTTCAACCGTGACACAAAGATATGATTCTCTTTTTCCATACTTCCAACCCAAGACAATAGTGCATGAGCCCAAGATCTGTCATGTCGAACGATCGATTAAAACCCTTCTTTGTTGCATTGATCATCTTCACGAACTGCATGTAATGAATAAATCATCGACATAAACAACCACAATGACAATCTCCCCCTTGCTTTTTGAGGTATAGATTGGGGTCATAAGGATTCCTTTCAATCCATGACTTATGAGATTCTCATCAATTTTGATGTACCATGCCCGGGTTCTGTTTTAGGCCATATAGAGATTTTATGAGTCTCGCATACCATCATCTCTTTTCCGAGTATTACATAACCCTCTGGCTGAGTCATATAGACTTCTTCTTACAAATCTCCATTAAGAAAGGCACTTTTCACATCCATTTGGTGGACTTTCCAACCAAATTGTGCAGCTAGAGCAAAGATCATCCTGATTGTCTTGATCTTAGCTGTGGGAGCAAATGTCTCCTCATAAATAATGCCTTCTTATTGTGCATACCCCTTTGCTACAAGCCTTGCTTTATACTTGTCAATAGTCCCATCTAATTTGTACTTAGTCTTGAATATCCATCTGCATCCAATGGGTTTCTTCCCTGGTGGAAGGTCGACAAGTTGCCATGTGTTGTTCTTCATCACTGACTGATACTCTGAATCCATGGCATCTTTCCAAGATTTTGATTGTAGGGCTTCCTGAACTATAGATGGCTCAACTGTTTCAACAACTCTGCTCATTAGGGCATAATTGACCTCTTCACGAGCTTGACTGCGAGTTCTAGGTCCAAGATTGGATGATGTGCTAGGTGCTTCATCCAAATTTACATCTCTTATTAATTGAGTATACCATTTAGGTAACTTCTTAGCTGTTCCATTGGCTTGTGGTGGATCCAAGTTTTCACCATCATCTAATTCATCACTAGTCATCTTCAGTGGGAACATCAAATTTTGTCTTCACAAGAGGTGTATTTTGCATGTTTGTTGAGTCATTGAGTGGAGCATCTACTTGTTTCTTCTCAAAGAACTCAACATCCCTACTGTGTATACTTTCTTTGCTTTCGGATCCCATAACTGCACTCCAAGTGCTTCTTCACCGTATCCAATGAATGTCGGTTTCTCAGCTTTCATATCCAACTTGTTCCTGTTCTTCTTAGGTATGTGCATGCTAGCTTTACACCCAAATACTCTTAGGTGTGCAATTGATGGTTTCTAATTTGACCATGCTTCTTGAGGTGTCACTCCTTCAAGAGCTACTGTGGGCACTCTGTTCAACAAATAGACTATAGTTCTTGCAGCTTCTGCCCAAAATGTCTTTGTTAAACCTGAGTCATCAATCATACATCGCACCATTTCCATGATAGTACGATTCCTTCTCTCAACTATACCATTCTGCTATGGTGTGTGAGTAGGAGGAATTTGTTGACGAATCCCATGAGCTTCCAGGTAAGTCTTGAACTCATTTCTTGTGAATTCCCCCCTCGATCTGAGTGGAGAGTTTTGATCTTACGACCAACTTCATTCTCAACAAGTTCTTTGAACTTCTGAAATGTCTCAAAGGCTTGACTCTTGTTTCTTAGACAATATATCCACATCTTTCTTGAGTAGTCATCAACACAAAGCATGAAGTATTGACATCCAAAATGACTTGGTTGCATGGGCCCACAAAGATCGATGTGCACCAAATCAAGCTTTCCCTTAGCTCTATATGTGTTCTTTTGGAAGGGTACTCTATGTTGCTTTCCAGCTAGGCAATTGTGACACTTGTCAGTGTTGTGCTTGAGTGTAGGCAATCCTTTCACCATGTTTCCCTTTTGAAGTGTTTGGAGATAGCCAAAACTAATGTGACCATATCTGCGATGCCATAGTTCTGTAGATTGTGTGTCTTTGGCAACTAGAGCTTGATCATCGTTGTGGAAAAAATCAAGTTGGAACATGCATCCCACATTGGAGGCTCTTGCTACAATCTTGGAACCTCTTGACTTATCTCTTATCAAGCACACTTTTTCTCCATTATTACTGTCAAAATCCAACTTCAAGTTGTGATCAAGGAGTTGACTAACTGATAGCAAATTCTTGGTCAACCCAGGTACATACAATACATTTGTGATTTTACAATCATGCTTTCCAAGAGGTAGTGAAATGTTTCCAATCCCCTTGACATTTAGATGATGAGTCATCACCTAATGACACATGGTTCTCGTTAGGTGAGTCACGCAGTGTGTAGAACCAATCCTTACGTCTAGTCATGTGTCAAGTTGCACCCGAGTCAACATACCATATATCTTGTGTGGACTTGGTTTCTTCATCAAATTGAGCGAATACATGTGGTGTCCTTCATCCGAATCATCCTCATGTTCGAATGTACCCTTGTTGTTTGGGTTTTATTTTCCAATTGCTATTTTTCGCCCTTGATTGTGGTTGTTGTTGGACTTCCCTTTATTTGAATTATTGTTACCCCGTTGGTTATTGGGTTTTGAATTGCTTGATGAACCCTTTTTGTAAGAATTGTACCAACAATATTTGATGTCATGTCCCCCTCTATTGCAAATGGGACACTTCTTGGTGTTGTCTCGTTGACTTTGATTTTGTTGGGACTTCTTGTTATTGGACTGAAATCTCCCCTTTCCTTCATGATTGGAAGATAGTGTTTTCTCATCTTCATGATCTTTGTTATTCATTTCCTCTTGTTGTTGGAGTAGATTGACTAACTTATCAAAGGTGACTGTGTGTTCACTCATATTGATAGTTGTCACAAAGATTTTGTAGGAAGGAGGAAGTGCTTGCAACACAATTGGTACGAGGTCTTCATGACTTATCTCTTTTTCCAATTCCAATAGAGATGCCCTCAAAATAGCAACTCGTCTAAAAAAACTTCAACCTTCTCATTGTGCTTGAACTTGAGAGTATGCGCAGTGTGATAGTAGGTTGAGGATGGCATTCTTGTTCTTTGCCTCATGATCGTGTGCTCAACTTATCCCATGCATCCTTGGCCGATGTGGCATCTCTAATGTGGGGTTGCACATCATCTGTTACGCTAAACAAGATGATCAACTTGGCCTTTTGATTGGCCTTGTCAAATTGAACTTGTTGTCTTCCATCATCAAGTGATCTTGTTGTTTGTCCATCTACAACTATCCATAGGTCTTCAAACTCAAGTAACACCTTGATCTTCGGTTTCCATGCAGCATAGTTGTCTCCTCTAAGCAGTTGTGAATCTGGCAAGAAGAACTTTGGTGCTTGTGCACCCATTTTTACAATCTGAATTTCTGAAACTCTGAATTTATGACAAAGGGTAAGGCTCTTATCACTCCAGGTTTATGGTCTCCCTCTCAATATACTTTGTTGGCACGATATACCAAACCTTTCTATATACGCTCCCTTCCGATATACCCGTTAGTACGTGGAAGAAGATCACCCTTTCAATATACCCATCAAGATGCGGAAATATGTGTTAACGCACATGAAAGAATTTAGTACATGGTACTTAGACAAGATGCGGAGAGGGGTTTGTCACAGCAGCACAAACAGATGGGAGGGCTCAAATGTGTGTGTATTGTGTCCTTATTACTCCTCGTTGATTTTATAGGGTCGATGCCTAAACGACATTTAGGTAGTTGTGTTAGGTGTTAGGTGCGGTAGTAGTCACGACGGCATCACCCGTAAGTGCTTCCCAGGCACCGTATATACCGAAACATTGCTATGAGATCAAAGATCTCATGTGATAGAACAAACATAAAATAAAAAGTTTACACTTTTTTTTTCACTTTATGCACCAAGATTAGTACAACATGCTCCAAAGTATATCAAAATGAAATTTTTATGTCCCCCCTCTTTACAAAGGGTCCGAGAATCACAAAATACACAATTTAGGCCAAAATATTTTTACCCCTAATAGGTATTTTTCCGATAAATTTAGCAGTGGCTCTAAATGCGTTTGGTGAGCTTCTAAATTTGGAAATCTCCCAAAATTTAGTAATTTCTCCAAATTTTCTAAAAAAATAATTTAATTTAAAATATGGAGAGAGTGGGAATCGAACCGTGACTGTTTGTTCCCAAGATCCAAACAAACAATTTGAATATTGTTTTCAGATTTTCTCACAAACCGTGATCTAGGTTTTTCTAAAATTTTGACAATAATAAGCATCATACAATGCTTTTCTTGAAACTCACAAAATTTCAGAAGAATCAATCTTATTTTTGAGAGCTTACCAAATTACTAGCTAGATCTGATTTTTTTCGAAAAAAATGATCCGACTTGTATAGACTTTTCGGGAAATGTAGAGGCCGAATCTGAAGATGATGTAAAGTGTAAAGTTGTGCATCTACTTCTTTTCTTTCTAGAAAAAAACAGCACATCAATTCGACATTGTATGAAAAAGTTACGTCCTTTTTATAAGAGCTATCTGCTGGAATTTTGTTGACGGGACTGCTTCAACCTTTGCTCCCGAATTCTTCACACCTCCACTTTCAGATCTGATTTTTTTTTTTTAGATCTGATCTTTTTTTTTTTTGATCTGCAATTTTTTTCAAGATCTCTCTTCTTTTCTTTTTTTTAAAGATTTTTTTAATTTTTAGATCTGCAATTTTTTCCAAGATCTTTCTCCTTTTTTTTAAAGATCTCCAAATCTGAAATATTCCACCAATATGTTAGATCAATTGGCTATGCCAATGACTAAAAAAATTTACCTTCCAAATAAGTGGATAGGTCAAATTTTAGTTGATGGATGCTTGGGAGGAATGGAGGTCATGGGATGCTTCAATGGCTCTCCTTTGATGCAGATCTTCTTCTCCAATGGATCCTCTCCAAGTGATCCTCTTCAACCTTGCTTGATAGAACCTGCTCTCGATAGCAAATGATAATAATGGTATATATTAGATACCAAATGATAGAATAGAATAGGATTGCAATGACCAAAGAGGGATGGAAGCCTCACAAATATTATTGATCATGAAATCGATTACATTACAATGCAAGAGCCGTAATATTTATAGATATTAGATAGCCTCATATGGATAGACATGACACGCTAGCAGACACCAACTACGTTCGATAAGACCCATCTCATATGCACATGTAATTACTACTAATACCAATATTGAATGTTATCCAACATAACAATATTGAATGCAAGTCACTAGACTAGAGTGCACATGTTGCACATTATTAAATAAAAAAATGCAATAAATATGCCTATGCTAATATTTGCTAACATTATCCTCCTCGGTGGATATTTTGGTTGGGTAGATAATGTTTCCTCTCCCCACATCTTTGTTGTGAATCAAGAAAATCATGACAGATCTCTCTTGTTGGTGATGTGAAGCTTGGAGATTTTTTTGAGTCCTTGAGAAAACCCTTCTTATGAGAAGCCTTATTATTTTTACCACTAGGTGGAGAATTGGTAATATTGTAGTTCATCTTAGTTTCATTAATGTAAAGCTTTCCAACTTCAAAGTGGAATAAATTGCATTAATCTTGAGAAGAAAAGTTGCATTGTGAAATAAATGGACCAAAATGGAAACCGTGCTTAAAATCTTAGCTTTAGTTTGTATTTTGATAAAAGAAGTTCTTTGTTTTAAAACAAATGAGCTATGATCAAAAGGAAAGAAAGTTTACTTTCATTATTGTAGTTGTATTAATGAAAAATGGGAATAAAGGAATATAAAAGTTGTAAGATGTTTAAAATGTGTGGATAGTAAACTTGAATAAAGAGAAAAGTTGTTATAGTTATTTTGAAGATATAATTTGTAAAGAAAATGAAAGAGACATTGAATTTGAAGTATATTGTTTTAATTGAAATGTTGCATTTTTAGTAAGGAAAAATATCAATAATAAAATTAGATTTAGATCCCTTTTACTTTTGGAATTGAAAGGAAAAATGTATTAAAAAAATGGAAATGATCTTGTAGTTGTTGTTGTTGTCATTGGAATAGATAATGCCTTAAAATGAGTAGTTTTAACTATAGAATGAACAAATGTAAGTAAATATTACAAGTGGACATTTTATGCACTTAAATTTAGGCTTAGAATGAATTTTAGAACACTCTTGTAACTTTGGTTTTTTTAGAAATCTTAGATTTTTAGGTTCTATTTCTAAGGAATAGGACCGCTGCCTCAGTCAGAGCGGCGGTCTTATAACCGCTGCTTAGGAAAGGTGGTGATCGCAGAACCACCGCTCTAGAAAAGGTGGTGGTTTTGAATCATCACGTAGGTGGGGAGGTGGTCCCAGGACCGCTAGCCTACTATAGGTAGTGGTTCTGTCACTTTTAGCGAAAACGTAAATGCATGCCTCGTAAATTTTAACTTTGTAAAAATAAACATATTAAGATTGTAAAAATTTAGAGGAAACCTCCAACAATTAAATAATGGCTAAATATCATGGTTTTAAGTAATAAAATCTTCAAATGGTGGACACAAAGTACTAAAAATTGTGTATTTTAATAGAGGTAGGGTTTGCCTCAAAATGGAGAACTCCAAATACAAATATTTTTCAAATAACACCAGATTTTTGAAAAAAATCCCTTCAATCCTTAAATGAAATAAATCACAATGATAACCTACAATCTAAACAAAACTACCCTAAACTTGATCTTGAAGAATTTTTCCATGGTTTCTACCTTCCTTGTACCCATGGCTTCCTTTTCTCTAATTTGCAAATCTCCAAGAGAAAATTGACCAAATGAGGAGAATAGAATAATGGAAAGGTTTTAATAAGAATTCTTAAGGAATTTTAGGGCTAGTTTGGAACCCTAGGATCTAGTGGCCACAATTGAATTGATCTAATGGTGGAGGATCAACCCTACTTTTTCTTGGTAGGAATGTATTCTTAAATGTTTTAAATAAATATTAAGGGTATGTGTAGATGGGTGAATGGGGCCATTTAATTACCTTGGTGTGCATAGTCTCTAATCTAGTTCCTAGCATGTTTTAGAAAAATAATGAAATGGACCCTTAAGTTATTAAATAATGGAATTATAGTAACTAAATATAAGGTAAATTTTTAGGGTGTGAATGTTAGTTGTGGAGGAATAAAACATTAAACCAAGTAAATTTAAATTATGGCATCTTCCTAGTTGAATGTTAATAAATTGACCTTAGAGAAAATTTAAGAATATTTAATCATTTAACTTAGACTTGGTTCATCCCTTGTAAAGTAAAGATTATTGGTGAAAATAAATTTAATGCACACTAAGGGTTGACACCCTTGTAACCTTTTAACTTAAACAAAAAATATAGTCTCAATCTTTCGGTTAAGTGCTTACGGTTTTAGTGTGTTCTTCGGACATCATTTTGTGGTCATTTTATTTTGTATCAAAGCTGTCGGTTCATAGTTTGGACCCTTAGGAACACTATAAAACACAAGACATGAACATTTAACCTAGTGCAAATTTGCTTTTTTTCAAACCTAGAAAATTGGAATAGAACCTAGAATGATGAACTAACTCTTACGTTGGTCTTTGTAGGAGGTAAGGACCGGAGAGGAGGTCATTTCAAAAAGACCTAGATTTACCATCTCTATAGTAGGTGGTAGCGGCCATTCTACCTTAGATTTTACGGATACTTCGGGATGTCAATTCTTCTATATGTGGAGGGTCCTTAGGAGGCTGAATTGCTAGACATGATATGGAGCCATCAGTTGAGGCTCATGCATCTCCTCGACACAATGGGAAACATAGGGCAAAGAAATTTTGTGTGGAGTCGGCTAGGTCCTAGTCACTACAAATAGGCGGGGACATGGAGACAAGATTTTAGGATATAGGGATGATATCGAGCCCGGACGGGGAGGAGCATACAAAGAGACCTAGGGGTTAGTCGTTAGTGGCAAACCATATCATGGAGATCCTTAACCTACAACCATCTCACTATTCTAGAGATATAGGTGGGTTTTGGCGAAGCCTAGTTGGTGAGATTGAGAAAATGCTTCAAGCTTTACCCTTGTACTAACAACATGAAAGCTCATGTTGTGATCCATCTTCTGAGGGATAAAGTACTAGTCTTGTGGAGGACCGAGGAGCAGAAGCTCTATTTTCACTCAAAGATAGTTACTGGGATCTATTTAAGGAGTGTTTCAAGAGCGGTATTTTCCCGGAGGTTTATTCGGAGCGGATAGATGAGTTTCACGACCTCTATCAGAAACTATGATTGTAGCTGAGTATGAGAGTCGATTTTGGGACCTGCCCTAGTATGTCGACTATATCAAAGATGAGCAGGTATGGATTCACAAGTTCATCAGGGGCCTAGATTTGGATTTGGGTGGTGCAGTACACATTCAATGCCCACAACCATTAGCAGAGGTTGTGGAGAAGGCCTATATTACAGAGGAGACATGGGGGAAGATGTAGCAGGCTAGAGATAGAGTTTGGAGCCACATCTAGTAGATGCAGGATGATAGATTGAGGGGGTCAGTTCCTCCTCCTCGTTGTGGATAGAGTCTAGGATAGTATTCACTCATGCCACCACAATAGCCACCTCTGTAATAGTGGTAGTAAACCAGCCCACCTTATAGACCTCCTCGAGATTTAACACATAGAGGGGAAAAGTATAGGGCCTCCTCTTAGGGGTCCCATCCATACACATGGTGCACCGAGAGCTCGGTCGAAGGATATCATCAACAGAGACCTCGGTAGTCCATAAATGGATCATTAGGATCCACAACACAGACCTCTAGTACTGGCTAGAGCTGCATCTCACCGGAGAGGACCAGAAACTGCTGTTATGGTCATGGCATTACTAGAAATTATTAGATAGAGTGCCCACAAAATGCTAGAAATAAGGGTAAGATGAATATCTCGAGCCTACTATTAGTGACATGGGACGTAGCCATTGGATCTATGCAAAGAGTCAAGAACCGCCATGATGAGCATCGAGTACCGTGATAGAGACGACATGTAGTATTGGTGGTATTTTAACCTCAATATTTTTTTATTCGGTTCATCTGATTATTTTATTGCACCATCCTTAGTAGAGCAATGCAAGGTGGTGGCATTTAGGCAGGGTCATAATTGGGATTTTGAGATGGATTCTAGGGCCAAAATTTTTGTAGAATCCTTAGTTAAGGAGTGTCTAGTGGATTTGGGTCCCTTCACCACTACCTTGATCTTCGAATCCTTCCCTTGGGTTTGTATGGAGTCATCTTGGGCATGGACTAGTTTTCTATACACACAGCTAGAGTGGACTATTACCATAAGACTATCACTTGTATAAATGATCTAGAAGTTGGGTATGTGATAGTGGGGTTAGGAGGCCCGCTTCCATATACACCATCTCCACAATGTAGCTTAAGCGGTGTGTGCAATGAGGTTGTCAGATGTATGTTGTTATGGTTAGTGATATATCTAAGGATGAGTATAGTGGACCATCCCTTGTTGACCATCACATTTTAAGAGATTTTTCTCGATGTTTTTCAAGAGGAGCTACTAGGGTTACCTCCCCACAAGAGATAGATTTCCATAAAGATCTCGGTTCGGGTGTAGTACGTATCTCTTGAGAACCTTATCGGATGATCGCCCCTAAGCTCGTGAGCTCAAGTTACAATTTAAGGTCCTTTTAGAGAAAGGCCTAATCCATCCTAGTGTATCCCCTTAGGGTGCACCAGTGATTTTTGTGAAGAAGAAGAATAGATCTCTATGGTTGTGTATTGATTACTACCAAATTTGAAAAAGTAATGATCAAGAATTGTTACCCCTTTCCACTCATTCATTATTTGTTTGATTAGATGAAGGGGGCCATAGTATTCTCCAAGATAGATGTTAAGTTGAGGTATCATAAGTTGAGGATCATTGAGGAAGATATTCATAAGACCACCTTTCATATGAAGTATCACCACTATGAGTTCACAAAGTGGTACCTTTTGGTCTAACAAATGCCCCCACACTCGTTTTTATGAGTTTTATGAATGGGGTATTTAGAAAAATTTTGGATCACTTTATGCTCATTTTCCTTGACAAAATTTTGATATACTCGGATAAGTGTGAGGAGAATGAGGAGCACCTTTGCTGTGGGTTCTTCATTGTCTTCGTGTGCAACGGTTGTATGAGAACTTGTAGAAGTGTGTGTTTTTTCAAATAGAGGTGCAATATTTGGGCCACATAATTTTAGGGAAGGTATCACAAAATGATCCTTCCAATATTCGAGCTATTATGGATTGGTCAGCACCACTAGTGTGACCGAGGTGTGTAGCTTCATGGGCTTGGTAGGATACTAAAGGGATTTGCTCGTAACTTTTCTCACATTCTCGCATCCCATCACTTCCCTTCACAGAAAGAGAAGAAGATTTTTGGTTAGATAAATGTGAGCAATCCTTCAAGATACTAAAGGAATGCCTCATGACAACACCTATTCTTAAAGTCCCAGATCCTCAGGGAGAGTTATTCATTTGTATAGATGCTTCTTTAGCATGAATTTGAGGTGTATTGATGTAGGAGGGTAGAGTTATTTCTTTTGAGTCTCATAAACTCAAGGATTATGAGCTCAATTATCCAACTCGTGATCTTGAGCTTGCGCAATGCTTGTGCATGCCTCGGTGTGGTGGAAACATTTCCTTCTTGGCCGATATTACACCATGGACTGATCACTTGAACCTTCGCCACCTCTTCACGCATCCCAATCTCAATGCTCGTCAACGGTGTTGGATGGAGTTTGTTTGTGAGCACGATATGGAGATAGAGCATGTGAAGGGGAAGGATAACATGGTTACAAATTCCCTAAAAAGACAAAGTCATGCGGCTAGGGCTACTTCGGTGGGTATAGATTTACAGAGTAGGATTTTGCAAAGAACTTCCTCATGACAACTTCTACCTTACAACTAGAGAAGAGATTAAGTCTTAGAGACCCCTTGAGGGTAATTTTTATGGATTTTCACTAGAGACAAATGGCCTTCTAGGACACAAAAGTAATATTTATGCCCCTAGAGATGGAGGCTTGAGATAGGACATTTTGAAAGAGGATCATCTTGCACCTTATTTATCCCATCCAAGGGTGATGAATATGTATGCCACCTTGGGATAGTTGTACCATTAGAGAATACTTCAAAGAGATGTGGCTCATTTTGTGTCATGCTATTTAGAGTGTTAGACGGTGAAGTCTGAGCATCACCATCCAAATGGCCTTTTCTTTCGTCATGCCATACTCTTAGGAGTGGAAATGGGACACTATTTCCATGGATTTAATAGTTGGGTTACCGATGTTGACATACCACCATGATGCCATCATGGTCACGGAAGATAAATTGATGAAAGTAGCTGAATTTTATCCAAATGAAGACTACCTACAAAGCCGGGTGTAGTGGAATGGGTATATCTTGATGACATTTTCGGGTTACACAGATTCCATAGAAGATTATTTATGAATCGTGATCCTTTGCACAGTTCTCACTTTTAGACCACCATATAGCATGATCTCATGATGAGGATCAATTTGAACACAGCGTATCACCCAAAGACAGATGGAAAAATGAATTGGGTGAATTAGATCTTAAATGACATGCTTAGGATATATGTTATGGATCATCGGTTGAGATGAGAGGAGTATCTCATGTACTTGGTGGATTTTTCCCGCTATAATAGTTTCCGATTTCAATAGGCATGGCTAATTTTCAAGAACTTTATGGTAGAGAGTGCAGGATACCTCTGATTTGGGACATGTTAGAGGATATGGCTTCTCTTGGGCTATCCTTACTACATGACATGGAGAAATAGGTTGTTATGATCGTAGAAGAGATTGTAGGAGGCCCAGGACAAACAAAATAAGTATGCGGATCAGCATATGACAAATTTTAGTTATGTGGTGGGCATGAAGGTGTTTCTTAGTGTCGAAAACATAAGATCCCTATCTCTGTTATGGTAAAGGTTCTAAGATTTTTCCTAGGTTTACGGAGTCCCTTTGAGATCCTCGGAGCACATTAGTCCCTGGCCTATCATCTAGCATTACCACCTAGATTGTCTCGCATCTATGTTGTCTTTCATGTTTCTATTCTTAGTAGATACATTATTGATCCTTCTCATGTATTAGATTGGACCTCATTACAGGTGTAGGATCTAGGGTAGGTGATGGTTGAGCCCGTTCTTATTATAGAGCATAAGACCATGGGCCTTCGATGTAGAGAGATTGACTAGGTTTGGGTCCAGTGGGATATGTATGATGAGACTACCGCAACATGGGATGATGCTACATTACTACGAGTTCAATTTCCACACATGTTCCAATGACTTCAAGGAGGAAGTCGAGTGTATGGGGAGGGGGATGTAGTGCTTACTTCCATTCAACATTTATTACTATTGATTTCTTTAGTATTAATTATGATTATGAACGTTTTGTATTATTCGACGTAGCATGATGTTAGATGTTAGAGATATTGATACTATTATTGGTTTTCAATTCGTGGAATGATGTGTGTTGACTTTTAGAGAAATTTTGATATGGATGATGATATGTTATTGACATGGTTATATATATTTCTAACATGTGATATTTTCATCACACTAAGTAGGCTTTGATAATTGAACTAATGTTGTGATCATTTTGACATGGATGAAATATAGAATAGAGATGTTGTTAGAAATTGTAAATGATATCATAATTGCCTAGTTGATGATTTTATTTATATGGTGATGATTGTGGGTTTAAATTGCATATTTTAGCTAAAAAAATTTGATGCGGCCATGAGGTCGAAGGAGGTATTATGTGTTTTACAGGTAAATATATTCACAACAAACAACAGGGGGATTGGAGAACAACCATATTGGAATGATAAGTGAATTCAACAAGGATCACCATGGAAACATGTATTTTTTTGTTTGTGTGTTTAAATTGTTGTTAGGGGATCCCATGGGGGGATTACCTTTAATTGTGACCAAGGGGGTTATGTGTTGTCATTTATTTTAGTTTCCTTTATTAATTTTTGTATGTAATTTTAAAGTGATGTATTCTCTTTACTAATTAATTTTTGTGTCAAGATTAGTAACTTAAATATTTTACTAAACTAAATTATGAATCAGTCAAAATAATTCATTTATTAGATTATATGGCTCTTGGATTTTGTGTTTAAGGTTGAGTGCTTGTGATCTTGAGTGTTGTACACTCTACCCCTTCATGGAAATTTGAATTTGGCCTTAGGGGCCAATTTTGGAGGCTTGTGGGACAAGTCAAACTTGTCCCACACCTCTTAAATTTCTATACCAACCCTACCTATGGGTTGGGGGGTCAAAAATAGACCCTATTATGTGTTTTGGGAAGATCTAAAAGGTAAAATTTTATTGCACTTTCTTTCATGTAATTAATTTTGTCCTTAGGGGGTGTGGGCTTGGTGTGTGTGTAAGTAATTTTTCATTCCTCTCACCTACCAATTTATCATTTATTAGGGTTGAGGTTTGACTTGTTAGGTAGAGTTGAGGATGAGTGATGTGACATCCTACATGGAGCTGCCTCACCCTTCTCTCTCCTTTTTCTATTTATTCAAGTTCTTTTGCTTGTTTTAAGGTTACTTCATTCTTTTCGCTCTTGCATTTTGGGGAGTTAGAGGATTTTGGAGTGCTTGTGGTATTTTTTGGAGGTTTTGGATAATTTATTGGGCTTGAAGAAGCTTGGATATTGACTCTTGGAACAATATCTAATATGGAAACATTGGATATTTTTTCTTGATTAATGCTCTTCTTTTACCTTGTGTATATGTGTTTGTTTTGAATGTTTTTATATGCTTGTTGGGTGCTTGGGTATCCTTCTTAAGTTTGGTTTGGGAGTGTACTATGGGGATAATTAATGTAGGGAGGCATAAGAGTTTATTTAATGTTGTGGAGGGAGTTTGGGTTAGGTTCCCACCTAGGACAACGAATGCTTGCATTTCTTACTTGTTTCTTTTATGAGGGAGGCGTAAGAGAATGAGGAAGGAATAAGAGTATGTGGGAGGCATAAGAGGCACTTGAGGGAGGCATAAGAGTGTGTAGGGGTTTTGATACGTGTATTAGAGGTTTTAAGGTGGGTACCCATTTCACATTGAGAGGAATAAGCTACCTCCCATAGGTTCTTGCTCCTTTGGCTTTTCCTTTTAAAGCCTTGTATATTTATTATTTTCTTCTTGTGTTCATAGATGATTTGGTTGTTTTTTCGGAATGGTTGTGAAATAATTGGTTTTGTTTTGTGGAAGATTATTTGTTTCCATGAGTGTGATAAACCTTTCATTGATATGTGGTTGGGGCTCGGAGGCCAATGAGGAGGATAGCTTCTCCTCATCAATGGATATTTTGGTTGGGTGGAGAGTGTTTCCTCTCCCCCATATTTGTTGTGAATCAAGCAAGTCATGAAGGAGCTCTCTTGTTGGTGATGTGAAGCTTTGAGATTTTTTTGAGTCCTTGAGAAATCCCTTCTTGTGAGAAGCCTTATTGTTTTTCCCACTAGAGTAGAGAATTTTTAATATTGTAGTTCATCTTAGTTTAAGTCATGTAAAGCTTTCCCACTTCAAAGTGGAAGATATTGTATTAATCTTGAGAAGAAAATTTGTATTGTATAAGAAATGGACCAAAATGTAAACCATCTTTAAAAGATTAACTTTAGTTTTTATTTTGATAAAAGAATTTATTTTCTTTAAAACAAGTGAGCTATGCTCAAGAGGAAAATAAATTTTACTTTCATTATTATAGTTGTATTATTGAAAAATGGTAAAGAAGGAATATAGAAGTTTTAAGATTATTAACATGTATGCATAGTAAACTTGAATAAAGAGAAAAGTTTTTATAGTTATTTTTGAACATATAAGTTGAAGAGAAAATGAAAGAGACAACAAATTTGAAGTATATTGTTTTAATTGAAATGTTGCATTTTGTAGTAAGGAAAAATAACAATAATAGAAATAGATTTAGATCATTTTTACTTTTGGAATTGAAAGGAAAAATTTATTAAACAAAATGGAAATGATATTATAGTTGTTGTTACTATCATTGGAATAGGTAATGCCTTCAAATGAGTTTTTTTAACTATAGAATGAACAAGTGGAACTAAATTTTACAACCGGACATTTTAGGCACTTAAAATTTAGTCTCAAAATCAATTTTAGAACACTGGTAAATTTTGTTTTTGTGAAATCTCATATTTTTAGGTTTTGTTTCTAAGTAACAGGATCGTCGCCTTGTGCATAAGTGGCGCCTCATAACTATCACTCAGAATGGCAAAGTGGTCTCAGAACCACCGCTCTCGGTAAGGTAGTGGTTAATGAATCATCAACCGGTAGGTAACGATCCCCCTGACGATTCTCCTAGTCCTGGTGGTGTTTTTGTCACTTTTGGCAGAAAATGTAAACCCACATTTATGTAAAATTTAACTTGGTTAAAAAAATTTTAATCTTGTAAAAATTTAGAGGAAACCTCCAACAATCAAATAATGGCTAAATATCATGGTTTTAAGTAATAAAATCTTCAAATGGTGGATTCAAAGTACTCAAACTTGTATATTTAAATAGAGGAAGGGTTTGCCCCAAAATGGAGAGCTCGAAATGAAAAGAGTTTTGAAATAGCTCCAGATTTTAATAAGGAAATCCCTTTAATCCTTAAATGAAATAAATGAAAATGATAACGTACTATGTAAACAAAAACTACCCTAAGCTTTATCTTGAAGAATTTCTCCATGGTTTCTCCCTTCCTTGTTCCCATGGCTTCCTTTGAACTAACATGCAAATCTACAAGAGAAAGTAGACCAAATGAGGATAATATAAAAAGGAAATGTTTTAATAAGAATTCATGAGCAATTTTAGGGCTAATTTGGAAACCTAGGATCTAGTGTCCACAATTTAATTGATCTAACTGGTTGAGGATCAACCCTACATCTACTTCGTAGGAATGTATTCTTAAATGTTTTAAATAAATATGAAGGGTATGTGTAGATGGGTGAATGTGGAAATTTAATTACTCGGTGTGAATAGTCTCTAATATAGTTCTTAGCATGTTTTAGAAAAATAATGAAATGTACCCTTAATTTATTAAATAATGGAATTATAGTAGGTAAATATAAGATAATTTTTATGGTGTGAATGTTAATTGTGGAGGACTAAAACATTAAACCAAGTAAATTTAAATTATGGCATCCTCGTAGTTGAATGTTAATAAATTCACCTTAGATAAAATTTAATGATATTTAATCATTTAACTTAGACTTAGTCATTCCGTTTTAAAGTAAAAATTATTTGTGAAAATAAATTTAATGCAAATTAAGGGTCGACACCCTTGTAACCTTTCAACTTAAACAAAAACATTAGTTGCAATCTTTCATGTTAAGTGCTAAGGGTTTTAGTGTGTTCTTAGGATGTCATTTTGTGGGCGTTATAGGGAGTAGGCAACACTCTCCAAACAATTATTAATCCAATGAGGAAGTGAATCATACTTCTTCATTGGCCCCCGAGCCCCAATAATGAGACAATAATGAATATTTTACAACCATGACAAAAAATACAAGGCTTGGATTTTTACTTTCAAACAACATTCACACAAGAACAATAACAACAAAAAAATCATTTTTGCAAAACATAAAATTCCCTACACATTAGCTCTAAAACAAGACAAGTAGAGAATGTAAAAATTGGAAAACACTTATGCCTCCCAAGGGTTTCGATGCCCACCTCAAACCATCCAGAAAAATAAAACATAAAGTCTCTTATACCTCCATACAAGTAAAAATATATCTCTTATTCATCCCTCACTCTTATTCCTCCCTCTCTCTTATGTTGCCACAATGAAAAAAATAACAATATGAGAAAAAGGTGGGGCATCCAACACACTCCTCCGAAAACCCAAAAGAAAATATTTTTCCTCCTAAAAATTTCATCCCCATTTCACTATCTCATACACATCCTAACAACATTTCACTACCCAAGAAAATCAAGAAAGAAAAACATTCATTCAACACATAAACTTCAAAAAAAGAGAAGAAACCAAGGGTGAAATACCGTACCTTTTCATAGCGAGAATACACTTTACAAGAAAGTCCAAAATCCTCCAAGCTCAAGAAATTCTAATAAATATTCAACTCCAACAAGCACTCAAAAGAAAGCATTCCCAAAATGAGAGAGACCGAAACCAAACAAGTAACCCCCAAAACTTCACAAAAATTCTAATAACTAGAAAAGAGGAAGATGTAGATGATGTGGCTTAATATAGGTTGCCACATAATTTCTTCTCCATCCCACATCATAAAATTCAATCCCATTCCCAAAGCATAATAAATCGGTGGTTGGGGAAAAGACCACCCTCTTACACACTCAAAACTCACACCCCTTAAGGACAAAGTTAATTACCTATTTAAGAAAAGTGTAATTTTCCTTCATTACAAAAAAATGGGACCTAAAATAAGTCTCTCACATCATAGGATAGGTGGGTGGGTGACTTTAAAAGGTGTTGGACAAGCTTAGCTTCTCCCACAAGTCTCCAAAATAGCCTAAAAGGTCAAAATCCGAATTTCACAAGGAAGATTGAGTACACACTACCCTAAAAAAATTAAATCCATTCCAAGCCAACACACATTAAGGCTACCAAATCACATTATTCCCCCTTTTGTCACACCCTAATTAGCACTAGATAAACACGATTTAAATAAATTATGAGGGGCGCTAAACACAATTAATAAAAGTGACTCAACATGTAAATAAAAATAAAAACTCACAATTAAATAAAAATCAACAACACAAATTAAGAACCTTCCCATGGTCGATTTTGAGGTTACCCCCAATGGGGACCTCCTAACAAGCTACAACAACAAACACATATGAATACATGTGTTGCCATGGTGACCTATCACAATACTCCATATTCTCTCACTATTGGTTTTCTATCCTCTTTTGTTTTATTGTGTTGCAAACACCGCAAAAGCCAAGAAAATACCTTTCTAGCCTCGTGGCCATATTAACAAAATCATAATAATAAAAATACATGCATATACATATATTCAATCATCACAACTTAAAAAAGACAAGTAATTTATCATTGTTCAACATTCTAATTATTTCAATTTCATCACTTTATTAACTAGTAATAAGAATGTGACATCAAATACATCATCTAACATCATATGATTATTGAAATAACTGCATTAGTCCAATATAAGATCAAAATAAACAATTCGATAGATCCAAATATGCATATAATCCATCCTCAAATCATGCCATAAGTCTCACATCCATACTCTCCATAAATTAAGTAATCAAAATAACAATGACCATCTACAATATCTAAACTATCATAGAAAAGTCCAAAACTCTAATCTATAATAAGAAGAATCATAATCATATAAATTTCAAAGAGGAGTGAGCACTACACATTTCTTTAGCGTTAATGTGATGATTGAAATATCACCCACTATATAGAGTAACATTTCAAAGTTGTTTCTCGATACACGTATTTTTGTTATTATAGTAAATGTCATATAAAGGGATAACATGTAGTAGAGAATCTTGGTAGATAGCAAGGCTTATATCATATAATTTTACTAATATCATTAAAATCATGGGGAATAGAATAAATAATTATAGAATGAACTTCTAATTACAAAACTTGATCGTCAAATTAGAAGTTCATTCTATACCATATTAGAAATATTTCTATTATATATGAGTAAAATGGAATTCAAACGTGTATAATTAAATTATCTGCTTTTCTTTTTTGTTGCTATTTAGGTTTAATCTTAACATATTGCTCTTTGGATAACATATAAACTTATGTTTTCTAATAAAATCTGTGATGACTTCATCGACTAAACTTAACCTAAACTATGCCTCAATCTTTAACCAAAATGATGTGAAAGCTAACATTAGAGTAGATTCGACGACAAAGGATTTCAGAAACTCCCGATCATGGATAGATCCGGCCTTCACCGGATTAGGAGGTAATGACAACACTAAGAAGGGAGGTAAAGACACCCCATGCAACCCTTTAGTGGTTCAAAATGGAGACGCATTTGTGGAAATGGAGCCCTTTTCAAGTGCATCCATATTTTAAAAGAAATAGGAGACATTTACGTAGAGAAAACATTTTGTTATTGTTCTCTCCAAACATGGGACTAGTAACACTAGAACTATTGAAAAACCTCTCAACTTCTCGAGAAGACTCAAGTACTCTAGTTTGGGGACGATCTTCCGTAGAAGGTTCACAAAGTCAAGGAGATTCTTTCTCAATTTGGCCTCATCTCAGTAGATTCTACGAGCTCGCCCAAGCTAGCCGAGCACCATGAATAGATAGCTTCTAAATGGGGTGAAAAGATGAATGGTAAGTTTGAATTGTACACAAGTGCTAAATCATCAGACATCGTTTCAAAACCCTCGAAGATAAAGATCGAATTTTGATCATTAATGTGTTTTAGGTGAACATGGCCTCATGTTCAAACCCTGGTATCCATATTTTGACCCTTTAGAAGACTCCTTTGATACCTAACGTATTTGGTCAGAAATGCCAAGTTGCTTCCATTACAACTCTGGAGCAGAGCTTTCCTTTCTACTATAGGGGATACCCTTGGGTCCACTGTGAAAATTCACAAAAAAACTTTTGGCAAGACCCACACTACTTTTACTATAATCCTGGTAGATCTTGACACCTCCCAAGCCCTTCAAGCTGAAATTGATCTATAAATTGAAAAGAGACATTCGGTGAGTATGGTAGAATATGAGGGTCTAGTCTTCAAATGTCGTAGGGTTTTTCAAATAGGACATATTTCAAATGATTGTGAATATTTTAGATGTAAGTCGAAATTTTACACACACACAAATACAACACTACGAATAGCGTAATAATTTTATTTTTTTCACTTACATTGTTATTTACACGACACCACATGACAATGCAAGGTATCTCTTAGGACAATGCATAACACATGAGATTCTCACACAACCCTTATCCCATATAGATAACATGAATAGTACATGATGCACATCAAGGCCACCTTTTCCCAAATGACAAGACACAACAGTAATGATTTAATTGTATTATGTATCCCATATAGGCACCATCCATGGTAAAATTTTCCTAGTTTACATATTTATTACATTGATATTTTGATACCGACCTTATTTTTTGTGAAAACACTTATCAATTACTTTATAATTAAACTAAATTATCTTTACTTTATTTAAAATTTCACTTGTAGTAATCCCATCTAATCTTGCTTATTTCCCTCATCACACCCTCGAACATTATAACTTTAATTTTGGTATGAACATATGTACATATATGATCCTTTTAGTATTTTTTCTAATGATTCATTTTCTAAGTTGCATGTTCGGTTGAATTTTCCATTTATCTTAGTTACAACAAGGGAGGTTCTCACTAAGAAAAGGAAATTTATTAATTTCGAGTAGATATATTATGCATTATTTCATATTAGAATTTAATTTCTAAGGTTAGTCAATTTATGTATTAAGTTATAATATCTAAGCACATATTCTATCTTATTCACTTAAATGTTTAGTCATCAAGGTCCAAGGAGTATGATTTCACACATAACCAAATTTAGATTCCTCATGATAAGTATTAGATACATAATATCGTGAGATGTTCAACTATAAGTTCTACATGTTGGTGCTCAAATTAGTCTCACCCTCGCTTTGTCATTGAAATTCTTCGGCCTTACATGATTTGTCATGTTTTATTTCTCCCCGTATTGATACATGAAATTTTTTTCATACATTTGGTTGCCATGATCACCATTCCTTGGTCAAGGATCACTTAAAAGTACATAATTTTTTTCATTCATCTGTCCGTCTAAAAGAGTCTCAGAACTTGGGTATAAAATCGGTTTTTCTCTTCCTTCCGTTTTCCACACTCATGTTTTGTTGTTCTTTTCATTTTTGTCCCAAATATCTATGGAAACATGATTGGATGAAGCTCAAAGGATCATATTTGGGCCTTATAACATTTCCAAATTTTGTCCTTGAAGAAGGATTCATTTTTGGGTGCAAATGGTGATTTTCATGCATTTTATGTTTTTACAAGTGTATTTTTCCCGTTCAAATTCATATCTAAACATCTATGCAAACATGGCCCTTTCTAGTTAGATGTGGCTCAGTGGGGAAATTTTAAAACTCTAAGGCTCGCTTCAACTCAAAACTTGTCCACATGGAGGGCGGACACTCATTTGAAAATTTGCTTTTTGGTTTGGCCTTGGAGTTACGTTGGGAGACACATGGAGGTCTCTCGCGCCTTGTCTAGACTTAGAAAAAAATTTCATGTGGCTGGTACATTTTTGGTGGACCATGGACACATGGAGGGAAAGCACTCATTTGAGGATCTGCCTTAGGGTCCCACCTTAACAATTGTGACAGAGAGACATGTGGAGGATTCCGCCGGCTCTGCTTTATACTTAAACTTTTAAAATATTTTTGAAAGGCTTGGGACACGTGGAGGGACCGTGCCTATTTGGGGACCGGACCATAAATTTTATTTTGAAGAAGCACTAGGAGGAAAATTGGAGGATTCCACTAACTTTTCCCTTGCTTGGAATTTTTAACTGTGAAAGGAAAATTGTCTCGAGACCTCTGACACATGGAATCTTCCACCGATACTTCAATTTTTTTAACAAACTATGTTGAAATGAGACACGTGGTCTGCCCCCACACTTGTTTGGGGTCTCTACCTTTGGGACCATCTCAAAGTGTGCCATTGAAACATGTGGAGGATTCTTTTGGCTCCTTTTTTGTTGAGACGTTTTAAAAAGCCAAAAGGCATTTTCTTGGGCCCAGAAGCGACGTGGAAGGCCCACTCTTGTTTAGAAACTTTCTCCCGTACTTTTCCTTTGTAGTTGCACCAAGGAAACACGTGGATGGTTATAAAATAAAGTTGAGAAGGGAAGAATCAATGGTTGTTGTGCATTGCGCTCTTTTTTCCATCATTTTTCTCCAAGAATACTAGAGACATGAATACGCAATATTCTTCATCATTTTTTGATGATATTCCTTGTCGCCTCTCGTCTGTAAGTTCCATCAATGGATTTAGGACTTAATTTTTGAGTCTAAGGATTGTTAAGATTGATATTTTAAAGTTGGAATTGCTCAGGCACTTGCAAAAATGGGAATTACTAGAGAATCTGGATGTGGGACAGAGTTACAGAGGAAAGAAAGGGAAAAGGATGAAATGATGAAAGTCAGATGCACAAAAGATGAAGAAGGTGTTGCTTCGAGAGCGAAAAGGATTACCCGCCGATCCAAATATGCAGAGCCTCTAGAAAATGATTAAAAGGGTATTTCCGTATGATAGAATCGAATGATTAGAAGCGTTGTCAAAAGTTTGTGGCATGGCATCCTAGTCATTAGTCATGGGCCCAAGAAACGTGATCAGTTCACAATTTGTCCACCTGGTAGCTTTGAGTTGTGAATTTATTAAATATCACTTTTCCGAGGAAAAATTGTAACAAGCAAAGGTCCCTAGAATATTCTTCTTTTTTGGGGGAAAATTGAGTCAAGAAAATGTATAAATGCAATGATAATACTCTTGTAAAGGTGGGGAGTTAAATTATAAAGAGAAATTTTGAGAAAGTCATCTTCCTAAGAGACCAATCCGAGACACCTAGTTAATTCATTCTATGTTATATTTTCTATCATGCCAATTTATTTATAGATGTATAGCCATTGACGAAACCGAGATTTATCTAGAAGCTTTCCTCGGTTTGAAGAATCTAAGCAATTTGGAAATTAATTTGTGTTCAATCTCTAGCATTAGTGGTCTCCGCTTTGTTTCGTAATGTCTCAAATGGTTTCTTTTATTACTATTGTAATCTTATATTAAAATCTTTGTGAAATCACATAGGATCTCATCCCTATGACAATTTAGTGGAATTTGCAATTTCATTTCAAGAAGATCCTTCATCCTGTGATGAGATAAATAAATTTAAAATCACTCCACTATCATTTTTTGATAAAGATTGTCTGTAAGTCTTTGGGTGTACCTTAGGCATGATTGATCAGAGATTTTGGTGTTTAATTGAGTCTTTTAACTTGATCCTTCATGTTATATTCTCAAATATTGTGTGAAAATGTGTTGATCTGGGCCTCCATTGAAGCACACCTTCTGGTTGAAGGAACATCTTAACTATTTTGAAGCTTTCGATTATTGAGTGGTCTATTGTTGTGAAATTTCTTAGTGACCTGGTATAATCAACTTTATCTCGACTTAATCTCTAAAAAATCAGTCAAAAACCATGAATCCATCCTAAACTACATGTGTTTTCCTGTATATCCACAAAGGAACAAAATCTATTTACTAAAATATGCCAAAAAAATGGGATTTCTTAATTTCTTAAGTAACCTTAGCCTTGTGTTGAAAGTATCTCAAACTTTGATAAGTGACAACTCTTAACAGCTTAAATTATGGAGTATTAACCGTATTTTCCCAAGGTTTTCTTCATAAAATTTGTGCAAATGAAGGATATCTCCATCTACTTCATCAAACAGAGGTTACACTAAGGGTCCTCTAACCATGGTCAAGAGGAACAACCTAAAGATGTGAGGAAAGGTCAAATCCTATTGAAGGTGCTATCCATCTCTCCAAAAATATGATTGACAAAGGGAAGGTTTGATCTCATCTCCATTACAAAATGACAAAAAATATGATCTATATGTCTCTCGGCTTGATGTTTAATTTGTGTTGCTCCTCATTTTGAAAATGAGAACAAATTTTGATACCAACACTCATGGCACCATTGATGGGGACTCTTTGAAGTTTTTGAACAAAGGTGTATACATACTGAGACTCAGTAATACTTCTTACAAATGATGTGCTCTAATACATTGCTAAAACATAATTATCTATTGAGATCTATAAGAATTGTTCAAAGTTGTGAGTTCCGAGTGCAATATTTCTAGCTTATACGATTATTACACTAAGATTTGCATCATCATTGATAAAGTTGGGTAAAAGAAGATAAAATCTTGTAAGATTTGCACGATTCTAGTATTTACAAAAATTGATAGGTCTTTCATAGATAATTTGCACAAACTAAGTTGAAAATACTTAGTGGCAACTCCGTACTACTTAAATTATTTTTGAATACTAGTGTCTTAACTTATATCAAGTAAGATTTATCATTAATATCTTATAAGAAGGAAGGAAGAAGATATTTCTTCACCAAGGACCCTAGTAGAAGGTTGTTTCAAGATTTGGGAAAGTCTAATTCGGAAGGAAGAAGAATTTTTAAGGCTATCGGAGACCAAGCATCAAGTAAAGAGATCTCCATTGGTGAAATTGATCAACTCGTGATCGAAGATTCCAATACTTCCTCAAGTTCTTCTCGAATTAGGTAGTCACTTTATTGAATTGAACTCTCCATTTGGAGATGGTCCTTATTTTGTATTTGAAAGATTTACATCTCATTTTTTCCTTGTATTCTTTAAATTTGATAGATTTTTCCAAGAAATAGAGCCTTTAGATGGCGGTCATTCTGAAAATTGCATCCCCTCGTACCACACGCACCCCCTCACTCCTCATCATTTTGTTTCTCCCGTAAGATCACCACCTCAAAATAATATGGATCACCTCCACCCAGACATCCCTTTTTTATTAATATTTTTGGTCCCATTAGTTTTAGAGGTATGGATAACCCTCTAAATGTTGTGTCACAAGATGTAAGAAATAGATTTCCTAAGTTTCAAGGAAATAATGTAATCATTGGTGATCAGCACTTGAAGCTCTTTTCAATATGATAGAGGACTTCAAAATAGAAATTGAGGATATATACATTAAATTGTTTATCCATACTTTAGAAGAATATGTAAGGGACCTGGTATAAATATTTGGCATATAATTTCATTGAATCCTGGACAGAGATGAAGAATACTTTTAGAATGCAATATGGTGATAAAATAGACCCTAGGTTTCTTTTATCAGAATTTGAAAATATAAAAAAGAATCCTAATGAATCAGTGCATGATTTCAATACAAGATTTAAAAAAACATTGAGAAGAATTCCTATTAATTTGAGGCCATGTGATGAATCATGTCTGATAAAGTATTCATATGTATTTGATAAGAAATTTTCTTACTATTTGAGGGATGAAAACCATGTAACTTTAAGGAAGGCCTTTACTAGGGTTATGCGAATTAAGAACAACATTAAAGCGGTTGGAAAACCTCCTATGAGGGTGGGTGTTAAACCGATCAACCCCGAGAAGTCGTAATGAAGTAAGGATGTGGATCTTGAGGAAGTTGTAAATACTTTGGCCGGGAGCTATCAAAGAAATCTCTTACAAGATAGCAAGGGAAGAGAAAGGAATTGGACAAGGTTCTTAAGGTTAGTATAGGTAAAAGGAGAAGAAAAATTTGTAAATCATCCACGAAATGATCATAGATCTAATGACAAAGATAAAGGACTCATGGGAGCTAGACAACCCCAAGCTAGGGAGAATAGAGTAGTGCCTAATCCTCTAAATGCCGAGTTACAATTGTTGAAGAGACACATCAAATTGATTGGTGTGACAAATATTTCTTACCCAACCTACCATGTGAAGTAGATCAAAAGTTGAAGAAGCTGATGATGATGACAACACTGATGATGATGCATGCATGGTGGACTGCTCTACAAGCTCACAACAAGGAGAAACTTCAACCGAGAGGTAATAAGTGTAAGAACTATTGCAAGTTTTTGGGACTACATTCACCGGGTACCTCTTCTTCCTCCCTCTCATGCTTTAGAAATAGATATGGTACAAGCTTTTGAACTTCCTAATAATGATTTTGAGTACCTAAGAGATCTAATGATTAAGAAGTATGATGGAGGAATACCATCAAAAGAGGATAAGTAGAGGTTAATGAATGTTTTTCTTACACAAGAAAAAGAGTATAACACAAGAAGTAAAGCCACAAAGTGGTAGGGCCTCAAGACAAACAAAATACCCCAGTTTATCACCAATTTCCCAAAAGAAACTCCAAAGAAAGATGCATCTAGAAAAGGCCTTGTTGTCTCAAGTAGAACTGGTGTTCCCACCCATGCCCAAAATGTGAAAAATCTTGTGCCATCCGATGAGTTAGTTAATCTTTCTCTAAATGATTGTTTGCCCAAATACATTCCCTATGACATTACCGAAGTATTGAGTTAGATCAAGATTTTTGTCCCAATTGTTGAACTCGTTTAGGATTCCTAAGCACAAGGAGATGGATTTTCAAGTATTTGGGATTGGAGGAAGATAGGAGTGCCCAAGGAAGAAATATAAATAATGTAAACACTCCTCCTCCAACCATTGTAGACCTAGAAAATCCACCAACATTGGAGGAGATAGGTGAACCACCTAAATTTTTATTGGGAACTTCTTTGGTTGAGTCTCAATTAAATGTTCATCCATTTTTACAACAATGATTATTAAGGACATACTTTGCTTTGCACAATTGTATGATTGATTCCGAGCATCATGTAATTTTATTCCTCTAGAAGTCATGAATGAATTGAACATTAAAGTGATAATAACTTATGGCAAGTGTACTGTAATGGATTCTAGAGAGGTGCCTATTTTAGGATGTGTAAAAGGTTTGGGTGTGCAACTTGTAGATTATCCGGTAAGAACTTGAAACTTCATGTTGTTATTTCTGATTTCCTTTCCAAATGGGGCATGTTGTTATTAAATAAATTGGGCTGCAAGTGTTTTTGGAAGTGTTTAGATGGATATGTCTTTTGCCACCATTCCAATTGAAGGCAGCCTTGTAAAGTTGTATGGAGAGAAGAAGATGTTGCACCTCACTGAAGATCCCAATAATGCTTCTTATGAAGTGTTGTATGCTGATGTAGATGCTGATAAATTTTTTGGGTTTGTTGATGGAAAAGAGCATAAGATTGATCAATGTAAATTTCTTGAACAAGTAGGTTTACCTTGGACCTTGTTATTGATGGAGTTTTTTCCAAGTTTGGAAATGGTGCTGGCATTTTTCTGATTTCTCCAAGCCAGGAAGATTTTTTTTTCTTTCAAACTCAACTTTGAATGCACTAACAACATTAATGAATATGAAGCACTATTATTAGGATTGAGAATTTTATGGAAATATGGTATAAAGGGTATCATTGTCAAAGGAGATTCAAAATTGATTGTCAAGTAAATTACAAAACTATATGCTACCGAAAATTAGAGAATGAAACAATGCAAGCATGCAAAGATAGGATTTGATTGAATTTTTGACTTATTTAGGATTATGCACCATGATAGAAAGTTTAATGTTGTTGTAGATAAGTTAGCGGTGTTAGGATCCATATTTAGGAACTTTACGGTGTCTCCATTTTGTGAGTATGATGTTGAAATACTAATAAGGCCATTTTTCCTCATAACATTAAGAATTGGCAAGTGTTCGATGATGATGCCTAGGTGAAATGGTTTCTGCAGAATCAAGGTGAGGTTGTTGGAAAAAAATATAGATTGGGAACCAATGGTGTGTGTTCTGAAGGAAAGGAAACTTTATTTGCTAAAGACATCATCCAACTCAAGACAAATACAATTCCCAGATGTTTGGTGGCTCTTGAATCAAACTTTGATAATTTTGATTGCATTATTAAAATAATATTGTTGGTTTCAAGAGATGTGGAAGAGCACACGACCTAGGTACAAAGGAAAAAACATGTAAAATATGGTTAGGAAGCAATCTCGAGAAAGGAAAAGAAGAAGTCCTATGTTCAATTTCTCGAAGAAATATCAAGATTTCCAAACTTGGTCTTACTCGAGTTGAAGGCATACGGTGAATATTTGTTTGAACATGAAATTCCTCTTGAATCTAATGTCAAGCCTTTCAGTAAAAACAGAGGCCCATCAATATGCTCCTTTATTTCAAGATGCAAGAAGAACTCAAGAAATTGATGGATGGAGGGATCATTCAGCCCATAAGGTACTATTCTTGGGTTGCAAATTTAGTATATGTTAGAAAAAATGGTGATATAAGGTTGTGTGTAGACTTGAAACTTGAATAAAGCATCATTAAAAGATAATTACTCTCTACCGGACATGGAGAATATGTCACAATCGATAACTAGTTCTCGAATTATTATCCACTCTGGATGGTTTCTCTAGCTATAATCAAGTTGTTGTGAAGGAGTCAGAAAGAATAAAGATTGCCTTTACCACTCCTTGGGGAACTTATGTCTATGTCAAGATGCCTTTTGACTTAATGAATTCTTGAGAAAATTTCCAAAGAGAAATTGATGTAGTGTTTGCATGTTACATTAATGATTTCATTTTTATTTATCAAGATGATGTAAATGTGTTTTCCAAAAATAAATGATCACTTGCAACACTTGGAGAGAATGTTGTTAAGGTGTAGAGAGTATGGCATATGATTGAATCCCAAGAAGTGCCACTTTGGAGTGCAAAAGGAAAATATGCTTGGTCACATAGTATCGAAAGGAAGAAGAGGTCATAATAGATCTAGAGAGAGTGGAAGCCATCAACAAGGTTCCAATTCCAAGAACTAAGAAGGAGTTCAATCCTTCTTTAGACAAATAAACTTTATCGGAAGATTTGTGTCTCACTTTACTTGAACCGATCATCCCCATTACTAGTATGCTAAAAAGGACCAAGTTATTAAATGGGAAGAATCTTCCATTAAAGCTTTCAATGGGATTAAAGAAGCACTAAAGCATGCCCCTGTTTTGGAAGCTCAAAATTACAATAAGCCTTTTCAAGTATTTTCTTTTACTTGAAAACACCATTGCATATGTTTTGTTCTGACGAAGGATGATGAAGGGGCCGAGATGCCAATTGCCTTACATATTGAGCTATAAAGTTGTTGCTTATGTTCCCACACCATGGTGAAAGACATCTTATCGAGATGGAGGTCTCAAGAAAAAGATGCATATAAGTAAACAAGTTGCAGGAATATGACATGGATATTCAAACCAAAAATTAGGTAAGAGGTTTGGGCCTCAGCTAAGCTTATGGTTGAGATCAAGTTGCAAACTATTGAGGTAAATGAAGTAGAAGGATAAAGTGTGGATGTCCTTGAAAATTTGGTAATCTCTAAATGGTACAAGGATACAATATTTTATCTCAAACATCTATGATGCCCTGAACATTTGAGTAAAAATCAGAAAAGAGCTCTTGCGTTAGCCTCTCAAAAATATGTCATTATTGATTTTTTCATAGCTTAAAAGAACCACGAGGGAGTACTCTTCAGATAAATTGGTGAGGATGAAGCACCAAAGGTAATTGTTGATCTCCATGGAGAATTTTGTGGGGGTCATTTTCCTAAAGAGTTACTGAAACATAAAATCTTGAGGGCTAGCTATTGCTGGCACTCTCTTAAGGATACAACTTTATTGGTTAGGAAATCTGAAATTTTACAATTTTTTATGGAAGAATGAAAACTTTAGGCTCCCTTACTTTGTAGCCTATATGTTAATCAAAGCCCCATTTAAGAAATGGGGAATGGATTTCATAGGTGAATTTTTTTATCCTTCCAAAGTCTATTCATAAATGGATTCTTGGAGCCACTAATTATTTCACTAAGTGGGTAAAAGAAATCCCCACCAAGAGGGAAACACACAAAGTTATCATGGAATTCATGTTGTATCAAATCATATGTAGATTTGAAGTGCCAATTAAGATTGTTGTTGATAATGTCATGATTTTTAGAGCCAAATTGTTATCCATATTTTGTCCCCCAGGAAAATATTGGATCAGCCACAACCCCAGCAGAAAGATTCAGAGAAAACATGTTTAAATCCTACAAACTGGTTGTAGAGGGACTCTACAATGCAATCAGGGCCTGTAAAAGTTTAAACAACTATGTGCAATAAGAAAGAGAAGAAACAGATTTGTTGCATGAATTTGTGTCTTAAATTTATTTGATGATTTGGGAAGGGTCTAAAATAAAAAAAGAGGGGCCATTGAAAGGTCTAAGGATCTGTAGAGGGTGACAAGTGTCAACTCGATGCTTCACCAAAGGAAAATTTGAGTTGGACTTTATAATAAGTGACGTGCCTCCGTGTGTCCAATCGCATAAAGGGGCATATATTTAGACTTAGGGCTCAAAATATTGCAAATATGACACCGTTGGAAATGTATCGATGTCCTCTACACCATGAAAAGATAAAAAATCATTTTTTGAGGCCCCTGACAGTGAGAAATGGAGAAAGCATCTTTGGGCCTTTAATGCAGATCTTCTTGCTCTTTAACTACTGAGATCTAATTTGATTCAATCTCGCTTTTGGAAACCAGGCGACATATTGTGGGAAAATTTATAGAAGGCATTGATATTCAAAGTGCTTGAGCTTTCAAGGAAGGATTCAATGTGTATCTCATTATGGTTGGAGAAATATTTGACTTTTCCCTCCTCCTCTCTTATTCATCTATATATTGTAACACTTCTTGTTTTGGAAAGGAGAGACATTTTGGGCATAGAGAAACTCTGTCAAATTTTTTTCTTCGACACTATTTTTGAGTAGTGAACCTTCCATACTCCTATAAAATTTATTTGTGCCTCTATTCTAGAAATGTAATGGTCTATGCACCTTCAGAGCAATAAAAATGTGTTTTTGTGGTGTTCTTAAAACCTTTGCATCATTTTGTTGTTTCTTCGTGCCTCTCCTTCCAAGATTTGTTTTATTATACATGTATTTCACATTTTTAGGTGCGAGATGTTGTGTTTCATAGAGTTTAATGGAGAGTTTGAAGATCTGGGCCATTTTCCTTCTGTCAACCTCACTCATCTCCATTTTCTCTATTTCCTTCTCACTCAATAGAATATCTACTTCCTTTTTTGGTGTATCACCGCTTTATTGTAGGCTCTATTTTTTTCCTATTTCTCTCTTTAGTTCCTTGGAATGGTTAGATTAGTTTAGTTTTATTTTCCTACACTAGAGTAGCTCATGACAGGGTTTTTAGGAATAGGGAGCCAACATTATCTCGAGAGCTTTCCCACTTTTGCAAGGTCTCACACCTTGGGAAATTTCAATGTTATGCTATAACACCAAATGACCCTGCCTTAGAAAAGTAGATACAAAACTCATTTGGGGGTGTTGTGATTTTGGACTAACATTTTTGCACACCCAAGGTGGGAATAAGAGGTATTCATTTAATTTCATCAATTTTATGTGTTCTTGGTGAGATTTAGCCTTTAGAGGCACATTCAAAGCACATCCGGTGACCCCATCTAGTCAAAACCAATTCTCTAAGTTGTATACCTTTTCCATACATTTGCACTTATTTCATCCATTTTCTTCTTCCATCTCTTTCATTTTCTCCCATTCCATGAGGTTGTGCAATCATGACTCAATTCCCTTCATGGAACTCACACTTATAGCAATGCAATCCACCTCCAATGCATTTCCCAAATCCTCCAAATCATCATTATGATCGGATCTAGGACCGTTATGCTTACCCATATGAGCATAGTCAAAGTCGGTTTTGGCCATGGAGCATATCAAGAACAAGGGGTGCATACAATGGTGACAAATATGTGGAGAATGCTGGTTTATTGGAAAATTCAAAAAATGAAGGGTGGCATGGTTAATTCAAGGGCATAGCATAAATGAAAACATTCAAGATTTGTTTCAGGGCACCTTTTCCATGGGAAGGCCCTTTCCCAAGACATTACAACCCTCTCGTGGGAAGCTAGACTTCAAGGTTGAAATGCTGCCCCAACTTGCATAATGGACTGAGGAGATCGGGGCTTATGAGTTGGAGTCAAGACAACCTTGTCGATGGGTAAGTCCACTACCTCTTAGCTCTTCATTTTCTCTTCCCCAGTATTTATCATTTCAACATGATCAAGAGTCAAGCCCCTCAGTTGTTTCCCCAAGTATTAGTTTCTCTTCTCCATCCCTTGATATTTCACCTCATCTCAGTTCTTCTCCCTTTTCCTTCCAAATAGTCATCCCCTCCAAAGAAACAAGAAGTTTCACCTCCCTCCCCACCACAAACAATTGAAAAGTTGGTTGAACCCCAACATGCCACTCCTCTTACTTTCCCAAGTCCATGTTGGGAAGATACTCAAAAATACAAATCGAAGGAAAACAAGAAGAGGAGCCCAATGAAAAGAAATAAAAACAATCATGAGTTGGGCTGCTAAATTGGGGTTACAAAGATTCCTTTCATGGTCAAGACAATAGCGGAGGTCAAGTTTCAATAGCCACTTTGGTGGGTGATTTTGAATTTGTAGAAAAGGAGGAGGACCATATAGTTTCGAGGCCCTAAGTGTGGAGCAGGCTAAAAGAACCTTCAATTCTTCCTCCCACTTCATCCCCTTCAAGCTATGATGTTGAAGAAGATTTTGATCTTTCAAACTTCATGTTTGAGAGTGAAGGGAGCCATGGTGATCAAGTTGCAGATCAAGAAGGCACCATGGAGGAGGTAGAGCACATGCAACAGGAAAACAAGGAGGTAGACTTCCTGTCAGACTTGGAAGATTGCTTTAATGAAGAGGATCCTGAGGAGATAACATCATTTTTTCCTCCATCTTCAACCTTCTAAGCACACGAACCTGTTTCCATGAAGGAGAACATCCAAGTGCAACAACCTGCATTCCATAATGGCCCTCTGGAACCAAGGTTGGAAGATCTTGATCTTCCATGTTCTTCAAAGGAGGAGGAAGAGAAAAGGCAGGAGGATGTCATCATCTCTCTCACACCATCCACCCAAGAAGGTCCACAAGAAGACTCCATTTTGGAGTTGAAACTCAGAACAAGGGGCACATTCAAAGGATCAGACCATGCCCAATCAGGTACTTGGCTTCATTGGAGCCAAAGGAGAAGCCAGAACCATTCATGCCTACTTCAGGGCATGAGGATGAATACCAAAGCACCAAGGGTCATCATCAATACCTCCAGGAGTCAAATGCAAGTCATCTTGAGGAGGTATTTTCCATTAATGCTGATACCTTGATGATTTGGGTGGAGGACTGGCTTATTGTTAGTTTTTCACTCATACAGGAAGCTATATTTAGTGTCAAATCATTTGCATGGCTGCCCCTCTTGAGAAAGGGAAGCTACTTCTCCCTACTTGTAGTAGGCTTTGTTTAGCATTCTTTCTCTCTAGTTAGTGTAGGAGTAGGATTAGATTTTGTTTCCAGCAGAAGAAGTGCTTATGCACACTCTTCGTGTCTCACTTGAGGCATGTATTATTTGGTCTTTGTATATAAGTTTTTTTCATTTTTCTCTAAGGGTGCATAAGGCCAAGCTCTTCAATATTCATGGCAAGAAGAATCATAGTGGTCTATAACAGATTTGCTAGCTCTAAAATAAAACAAATGTAGAGCAACTAAACTCATATCAAAATAGTCCATTTTAGAGACAGGATGAAAGCCCCGTAGTTTAAAACAATTTTATACTCTCGAAAGTCCATTTCCAAGATTTCCTTATGAAAATAGAGAGTGCATACTCAGGGTTAGACAAAACATAGAAAAGACATACAATTAAGCGTGTAGTGTCTCGTAGATAAAATCTTCAATAGTTCGACCAGTTTCCTATTTATCGTAGAATCCATGCCCAATGGATGATTTAAGGCCACCGGTCTCTTCCTCTAAATTGAGGAGATGTCCCCGTGAGTCGCCAAATTGTTATCCATATTTCACCTCCTGGGAAAAATAATAGATCGGCCATGACCCCACATAGAAAGAATCAGAGAAAAAATGTTTAAATATTGTAAACTAGTTACATAGGTACTCTTATAATGGAATTTCTTGTGAAATTTGAAACGACCACATGTGAGAAGAAAGAGAAGAAACGGATCTGTCACATGAATCTATGTCTTAAATCTATTTGATGAGACTTGAGAGGGGGTCTAAAATAAAAAAATAGGAGCCATTGAAAGTTCTAAGGATATATGGAGGCTAACAAGTGTCAAATTGATGCTCCTCCAAAGACAAACTTTGAGCCGGACTTTCTAGTAAGTGTGGTGCCTCCACATGTCCAATCTCAGAAAGGGGCATATCTTTAGACTCGTGGCTTAAAAATTACAAATATGACACCATTGTTGGAAACATCTCAACATCCAAGACACAATGAAAAGATAAAAATAATTTTTTTGGGCCACAGTAGGTGAAAAATGGAGAAAACATCTTGTGCCTTTAATTTAGGATCTTCTTGCTCTTCCACTACCAGATCGATTCGATTCAATCCACTGGGAAACTGGAAGTGACATATTATGAGTGAATTTGTAGAAGGCATTGATATTCAAAGTGGTTGAGATTTGAAGGTAGGATTCAATGTGTATCTCATGGTGGTTGGAGTAGGATCCAACTTTTCCCTCCTCCCCTCTCTTATTCTTCTATATATTGTAACACTTCTCATTTTGGAAAGGTAACACATTTTGGGCATAGAGAAACTTTGTCAAAAAAATTATGGATGCCATTTTTGAGCAGCGAACCTTCTCAAATGTCTGGAAAATGTATTTGTGCCTCTATTCAAGAAATGTAATGGTCTCAGTACACCTTTTAGAGCAATAAAAACATGTTTTTGTTGTGTTCTTCAACTCTTTGCCTAATTTTGTTGTTTCTTCATGCCTCTCCCTTCCATATTTGTTTTTTTGTGCATGTATTTCACATTTATAGGTGCAAGATGTTGTGTTTCATGGAGTTTAATGGTGAGTTTGAATATCTAGGCCATGTCACTTTTTTCTAACCTCCCTCATCTCCATTTTCTCTGTTTCTTTCTCCCTCATTAGGATATCTCGCTTCCTTTGCTGGTGTATAACCACTTTAGTGTAGGCAATGTTTTTTTCCCCCTCTTTCTCTCTCCTTGGTTCCTTGGAATGGTTAGATTAGGCTAGATTTATTTTACTTGTCTAGAGTAGCTCGTGGAAGGCGCTTTAGGAATAGGAACCAGCCTTCTCTAGAGAGCTTTCCCACTTTTGCAAGGTCCCATAACTTGAAGAAAGTTCAATGTTATGGGTCAAAGCATATAACTGTGTCCCACTTTTTGTAGTTTTTATACTTTCAAAAACTATGTCTGAAAACCAAAACATGACCAAACACATATAAAATGACCAAACATGAATTTTTAAGAGGCTATAAATACCAAGGTGCAGGGCATCCAGAATTTACTTGATTTTTTAAATTTTTATAGTATTTTTAACTATTTATTTACTAGTCAGATTTTAAAATATTTATGGCCACAAAGTGCGACACACTTGTATGCTTTGACCCTTATGCAATCACACCAAATGACCATGCCTTAGAAAAGAAAATCTAGAACTCATTAGGGGGTGTTGTGATTTCGCACTAACACAAACCTTTGGTGGCAATGTGTAAAGAGTATGGAATCAATTTGACATACGCTTCTAACTATAATCCCCAAGGAAATGGACAAGCTGAGTCCAGTAATAAAAACTTGTTGAAGATCATTAGGAGAACTCGGAGCTAAACAAAAGAAGTGGGGTGAGAAATTGAATTTTTTGTTTAGGCTAACAAAATCAATTTGCTCAAAAGAGCTACTAGTAAAAAGCCCATTTGATTTGGTATATGGAACTCAAGCTTTGTTGCCCCTTCATTTGCAATTGTCTTCATTTCAGTTTGTTCAACAAATTAAAGATCAAGAAGTTAGTCCATATGATGCTTGAATCAATCAGATTATTGAGTTAGATGAAGAAATAAGGGCATCCCATCAACGGCATGTGAATTTTAGAGAAAAGTTGAAGAAGTTATTTGACAAGAAGGTGACTCTAAGATCTTTCAACATTGGGGATCTTGTGCTATTATGGGATAGTAGGCATGAAGATAAGGGAAAGCATGGTAAATTTGATGTATTTTGGATGGGCCCTTATTCAATTGACATTTGAATTGGTGAAAATACCTTCTTCCTAAAAGAATTAGATGGGGAATTGCTTGAATTTCCTGTTAATGGTAGGCATTTGAAACATTTCCTTGATTGATTTCCCAGAATCAAGGTATAATCCATTGTATAGTGTATAGTTCTTCTTTTTGTTCTCGCTTTTTTGTTTTAGTTTTTTCGGCCTTAGTTACCTAGTTTTGCTAGTTTCTTAGTTCATTTTTTGGAGGGTAGTTATGGTTTCTCTCTTCTATGGAAGCTTATTCGTTTACTCCATTGCCTAATGGTCTGTTTTTGGCACTTGGTATGCTATTTATTCTTATGGAATTCATAGGGAGTGCCCATCCTCCAGTCGAGCCAATGTTGGTGCTCAAATTAGTCTCACCCCATTTGTCATTGAATTTTTTTAGTTTGTGGGCCTGTATTGATTTATGAACACTTTTTCCTCAATTTGGTTGCCATGATCAGTCCCTTACTTGGTCAAGGATCACTTAAAAGTCTAGAATTTGTTTTTTGTTCCTCTATTCGTCAAAAGAGTTTGTAACTTGGGCGTAAAATTAGGTATTTTATTTTCCTTCCATTTTCCACAGTAACATTTTGTTTTCCCTATCATTTTTGTCCCAAATATCAGTGGAAACATGATTGGATGAATCTCAGAGGATCATATTTGGGCCTTATAACATTTCCAAATTCTCTTTCCTTGAAGAAGGATTCATTTCAGGTGCAAATGGTGATTTTCATGCATTTTACAGTTTGACAGGGTGTATTTTTCCTACGGTCAAATTCATATCTCAACATCTATGGAAACGTGGCCCTTTTTAGTTGGATGCGGCTTGGTGGGGCACTTTGAAAACTCTAAGGCTCACTTCAACTTAAAACTTGTCCACATGGAGGGCCGACGCTCATATGAAAATTTGCTTTTGGTTTGGCCTTAGAGTTGCGTTGGGGAGACACGTGGAGGTTTCTGCTGCCTTACCTGCACTAGATATTTTGTTCATTCGGATAGTAAAATCTTGGTGGACCATGGACACGTGGAGGGTAGGATCTCATTTGAGGATCCACCTCAGGTCCCACCTTAACAATTGCGATAGAGAGACATGTGGAGGCTTCTACCGGCTCTACTTTATACTTAAAATTTTCAAAGCAATTTTGAAAGGTTTGGGGACCGCTCCTAAATTTTATTTCGAAGAAGTGCCAAAAAGACACTTGGAGGATTTCCATAACTTCTTCCCTTGTTTTGAATTTTCAACAACAAAGGAAAAATGTCTCGGACCCTAAACATATGTCACCTTCCACTGATCCTTCAACTTTTTTAACAAACTCTACCAGACTAAGACACGTGTTACACTCCGCACCGGGTTTGGGGTCTCTACTTTTGGGGACCATCTCAAAGTGTGCCATTGAGACACGTGGAGGCTTCTGTTGGCTCCTTTTACTGAGACTTTTTAAAAGGCCAAAAGGTATTTTTCTTGGGCCTAGGGCACGTGGAAGGCCCATGCTTGTTTGGAAACTTTCCCCTGTACTTCTCCTTTGTAGTTGCGCATAGGAAACATGTGGATGGTTATAAAATAAAGTGGAGAAGGGGTAGAATCAATTTTTGTTGTGGATTACGTCTTTTTTCCACCATTTTTTCTCCAACACTCATGGAGACATGAGTGCGCACTATTTTTTCATCATTTTTGATGAAATTCCTTGTCATCTCTGTCTGTAAAGTGCCATTGAATGGATTTAGAACTTAATTTTTGAGTCCAAGGATTTTTAATATCGATATTTTGAAGTTGGAATCGCTCGGGACTTGCAAGAATAGGAGTTACCAAAAAGTTGGATACAGGATAGAGTTACAGAGGAAAGAAACATAAAAGGATGAAATGATGAAAGTTACATGTGTAAAAGATTAAAAATTTGTTGCCTTGAGAGTGAAAAGGATTACTTGTCCAGATCCAACTATGCAAAACCTTTGGAAAATTATTTAAAAGGGGATTTCTTGCATGATAGAATCAGAATTATTAGAAGTATTGCCAAAGTTTTTTTGCATGGAATCCTAGTCATTAGTCGAGGGCCCAATAAACGTGATCAGTTCACAATTGGTCCACATGGAAGCTTTTAGATGTGAATTTGTTAAATGTCTCTTTCTGAGGAAAATTGGTAACAAACAAAGGTCCCTCGAATATTCTTCTTTTTTTGGGGGGAAATTGAGTGAGTAAAATGTATAAATGCAATGATAATACTCTTGCAAAGGTTCGGGGGTTAAATTCTTAAGAGAAAATTTGAGAAAGCCATCTTCCTGAGATACCTGGTTAATTCCTTCTCTCGTTAGATTTTATATCATGTCAAGTTGGTTGTAGATGTATATCCATTAATGAGCACTAAGATTTCTGGGAAGCTTTCCTCTCTTGATGAATCAAAGCAATTTTGAAATTTGTTTGTGTTCAATCTCTAGCAATTTGTTTCTTCCTTGTTTTAGAATTTCTACAAATGGTTTCTTTTGTTCCTATTACAATATTATATTTAAATCGTTGTGAAATCACATGGGATCTCATCCCTATGAAAATTTAGTGGGATTTGGAATTTCATTTCAGAAGATCCTTCATCTTATGATGAGGTAAACAAATTTAAAATCACTCCACTATCATTTGTTGATAAAGATTGTCAGTAAGTCTTTGGGTGTTCCTTAGGTATGATTGATAAGATATTTTGGTGTTTAATTGATTTTTTTGAACACGAGCATTCATGCTATATTGTCAAATATTGTATGAAAAACATGGTGATCTCGGGCCTCCATTGAAGAAAACCTTCGGATGAAGGAATGTCTTACATATTTTGAAGCTTTTTGTTGTTGAGTGGTCCATTTTTGTGAAGTTTCTCAAATACTTGGTATAATAAACTTTATCCTACTTAATCTCCCATAAAATTATTCAAAACCATGAATCCATCCTAAGCTACCCCTGTTTTCCATGTATATCCATAAAGGAACAAAATCTATTTACAAAAATATGCAGTAACAATCAGGATTTCTTAATGTCCTCAGTAACCTTAACCTTTTTTTTGAAATTATCTCCATCTTTTAGAGAGTTAAATTATGGAGTATTGATCATATCTTCCCATGGTTTTCTTCATAAAATTTGTGAAAATTAAGGATATCTCCATCTCCTTCATCAAACAGAGGTTACACTAAGGGTCCTCTCACCTTGGTTGAAGAGGAACAACCTAAAGTATTGAGGACATGTCAAATCCTCTTGAAGGTGCTATCCATCTCTCCACAAATATGAGTGACAAACGGCCGATAGATCTCATCCCCGGCTATAAAATGACACACACTATGATCTATTTGTCTCTAAGCTCCTTGTCCAATCTGTGTTATTGCTCAGCTTGAAAAGGAGAACAAATTTGGATACCAACACTAAACAGATTAGTAAGGTCACAAATTGAGTGATCGCATGCCTTATCTCCAACAATCATCATGCAACTCTAGTTAAATCCAATACCACTTGTCAAGATTAAACTCTTGTTTAAGAGGGGTTAAAGGTTATTAATGCTTAGTATTCTCATATGTAAGTATTTAAAACATAGGACCTGTTTGAATCATTTACATCCAATCTAAAATGATATCACTTAATTTTATGTAATTAGTGCTTTGAAGTTTGTTGAGTAACCCATTTTATAATAAGGACATTTGCATGCTTGTGAGCCCACTAGTTCTCATCCTAGGGAATTGTCGTAAAATTATCACCTAGTTTCAAAACATACATCCATTATACACTAGGAAAGTTAGGAAAAAGGGGGAATAATTCTTCATTTCAATGAATACAGTTCACATTAGGGATCAAACATTGTGGATTTAGTCCTTCGCCACAAGATGGTTTAAACACATTATATGAATGATCTAGAATTCACTTTTCTCTTAGCACACCAATTATGGTAACATTCCCACAAACTAATCATAATTTAAGAAGTTACTAAGTTTCACAATTAACTCTGAGTATTTCACCATAGAACCCAAATGATAATATAAATTGGGTATCGAGTTTATTTATGATCCCAAATCTTACATATGACTTCCAAGGTTAGTTGGAAATCTTCGCCAATCCTCGCGTAATTTAGACCGTAAGGGTTGTATACTATGTTTGAATTTGGTTTCCTATGAAGCACTACCTTAAGATAACAAATTCTCCTTACTAAATATATTTTTACCAAACCTAGCAGGGAACCATGTACTCAAGATAAAATAGGACCATGTCATTCCTAACCGTCGGGTCCATGATCATTCCACTAAGCATGTAGGATAGGAGGAAATCTCAACTTTAGATCTTATATATTTATCTAGAAGGTTTCATCAAGTGTAAATATTGAATTTTATACTAAGTTTTTATTTTTCTATACTAAAATAAATCACGCATGGAGGTGGTTATACACTATTCTTATACTAGCGTTGAGTATTTTGTTTAGATCTCTTTATTACATTTCTAAGGTAAGAATACAACGGACCAATAAATTGATCATCAATAGCACATTGGAATTACATTATGAAATACTAAATTCAATTTCACTTAACACAATATCCAACTTTTACAATACAAAAATTGGAATCAATATAACACCCATGTATACATGAGAATATCATTTAAACAATATCATCTTAAAAAATTGAACAATAATATCAATACTTTGCAAAATGTTGAACAATCCATTACCATTTAACTTGACATATATATTTAACCCCCTTTATACCATGTAAATTTTAATCAAAATAACACCGATAGTTAAATGCACATTTTCCGAAGCACCCCTAAAACTAACATCTCATACGTCTTACCAAACTACAATAACAAGTATTTAAATACATTCTAAAAATTTGTCTCAGCCTCTAAAATTATATTTTTTCAAATATAAATTACAATAATACAAAAAAATTACAACCACGTCATTTCACAATCATACTTACGTCCTACAACACCATGTCAACATGAAATAAATGATAAATCTATGGCATGTAATCAACCTAGATCTAGAAAATGTAATGTTTTAGTTCCCCATTTACATAATAATTATTTTCACTCTAAGGGAGAGGGTTTGAGACACATATTCTTTTCATTTCATTTCATAACCAAGGAGAGAGAAAGAGATAGAGAGAGAGAGAGAGAAAATATTATTTTTCAAAAGTTTAATTTCATACAACACGTCACTTGAAATAATTTGAAATATTTAGTTACGAGTGTCAAGAGGTTTCCATGGGGGTTTGGTAATCTGACGAGGTTCCTATAATTTTTTTTTATGTTTTCCCGCGAGTTACAAACACATTCAAATTAGACATAGAGGCTAAGTAACCACATTCAAAAGATGTCTTTTGATAGGTGATGCACAATAGTTAACTTCCTACTTGACCTTATATATACCAAGAAATCACAATAGTTGATGGAGTTAGAAACTGGAAAACAATTTCCAATTGGCAACTATATTTTTAGGGTCACTACTCATAATCGGTCTAATTTAACATTGTCAACAATGACTAGAGGCCTACAAAACCCCTTTGACAAACTAGTCAAGAATGCATTTTTTCCCAAAATAATGGTTTGAGGTGATAGTCTAGTAAAATTCCATAGGCTTGCGAAGGTGGGAAATATTTTCGTGGCTCATGCTTCAAATGCGAGATGAATCGAAACCCAAATTTCTAGTTTTAGTAGCTCCCTAAAAGTGCAAAACCTAGTAACAGGGCTCCTAGATGAGGGGAAATGAGAGCAAAAATGGTCAAATGAGGTCTAGATAATGCTTTATGTTACTCTTTACATAACAAGGGATACATACAATGCTTGACATCTCTTCTATGAGACTCAGAGCATTATTTTACATGTCTCTTGAAATTACATTTTTCTAACTTTGCAAGGTGGATAAAAAATTACTTTAGTTGACGACACATCTAGGTCTCACCAAAACCAATGGACATGAGAAACAAATATTGATACCCTAGATAAGAACATATATAGTTGTGGTATCAACATGGATGTCGTTCTCCAATTGCAAGTCGATCATGTAAATCATGAGGAGGTTTCTTATTTCATGCTAAAAGTTTGGTTACAAAGTTTTGTAGATAGTGTTTGAACGAGGGGTATATGTTTTTACTTTCTAGCAATTTCTATTTGGGTTACATAAGTTCCATATTTTTTTAATGTTTTGTAAAACAAGTTTATATAAAATAATCAAATGTGAGATACTCCAAGGTTCTAAATTTATTTTCTTACAAATTTAAAGCTAAAGTACAAGAATTATGAAGGAAAATGTGGGATGAACCATGCATGTTTAAGCTAGAGAGTTTCCGAAGACAAAAAAAAAGTATTTGGTTTTGGTTTTCCAACCATTGTTTCAAACAATTGCACACATCCAAAATTTTATCATTGCATTTTAATCAAAGGTTCTGCTAAAGGTGTATCAAGAATCCTTTCTAAAAATAGTTTATCCCATCACCATCTTATACTTTCTCGGCCACTTATTTCATAATCACAATCATTATCTTAGGTTTCTTTCACCAACATGGAATAGGGTATACAATCACTATTATAGAGCTACAAAATAGATTTTTTTCCGTTATCCTTTCATTGAAGACAATATTCTATTTGAGAGCTCTTATTTTCACACACTGCCAATGTATAGCTATGGTGGAAATGGTAAACAGATTTGTTTCATCTACGATCCTTTTTTGCAGTCAAGTTATTAACAATTACAACATCGCACAAACATGACCTTTCCATTATGATTTGATGGGTGTGCATACCATGAAAAAAAATTCCATTAGTGTTCTAAGCTTGTGTAAATATGACAACTTCCTTCAAGGCACTTGGGCAAAATGGCTTTAAGGTACCATGTCAAATCCTTTTACATTTGGTGTATGAATTCCATGGTATCTAGAAACACATCTACCTGGCATTTATGACTATAACATTTGATGAAATTCTTGTCCCTCTTTTCATATGTTGTGACGATTTCCATCCCTTGTTATAAATCCTTCATTTTGGCACAGGGTGGAGGATGTTGGCAAAGGATGTGAAGCCTAGATTGGCATTGCTTCAAAGGGTCCATGGACTTTTTAATAAACCCATTTTGTATATATTTTTCCATCATTACAGTCCATAAATATACATTTCCGGCATTTAGTCGAAAATTTCAAATACCAAGCACATGATTCTACATTTTCATACATACTTACTAGACTACTTGCAACTACAACACTTAATAAAAACCAGATTCTATTTTTTGTACCCTATTCCAAAATTGTTATTTTTCTATGAGATAATATTATGTTGGAAAAGGTGTTTCTTTATCATCATCTCTACAAACTTGATTTGGAAAGCAACAAAGGGAAATAATAGTATAAGAAGAAATCCAACCCGAAAGCGCCTCCAACATAAATGGGTTTGGGGTATATACTTACTTAAACATTGTAGGGAATAAATATAATAAGATCACAAATTTCAACCGACCATGTTGGAGACCTATTTTTACATACGTGAAAAAGTGTTAATGTGTTGTGAGGGAAACCTATGTCCTCTAATTTTTGTCATACATTAAATGAAATGGTGAAATCAGTAGTTTCCTTTTCCTCTTGGAGACCAATTAACATGATTAAAATAGATACATATCCAGGTTATTGGTTGCATTTTCTCCAATTTTCTAATCCTTTTCAATAAATACCTTTTGTGGATATCCTAAAAAAATTGTATTCCATAAGGTTACATTTATTTTAGGCATTTTGGCGAATAGTTCACATGCCTTATGCATGCATCAACATTTTACAGGCATATCTACCAAGGCACATACAATTAATATATCTAATAGGTTTGGATGAAGATTGATGGAGGCGCATGTCCTATCCAACATGTCACCACCAACCATGAAAATTTATTCCACATAACCATCCTACATTCCTTCACAAGGATTCATAAATTCCGTTCACCCACTCCTAGAAAAATCCTCCCAACATTTTTCTTTGATTCAATTTGATTATATTTTATTAAATTTTTATTTTTATTTTTGTGGCACTAAACCAAAAACAAGGAAAAGCTAGGATGGTGGAGGGTTTCACTTGTAGAATAGCTTACGATTAATTCCCAATCCAATTTGGTCATGGAATCACTCATCCCCTCCAGAGAAGGAGATGCACAAATATATTCATCTAACCTCTATTGGGGTTGTTATAGGTTCTTCACCTCAAATCGGCTTGAATACGAAGGATAGTGCCCTACCCTCATTGGAGGTCATTTTCCTATCAATAATCTTTAATTAGTTCTTGAAATCAACATGGAATAAGGTAAAAAGGAATGTATAGTTGTGGATAGGCACAAGAAAGGAGATACTATACCAAAAACCACCATCGTTCTGGAAAAGGTTAAAGTCTTGTCTTGTTCTCTATTTTTATTGTTTATTTGGGTTGAGACTTATTATTCTTTTTTTGAAGTCAAGCCTTTAGTTATCTATGGGTTAGTTACACACCTGATTTGTCCTTGTTTATTTTTGTTGAGAATTTACCTAAATTTTTCTTAGACCTTCATTTCCTATCTAGGTACTTTGACCTTCTGTTTTATTCTCTCTTTTGTAATATATGGGTTTAGACCTGTTTTACTCTTGGATAAGGTCCCTGTAAAACCTTTTACAAATAAATAAAATAAACTTATGCTTTTGGTGGAAATGAAAAAAACCATTCATCTACATTTAAACATATAAAAATTATATCCTCTCATAATAATTTTTTTGTTGATGATAAATCATCGAGACCTATATCACGAATCATTATGAATAATCCAAAGACTCTATCCTTGTTATCCATTTTGTATTCCACATGTAGCGATTTATTATTGTAATATCTTTAGATATATTAATATTCATGAAAAAAATTGAAGCGTTACCGGTTAAATGGTACATACACAAAGTCATAACATTCTCCCTGAAATAATCATGATTACACACGAAGATTATTTTTCAATCTCGTATAATTAAGAATTTCATGAAATGGAAAAAATTGAGATCCTTTAAATTTAGCACACCTCTAGTAAATCACTAGAAAACACTCGAATAATATAATCCCTTCTTCACCCTATATAAATAGGGTAATCTCTTAGTTCTTGATTTGTGAAAATGTGTTAGGAGTTACTTTCTTTACACATTTAGGTTGAATATGTACTACAACCTATTATTCGAGAGATATCCTTCCATACACTAATAAGATATGTATGGACTCTAGACAATATAGTAGTCATGAATATTTGCCTACCTCGTAGTACCCGGACTAAACAAATGAATATAAAAATATTGAGTTACATTAAATCTCACCTAAGCCATCCCATCTTTCTTGAAGGTACTTATAATTCTAATGTGTGTAGTTTAGTATTTCCAAGATCAAACAAATTAGTTAAAAAATAAAATTACGTCCCATATATATATTATCTAGGTGTCCATGTTCCACGAAAATGAAATTTGGACGAAAATTCCAATATTATCTTAGAATATGATGTTATTTATCATGAAATACTTATTTGAGATCCCACGGGTATATTAGGTAACAATCCTTAGCTTCAAACATCATAATATGACTATATAGAGACCATGAAAATGTTCAACATTGAGTTATGTAGATCAATACCTTCTTTATCATTACATGATAAGTTCTTGTAACTCGACTTTGTTTTGAAGAATACCTTACTTGTGGTTTTATATGATCAATTCATTCTAGAAGAGCTGAGGCATAAATTTTCCAATTCCTTTCCTCTAAATACAAAATTTCAAATCATATAGAGTTAGAACTTAAAATTTATCATCGAGTGGTTCATACCCCATTAAAACATCTCCCATATATATCAAAGGTACCAATTGAAACATAAAATTCATGCATTCATCTGCTTTTATCCTTTATTCCTTAATCTTTTCAAATAATACAATCAAGGTTGCTACATTTCTACCCTATCTTTTCTTTTGGTATATTGTAGTGCCCACTTCCCTTTGACACCTTTTCGATCGATCATGATACTACCGATTATATTAAAGACATGATTATGGACTTTATTATAGTATGATGTTAGATGTTAGATCATGGATTATTCTTGACCTTGATTCAGTTATGGTGCATGATGATTATTAGAGACATTTTTATATATTGATGAGAATAAGATGTTTGACATGGTTATATTATGGATGTTGTTTGGGAATGTGATATTTGCATATTGTGAGTAGACCTAGAAATGAAAATTATTTGATGATGATATAGTTTTTGAGTAAAATTGCAAATGATCGTGTTGGTTGGTTGGATGTTGTTGTGATTCATATATCTAGATGATTTTGGAATTTAATTTATATTGTTTTGGATGTTCGATATGGCCACGGGGCCAAAGGAGGTATTTATGTTTTGAAGGTTGAAATATCAGAACAAACATCGGGCGATTGGAGACCAACCACATTGGAATTATAGATGAATTCAACAAGGTCACCATGGAAACTTGTATTGTTTGTGTGTGGTTGTTTTGTTAGGGATTCCCATAACAAAGGATCACCTTTAAATGCGACAAAGGGATTTTATTTTTTTATTTTATTTGGTCCCTTTTGTTTAATGTTTGCATGTGTTTTATGTGGTGCACTTACCCCTTTCATTATTTATTTAATGTGGTGTTAATATTGTGAGTAATCATGTTGTTAAGTTAATTAATTAAAATATATCATGAGAATGTAATTAATATGGTTATTGGTTATGATTTAAAGTGTTGTAAGAATGAGTAAGTAATGTGTAAGTAATATGTAAGTGATGTGTAAGTTAAATTTTGAGTGTGAAACACTCCACCTTCTTGGAAATTCGAATTTGTCCTTGGAGGATGATTTTGGAGGCTTGTGGGACAAGTTAAAATTGTCCCATACCTCTTAAATTTACTTACCAACCATACCTATGGTTTGGGGGTTAAAATTAGACTTTTATAATGCATTTTGAGAAGACAAATTGTAAGTTTTAATTGCACTTTTCTTACATGGTTTAATTTTAGTCTTTTGGGGTGTGGGTTGGATTTGAGTATGTAAGTAAACCGTCATATTATTCACCCACCTATTTATTATGCATTGTAGAGTGAAGTTGACTTTTGGGTTGGGGTTGAGGAAGTGTGATGTGGCATCCTATATGGATCCACCTCATCCTCTTCTCTTCCCTGTTCTATAAAACTCGAATTTCTTTCCTTGTTTTGGGTTGCTTCACCTTTGGAAAATCCTCTTTGGGTGAATTCTTTTCTTTTTCAAGCTCTTTCTTAAGAGAACTTTTTGGAATAATGTTGCAAGATTGTGCTTGGATGATTTGGATTGGTTGCATTGGGATAAAGCTTGTTGTTTTGGAACTTGGAACAACTCCATCATAGAGAGGTAGAAGTGTGGCTCTTGAAATACTTGTTTTTTTTTGCTTATGAAATTGTTATTGTTGTAAATGTATTCACATGTTTGTGGGATGTTGGGTAGATGGCCTAGGAATTATGTAGGAGAAGACTATGGGTATTATTTTTGGGAGGCACAAGTTGTTTAGGGAGGTATAAGTGTGGAGGGAGTTTTGATTTGGGTTCCACCTTACAAAGAAATAACTTTCATTCTTTACTCAGTTATGGGGTGCCATAAGAGGTTGGGAAGGCATAAGGAAATGTGAGGAATAAGAGGTACTTGGGGGAGGCATAAGGGCATGTCAAGGATTTTATATACTATATTTTGGCAGTTGTAAATCGGTGGTGATACCAATTTCCCTTTAGAATGCATAAGTAGCATCCCCCATAGTGTATTTCTCTTTTGGCATGCATGATGAATCCCAAGTTTTTTTTTCTATGTTTTAATTGTAGTTACAAACTGCATTCTGTTTTGGAATGTTTTTAAATGTGAAAATGTTTCTTCTTTGTTGTGGAATCCTTTGTTGCTATGAGTTGAATCCATTTCTGTTGCATTATGGTTGGGACTTGAGGGCCAATGAATATGGAAGAATTCTCCTCTTCATTGGATGTCTTGTTTGGGTGAAGAGTGTGTCCTTTCCCCTTATTTGGTTGTGATCAAATTGAAATAAAGAAAAAGGAGAAAGTGCATGTTGTTATTTTGGAGAGCAGAAAAAAAAAAGTGTTGGCAGATCCTTGTTGAGATTATTTCTTATTGTAACCCTTTCTCACTTTGAAGTGGATGACCATGTATTTTATTGTGATGGAAAGATGTTTCTGTATCGTCTATGAAAATTGTAAATTTGAAATGTGAAAGAGATATACTTTGTTTCTGTCTTTGAAAGGAATGTGAAAGAAATTGTATTCTGTATATTGTATTCGAGAAATGAAAGAAAAAAATAGTTGTAAAAGATTCATGGAAATAATAGAAGTTGTCTTACTTTGTTTCATAATGGCATTGTTATATTGAAATCTGATCATTCAAATGCACTATGAATTATCTGTAGGAAAGTAAAAAAAAAAGTGAAATGCATATGAAGGAAATGTATTAATCCATTTTGTCTGAAATGTTTGACTTTGGAAAAGATAGAAACTACATTTGTGTTTTTATGCTTTGGATTGAAGGAAAGATGAAATATACAACTTACTAGCATGGAATGAATTCATAGTTTTAAGTTGGTGAATGTAACAAATCTTTTTGAATTTGAAGTTCTGTTAGGTAATTTTTCTTACTGAAAAATATTAATAAAAAATTTAACAGCATGACACTATAATATCTAAAAGACCAATTTAAATATCAATTTGTATTTGTAAAGGAAAAATGACACCAAACAAACTAAAACACTTAAGAAATTTTTAAAGAAACTTTCAAATCGAGCAAAGGCAAAATTGCAGACCTTTTTTCTGTAAAAATTGGTAATTTTGAAATGCAACTCAATCAAATAAATTTAACCTTGCAATCTATCCCAAAACCTTCCTATTGAAATCCTCCATGCCTGGTTGGCATGTTGAGAAAGATAAAATGAAAAATTTGAACAAAATTTTTACAAGTTAAAATGACCAGTTCACTTTTTAAGTGACAACAAAATTTTTTCAAAATTGACACTTTAAACTTCATCAAAATTAAATTCTTAAGGTTTCTTTTGCAAAGAGGATGTCGAGAGATTTTTGAAAATTCATCGTTTTCCAAAAACTAAGTTTCCAATAAAAATTTATGGCCTTCTAAAGTTTTACTTCATTTTTGGCCTAAAAAATAATCTAACTGTCAAATTTAAATGATTAAAATATTCACTGGTGGACCCGCGGGTTTAAGTTTTCCCTTTTGCACTTTTTGCCCAAAAGTGCTAAAGTTATGAATTTTTCCACTACCCCGCTAGCCCGAAAACCTCATTTTTATCAAAATTAGTCCAAGTTTAGAAAGGGATAATTTGAAAAAATTTCCCCATGTCCACGCCGCCCGCCGCTTTCGCTTTGGAATACATTCCCGTGGATGCGCCCTTTCTGAGCGTGCTTTAACTTAACCCTTTTGATTCTAAATTTAGAAAAATTTACAAATATTCTCTGCATGGCCCCACATCCCCACTCTTTCCTAGGATGCATACTTTCATGGGCGCTTAGGCTCATGTGTTCCATTTAACTTTTTTATTAAAACCCTTTGCAAACTTTCCTAACTTTCTCTGTCGTCCCCTGCAGCCCTGTGCAAAATGGTTAGTGACACATGGCATCCTTAGGCTGTCATGAGGCATGGAGAAATTTAACCCTTTGTATCCTTTCTCTTTTAAATTATAAATTTTCTAAGTCCCTCCGACGGCCCGCAGATTCACAACTAATGAGATCCTTCAACCTAAGCAAAGATTTTGGCGTGACAGAGATGCAAGTAAATCTTAGCCCTTACATTTTTCTTAACTCAACTTTTAAAATTGTATGTTTTACCGTAAGTCTATTTTCCCCATGCAAGGATCGACATGTGGCACTTGGAAATGCTAACATGTTTCCCCTTTTGGGTTCGCGTGGGCGTAGAGGTAAATTGCGCCTTTGTCCCAAAAGGGAAAAAGTGCTAAATTCCTTCCCGCTCTACCGGCCTGCACCTTGGAAAAATTTTATTTCAGCTCCGCGATTCCTTCTTCTGGTGAAATTTCTCCCCATGGTCCACAAGACTGCCCTTAGGAAAATTTTCCTCCCTAGGCCCGAGCCCATTCTTGGGAAAATTTTCACCCCAAGGCCCACTGGCCCATAACTTGAGAAATATGAGGAGTTAGGAGGACTTCTTTATATCACTGGAAAGGTGAGGAAATTTTTCTATCTAATGAAAATGTTTTTGGGAAGTTCTTGAGTGAGTTAATTTTGAGAAAAATCAAGTTGAATATTTTAAGCTTTGTTAGAGAGTGGTATAGTGAGAAATTACCCTCTTAAGCTACTTGATTAATCTAACCCAAATTTTGGACCTTTTGATCTTTTATAATTGTCGTATTCATAAAACTATAGGCTATTAATAGTGTTTGGTTTGCAACTAGCTTGTGAAAACTGTTGTCTTGTAACTTGGTTGTAGACTCTTTTAAAAAAATCCACAAATTTTCCTAAATAATCCTAGGTTGTTCTTTGGTCTCAAGTGGGTTGGTTTTAGCAGGCATCATACTTGGTATCAAATTAGTGGTTAAAAAGGTTGGGACATTGGGCACACTAGAAAACTTGAGACATGAAATTTAAAACCTAGCACACTTTTAAATCTAGAAAACAAGTTAGTTTAGAAATTACATATTTTAGTAAACATGGAAACTAAATAAAACTTAGAAATATGAAATAACTCTCACCTTGGTCTGTACAGAGGTGAAAATAGGATGAGGGATCTTTTCACATAGACCTAGACTTACCACCACTAGATCATGTTGTAGAATCCATTCTACCACAGATTTTGTAGACTCTTCAAGATGTTAACACCTCTCTACATAGAGGATCATAGGGGCATATTGATTCGGACATGATAGGTTGACATCCATTGAGGCTCATGCATCTCCTCGGCCATGTGAGGATCATAGAGGAGAGAACTCCCATTGAGGAGTATATTAGAAATGAGTCACCATAGAGGGATAGGGACACCATGTTTGAGGCATAGAAAGGTCTCTTGATCCCTAGGCTTAGGGATGAGCATGTAGAGAGGGCAAGAGGTAGTCGGACCATAGCTGTAGATCACATCATGGAGACCCTAAAGCTTTGGCCATCACATTATTTTGGTGACATAGGTGGATTTCAGGAAGATGCCTGGTTGGTGAGATTGAGCAGATGCTTCAAGCTCTATCCTTGTTCTATCAACACGAAATCTCATGTTGCGACCCATCTACTTAAGGAATGGAGCTTGTGTCTAATTACGACAAAGGAGGAAAAGCTCCTGTTGATTCTAAGATAGTTACTTGGGATCTCTTTGAGGAGTGATTTAGGAGATATATTTGTCATGGAGGTTCATACAAAGAAAGGATGGATAGATGAGTTTCATGACCTCCTGAAGTCATCTCTTGATGGCAGAGTATGAGAGAAGATTTTGGACCTACTCTAGTATGTTGATTACATGCAGAATGAGTAGGTACGAATCCACAAGTTCATCTGGGGCCTGAATCTAGACATTGGAGGTGTAGTACAGATCCATTGTCCACAGACATTAGCTGAGGCCGTCGAGAAGGCCTATATAGTAGAGGAGACTCAGGGAAAGACCCAACAGGATAGATACTGAGTCTCGAAGCCACATACAAATCCCGATGCGGACAACAAATCAATGGGGTTAGTACCTCTTCCTCATGGTGGATAGGGTTCAACACAATCATCTTTTAGACCATGTTGCAGCAGGCGAGCAGCAGTGAGTCCCACCCACGTTATAGACCTCCACATAGGTTTGATGCATAGAGAGGTTGAGTATGGGGCCTAATCCTGGGGTTCCATCGGACACATGATGCCCAAAGAGCTCACTCAGAAGAGCTCGCCATAGAGACCTCAACAGACTTCATCCAATCATCGTGGATCCACACCATGAGACCTCAAGAGTACCATTTAGACCTACTACATAGGGGAGAGGATCAGTGGTTTTTTTGGGTGTGGCATTATTGGCAATTTTGGAGAGACTTCCACATAACCATAATAACAAGGGTAAGACATAGATCTTAGAGTCTAGTGTCGGTGACATGGGGTGCAATCACGAGGATTTATGTAACAAATTGATAACCACCGGATGAGCACCAGAGCATAGTTATTGAGACTACATGGAGCATTGGTGGCATTCCTACCTCTAATTAGCTTGATTCTAGTTCTTCGATTCTTTCATTGCAGACCATATCTAGTAGAGCGATATAGGCTGGTGGCAATTAGGCAAGGTCATAGTTAGGACGTTAAGACAGCTTCATGAGCCAAGATCTCTATAGACTCCTTAGTCGGGAGTGTGTAGTGGATTGTGACCTTTCACCATTACCTTGGATCTTCGTATCCTTCCGTTGGGATCTTATGGAATCATCTTGGTTATGGAATAGTTATCTCGCACACGAGATCAGAGTGGATTATTACCACAAGATCATATCTTGTATAGATGATCTAGGAGTTGAGGTAGTGATAGTGGGGATTGGGAGACCCATTTCTATTTGCACCATCCCGTTATGTAGCTTAAGCGGTGTGTGTGATGAGGTTTTCAGGATGTTTTCCATCACAATTAGTGAGTGATTTTAAGATGGGTCTAGTGGACCATCGCTAGATGATCATCCCATTTTGGGAGAGTTTGGAGATGTATTTATAGGGAGATATTTGGTTACCACCCCACGTGAGATTGATTTTCATATAGATCGGGTTCCTGAGTAGAGCCTAGCTCATGAGAAACTTATCAAACGACCACCCCACTCTTTACGAGAGCTCAAGTTGTAGCTTGAGTTCCTTCGAAGAGGGGCCTAATATATCATAGCGTATCCCTTTGGGGTACACACAGATGATCTTTGTAAATAAGGATGGAACTCGCAGTTGTGTATTAATTATCACCAACTCAACAAAGTAACCATCAAGAATCGTTATCCCCTTCTATACATTGATGATTTACTTGATGAGATGAAGGAAGCCACATTTTTCTCTAAGATTGATCTTAAGTCAAAGTTATTATTAGTGAGGATTGTGGAAGTGGATATTCGTAAGACAACTTTTCATATGAGATATGGGCACTATGAGTTCACAATGGTACCATTTGGTTTCACTAATGCAGGGCACATTATTTATGAGTTTGATGAATGGGGTATTCGGGACCTTCTTAGATCGCTTCATGCTCATCTTACTTGATGACATTTGATCTACTCATGTACACGTGAGGAGCACAAGTGGCACCTTCTCTAGGTTATTCAAAGTCTTCATGAGCTGTGTGCTTTACGAGAACTTGGAGAAGTGTGATTTCTTTCAATCAGAGGTATAATATCTAGGTCATATCATTTACGGGAAGGTATCACAGTTGATACTTCCAGAATAGAGCCATTATGGATTAGCCAAGCACCCACTACTATGGAAGAGGCACACAACTTCATGGGATGAGTAGGTTATTACATGAGATTTGCTTAGGGATTCTCTCGGATTATCACAAGCACCCCATCACTTCCTTTAGCAGAAGGGATTTTTTTAGTCGACAGTGAGAGCAGGCCTTAAGTATCTCGAAGGAATGTCTCACTATAACACTTATTCTTGTAGTTCTAGATCCGCATGGTGAGTTTTTCATATGCATGGATGCTTCTTTGGTAGGACTTGGAGGTGTTTTGATACGGGAGGGCGGCATCTGGTGTCCTTTGAGTCTTGTAAACTAAAATATTATGATCTTAATTATAAGACTCATGATCTTGAGCTTGGGATATTATGCACACTTTGGTTCGATGGAGGCACTTTTCGCATTGGAGAGATTCACACTCGTGATAGATCACCCGAGTCTTCGTCAACTCTTCACATAGCCTAATCTCAATGCTCGCCAACTGCGTTGGATGGAGCTACTTTGTAAGTATGATATGAAGATAGAGCATCAAAAGGGAAGTAGAATGTGGTTGCAGATGATCTTAGCAGATGGAGACATGTGATTATGGCCACTTTAGTGGGAACAGTTGTGGAGCAGGATTATTTAGCAGACTTCCTCTTGACATCTTCTACTTTATAGTTCGAGTAGAAATTGAGTCCCACATACACCTCAAGGGGAATTTTGATGGTTTTATTTAGAGGAAGATGGCCTTCTCGCAGGAGAGGTTGGATTTATGTTCCCAGAGAGATGGAGGCTTGAGGTGGACATATTGATAGAGGCACATCGTGCACCCTATTCAAGCCATCTTGGGGTGAAGAAGATGCAACCTACTTTAAGACATGTGTATCACTGGAGAGGACTTCACAATGACATGGCTCAATTTGTGTCATGCTATTTAGAGTTCCGAAATGTTAAGGCGAGCATCAACATCTAGCTAGCCTTCTCTTTCCTCATGCTATACTAGAGTGGAAATAGAACACCATTTCATGGACTTCATTATAAATACCGATGTTGAGATATCACCACGACACCATCATGGTCATGGTTGATAAGTGGATAGAAGTGGCTATCTTTTCTCCGGTGAAGACCACTTATACACTAGTGCGGTGGCACGGTATATCTTGATGAGATTTTTAGGTTGTAAGGGATTTCGCAGAAGATTATTTATGACCGCAATCCCTCAGTATACTTCCCATTTTTGGATTACCATGAAATATTCCCTCGAGATGAGATTCAACTTCAACATAGCATATCACCCCGAGACATATGGACAGAATCGAGAGGGTGAATAAAATTTTAGTGTACATGCTCGGGATGTATGTGATGGATCAATAGTCTAGATGGGAGGAGTACCTATACTTGGTGGAGTTTTTGTCAATAATAGTTTTTAGAGTTATATAGGCATGGCTCCTTTTCGGATTTGTATGGCGAGAGTGCAGACACCTCTTAGTTTGGATAGGTTAGAGAACAGGTTTCTCTTGGACTTGCTTTCTTGTAGGACATGGAGCATTAGGTAGTTTTGATCAAATAGAGACTCGTAGGAGGATGAGGACAAGAAGAAGAAGTACGCATACCAACATAAGACCAATCATAGTTTTGATGTGGGCATGAAGGTGTTCCTTCGTGTAGGGCAACACAAGAGCTCTATCCATTATGGAAAAGGTTCTAAGTTAGCTCCTAGATTCATTGGTCCTTTTGAGATCTTGGAGCATATTGGCCCTTTGGTCTACCATCCACCATTGCCATCGAGCTTGTCTCGCATACATGATGCATTTAGTGTTTTAGTTCTTAGGAGATATATTGTAGATCCTTTTTATGTGCTAGATTAGACTTCATTGCAGTGCAAGATTAGGGCAGGTGACGGTGGATCCCATTCACATTATAGATCGCAAGACCCACGGCCCTTGAGCTAGAGAGATTGACCAAGTCTAGGTGCAAGTGGGACAGATATTATAAGACTACCGCTACATGGGAGGATGATACTTTGCTATGAGTTCAATTTCCACATTTGTTCCAGTCACTTCAAGTAGGATGTCGAGTCTAAGGAGGGGATGTAGTGCCCACTTCCCTTTTGACAACTTTTTACTTTTGATCATGATATACTATTGATTATATTATAGACATGATTATGGAATTTATTATAGCGTTTTGTTAGATGTTAGATCATGGATTATTGTTGACCTTGATTCAATTATGGTGCATGATGATTATTCGAGACATTTTTATATGTTGATGAGGATGTGTTGTTTGACATGGTTATATTATGAATGTTGTTTGACATGTGATATTTGGATATTGTGAGTAGACCTAGAAATGGAAATTATTTGATGATGATATAGTTTTTGAGTAAAATTTCAAATTATCTTGTTGATTTCTTAGATGTTGTTGTGATTTATAAATATAGATGATTTTGGAATTTTATTTATATTATGTTAGATGTTTTGATACGGCCACGAGGCCGAAGGAGGTATTTGTGTTTTACAAGTTAAAATATCACAACAAACATCACGGGATTGAGACCAACCACATTTGGAATTCAAGATGAATTCAACAAGGTCACCATGGCAACTTGTATTATTTATGTGTGGTTGTTTTGTTAGGGATTCCCATAAGAGGGGATCAACTTTAAATGTAATAAGGGATTTTATGTTTTGCTTTTATTTGGTCCCTTTTTGTTTAATGTTTGCATGTGTTTTATGTGGCGTACTTATCTATTTCATCATTTATTTAATGTGGTGTTAATATTGTGAGTAATCATGTTGTTAAGTTAATTAATTAAAAAATATCATGAGAATGTAATTAATATGGTTGTTGGTTATGATTTAAAGTGTTGTAAGAATGAGTAAGTAATGTGTAAGTAATATGTAAGTGATGTGTAAGTTAACTTTTTAGTGTGAAACACTCCACCTTCTTGGAAATTTGAATTTTTCCTTGGAGGATGATTTTGGAGGCTTGTGGGACAAGTTAAACTTGTCCCATACCTCTTAAATTTACTTACCAAACATACCTATGGTTTGGGGGTTAAAATTAGACTTTTATAATGCATTTTGAGAAGCCAAATTGTAAGTTTTAATTGCACTTTTATTACTTGGTTTAATTTCATTTCTTTAGGGTGTGGGTTGGATTTGAGTATTTAAGTAAACTATCATATTATTCACCCACCTATTTATTATGCATTGGAGAGTGAAGTTGACTTTTGGGTTAGGGTTGAGGATGTGTGATGTGGCATCGTACATGGATCCACCTCATCCTATTCTCTTCCCTCTTCTATAAAATTCAAATATGCTTTCCTTGTTTTGAGTTGCTTCACCTTTCGAAACTAGTATTTTGGTGAATTCTTTTGCTTTTGGAGCTCTTGCTTTGGAATATTATTAAATGCTTGTGCTTGGCTGATTTGGATTGCTTGCAGTTGGATAAAGCTTGTTGTTTTGGAACTTAGAACAACTCCATCATGGAGAGGTAGGAGCTTGGTTATTGAAATGCTTCTTTTTTGTTTATGAAATTGTAATTGTTGTGAATGTATTGGCATGTTTGTGTGATGTTGTGTAGATGGCCTAGGAATGATGTAGGAAAACTATGGGGTATTTTATTAGAGGCACAAGTGGTTTGGGGCAAAGTATAAGTGTGGAGGGAGTTGGGATTTGGGTTCTAGCTTAAAAATAAATATCTTGCATTCTTTACTCGTATGGGGTGCCATAAGAGGTTGGGAAGCCATAAGGAAATGTGAGGAATAAGTGGTACTTGGGGAGGCATAAGGGCATGTCGGTGATTTGATATATTATATTTTGGTAGTTTGAAATTTGGTTGTGATACCCATTTCCTATTTGGGAGGCATAAGCAGCATCCCCGATAGTTTCTTGCTCCTTTGGCTTGCATGATGAAGCCTAAGTTTTGTTTGCTATGTTTTAAATGTGGTTGTCAACTGCATTTTATTTTAGACTATGTTTTAAATGTGAAAATTTTGTTTGTGTGTTGTGAAACCTTTGTTGCCATGAGTTGAATCACATTTCCTAGTACATTGTGGTTGGGGATCATGGGGCAATGAAGATGGAAGGATTATCCTCTTCATCGGATGTCTAGGTTAGGTGGAGAGAATTGAATTTCCTCTTGTTTTGTTGTGATCAAATTAAAATAAAGAAAATTGAGAAACTTCATGTCGTTGTTCGAGGTAGAGGAAAGAAAAGTGTTGATGAGGTCCTTGTTGAGATTATTTCTTATCAGAACCCTTTCTCACATTGAAATGGATGACAATGTATTTTTATTGTTATGGAAAGATGTTTCTACATCATCTTAAGGTTTATGTGCAAAGAGGACGCCAATATATTTATGAAAATTCCTCATTTTTCAGAAACAAGTTTCCAATTAAAAGTTATGGCCTTCTAGAGTTTCACTTCATTTTTGGCCTCAAAAATAATCTAACTATCAAATTTAAATGATTAAAATATTCATTGGCGGACCCGCAGTTTTAAGTTTTCCCTTTTGCACTTTTCTCCCAAAAGTGCTAAGGATATGAAGTTTTCAACCACCTGCTAGACCACAACCTTAATGTTATCAAAATTAGTCTAAGTTCAAAAAGGGAAAACTTGGAAAATTTTCCCCGCGTCCCCGCCGCCGCGCTTTCTATGAAATGCTTTCCCACGGGCACACACTTTAACTTAACCCTTTTGATTCTAACTTTTTTGCAAAATTTCCAAAATTCTTCATGGCCCCGGATCCCTACCCTTTCCTAGGAAGCATACTTTCACGGGTGCATGGGCCCGCGTGTTCTATTTAATTTTTTATTAAAACCCTTTGGAAACCTTTCCTAACTTTCTCTGTCAGTCCCCAAATCTCTACACCAATGGTTAGATGACACGTGTCACCTTAGGTTTCGGAAGATGTATAGAGCATTTTAACCCTTTGTATCCTTTTTCTTTTAAATTCTAGAATTTATAAGTCCCTGCAGACGCCCGCCGATCCGCAACTATTAAAATCATGCCACGTAAGCAACATTTTGGCATCAACAAAGATGCGGGTAAATCTTAACCCTTGCATTTTTTTAACTCAAAGTTTAAAATTCCTATGTTTCCCCATAATTCCTTTTACCTTGCATGAATCGAGGATCAACACATGGCACATGGAAATGCTAACACATCTTCACTTTCGGGTTCTTTAGCACACGGAGGTAAATTGCACCTTTGTCCCAAAAGCGAAAAAGCACTAAATTCCTTCCCCATTCCACCGGCCCCCACCTTGGAAATTTTTCCTCTACCACTCCGTGATTCCTTCTCTTGGTGAAATTACTCCCTGCGGTCCGTAGGACTACCCTCGGGAAAATTTTCCTCCCTAGGTCCATAGGCCCATTCTTGGGAAAAACTTCACCCCAGGCTGATCCACCCATAACTTGAGAAATATGGGGAGTTAGGAGGACTTCTTTATATCAATGGAAAGGTGAGAAATTTTCCTATCTAATGGGAATGTTTCTAGGAAATTTTGAGTGTGTTAATTTTGAGAGAAATCAATTTGAATGTTTTAATCTATTAGAGAGTGGTATAGTGATAAATTACCCTCTTAACCTAATTGATTAATATAACCCTATTTTTGGACCTTATGATATTTTATAATTGTCATATTAATAAAACTATAAGATATTAATAGTATTTGGCTTTGAAACTATCTTACGACAACTGTTGTCTTATAACTTGGTTGTAGACTCTTTTAAACAAAAGAAATTATTCCATAATTTTTCCTCACTAATACTAGGTCGTTTCTTGGGTCTCAAGTGGGTTGGTTTTAGCGGGCATCACATATATATTTCGTCCTCTCTAACCTCTTTACCCACAAAAATCTATATTTCTTAGATGATTTAATGTCTCTAGACCATGGTACCTCTTCTCTACAACATGCCCCTAGCTTATCTTCTTAGGTACCATGGTTTAGAGTTTAGACTCCCTAATTGTTGAGATGTTCTCTCTACTTCTACATAAGAATAGATAAATTTGTTTTTGTTAACTAGACATGATATATGTAAGCTAGGAACATGGTTCAAAAATATTGTAATCATTCTAATCCTTCCTCTGTGTAGCCTAGGAATGAGAACACTCATATGAACCTATAAAACTAAATTTAAAATTTTACACTTATCATAAATAGTAATTACATTACATAATTCAAATATTCAAACTATGACATTCTTGGAGGGAAATTCATTTAAAACACCTACTTCATGTAAATAATTACTTGTAATGATTATTATCCCTATTTTATTCTTCACTAAGCATCCTCAAGAATGCTCCTTCATCGAAACCCTATGTAAGAAAAAGATTTGAACTCCATTTCAAATGTCTTCCTTCATTATTCAGCAAATTCAATTTTCTTTTGTATTCCCGGGTCCCGTGTTATTTTTGAAGTAATAATTTTTAAGTCTCCTTAAGGTAGTCCTTGTCTCTTATCTTCTTGTTTCTTTCTCTCTTATGTTATAGTCTCATTATCTCTTTCTCATCTGTAATATCCCATATACATGCTTCACCTTAGTATATGTCATCAAGATCTTCTTGATCTTCTTGGTTTAGCAGATTTTACCATTGCATTTAGGACTTCATTCATTTCCACAAATTTCAAACCTGTAATAAAAAGATAAAAGGAAAGGTGATATGTAAAAGCATGAGGTCATGCAGCCACTTGAGTGTCTTTATGTTGCTGGTTCTCTTCATTCTCATTTTCTCAACTTCAATGATTTTTTTCAAATTTTCCTTCACAGTCTTGTCTTGGTCTTGTCTTGTTTCATTCTAAATCTGATCAATTAGACTTTCATTCTTATTTAGACATATATACATCCCCTCTTAAGGATTTATAATTTCTTCTACTTTCTCCAACTCTTCACTCAAAGTGACATCATCAATATCCTCATGTCCTTTATCAAAATCATGAGTTGAATGTTTGTTTTATTCCTCTAGGATATGTTTTACAAAACCATATTGTGTGTAACATCCTCTTGTCTCAAGAATACTTTATAAGATTCATTAGCGAGTTTTTGATCCTATTGATTTAATGCATTGTCATCCTCTATCATGACATGATCATGATATAAATATTTTTGTCCAAGACAAGTCCTTCATTTTTCCACATGTTATTCATCATAGCCATGATCTTGAAAATTTCATCGTTCAAGCTGATTTGGATGATAAATCGAAGTATACTCATAAAAATCATAATTCGAATCTCCATAATCAGTTTTATACCTTAAATTTCTCTTTTATACCTCTCGTTCTTCTTGAGTGCTTCTTCTTTTGCTTATCATTTAACCTTCACTCTCCTTCTTAGCGTGAGATTGCTTCAATCGTATTCCATATGATTGTTGGTGCCATTATAATTTTCTCATTGCCATCACTATTAGTTACATATTTTTAAGATGTATATCCATTATTTCTCACATTTTTAGATATCGAAACATGATTTCTTCCCTTGGGATCTAATTTCTTAAGCCATTTACGAAATATGTAGCTATGATCATAAGAAAAAAAAAAATTCTGCATTTATCCTCTTCCTAACCTATAAATCTACTGATTGTCTTCTTATATGTATGAGAAATATAATATTTAGAATCTAAATTTATCCTAAGAACCTCTTTCCTATATGCACTTTGTTGAATGAATTTGATTTTTTCAATTTATATGTTATATGTATTATAAACATCAAAATTTGTATTTTTATTTACCTTCTCAACATTATGCTTCATTCTCATACCTTTCTTCATGACTTATTCACTTAAGGGGTCTTACTTTTTATGTAATTTCTCTATTTATCTCCTAATACATCATAGAGTTAAAGTTCTATATATATATATATATATATATATATATATATATATATATATATATTCTTGACAAACTATTTTTATCAAAAAGTTGAAATTTTCGTATATTTTGATTCGGGTGTTCATTTGAGTTTTTTTTTTTGTTAAACAACATTTTTCAATGAGAAGAATGCATCAGTCAACCCTCATTTGTGGATGGAGCCATTTTCAGAACATTTTCAATCTTGAAACATGCCATCTAGTGGCCAAAATTAGGATTTATGATTTAATTAGGTTTTTTCATATTTTAGGGTATTACGTAATTTTAGTATTTTCAGTATGCATAAGAGGTTAGAAATTTGAAAATTCCTATAATTTAGGCATGTATTATATACATGGAAATATTCATTCTTGCATGAATAAGCATGAAAACTTACTAAGAATAACAGTTCTAGAAACTCGCTAAAATTATAAATTTCTCCACCTACAAAAAGTAGAATTAGTTAAAGTTAGTTAGATTTTTCTTGAAACTCAAGTTGGAGATGTTTTATTATTAAACAATCATTTTAATTCATGATTGAATATTAAATAAGAAGATTTATTTTCTATGAGTTCAAAATATTTTCAATATATTGAGTGCATGTCTAAATTTGGCTACATCAATTCCTTTGTTGACCGCATGTTTCTCTTATTCTCTTCTTTGGATGATACCAAATAAATCTCTTATTATTGAGTTACTACAAGCTCTTTCATATTTTATTCATATTTCCTTATACATGCTTGATTTGGCTTTTATTTATTTATTTGAAGGTTATGTCCTTGATCTTCTCCAAGCCAGCCCTTTTCTTACAACTATATGTACAAACTAAAATAAAGATTTCGAGAAAACATAAATATACCAAAACATCTTCATGACTACCTCAATCATTGACAAACTCCTCTTCTTCAAGCTTCCTTTGTCAGCTTACCTCTTTAGAAACCTCTTTCTTCTTGTTATCTACAATGGAACTCTCTTCTCTTCACAAGGTAACTCATTATTCATAATTTTATGAGGACCTTTATTATTTTATCTCTCTAAGGTAATTATATTGTGCATCATCTTCTTCTCCATCATAGCTCAACTACCCATTTTATCGTATTCTTTATCTTCTATCTAGGACTTCTTTGATTAACATGGTCTCAATCATAGACCCCAATTTATCTATTATTTCTCTTGTTTCCTATATGTATTCATTTTATATTAGATCTCTTCTTCTCATATGGCATCTCTCTTCTCCTAAGCTCTTCACTCTTCTCAATTTATCCATTTTAATATATCTTAACCCAAGTCTTTTTCTCCTTCACCTATTGGTCATTTTACTCCATACCTAGCTATTTTTCACTCTATACTCTTGGTCTTGTCTCACACAAGTCTATTTCAACGTCTTCTCTTGAATTATTACTGAACTTAACATCCTTTTAGTGTAACACCCATAATTATCACACACAAATACAACAATAAAAATACCAAGATAATTTTTTTTGACTTACATTACTCACTACACAACATAACAAGGGCTCCAAGTAGAGATATTCAAATACGCATTAGACACTAACATAAGCCATCGACTCACATAGACACATGACAACACCATATACATGTTGATGCCACACTTTCCCCACTGAACGAATACTAGAAATGACCCAACCACAAGAAAAGGGACCCAAGGATGGAAAACCCACGACACATCATTACCATGATTACATCTTAGTTATGTTTAACCTTCCAAGAACATTATTGTGCAAGGATAATTTTATCCTTTTTCCACCTACAATTTTTTTAAAAATTCATTTCACATTCAACTTACAGTTCGACCATTTAAGTTGGCTCTTTTTCTCTTACGACAATATCAATAACTTACATAATTATTTGCCATGTTTCAAATTGCATAGAAAGTTCCTAATTTTCTCATCCTTATGTTAAGCTTATGTTTCTCAAACGTTTATTCAATGTTTAAATTTTACCCTTACTAAATAAGGGAATCTGACGTGATGTCAAGAAGGAAATATTAGGATTTAAGGGAGATTTAGATTCAAGATACCTTCTCCTATAAACATTCTTCAATTAAGGTATATTTATTTCCCTACCATAGTTAATATAGTTCAATAACTTGTTGAATCCATTCAACATTTCCACATGAAGAAATTTTATTTATATTAGTATATATCTTTTGTTTTCTCGAATTTATATCTCACTAAAGCAATTCATATTCTTTGGAACACATGAAAATGCCTAAATGAGTTATAAGGACTCCGAGAGTGACATTATTCATAACCTCAAATATCCTTTCACTCTTGTATGATTTACTCATACATCGCATTATCGTATTATTATTAGCATTTTTTTATAATAAACGGAGTTACATAAGTATTTGTCTAACATATTGCATAAGTACAGATTAGCAACATTATAAACTACACATGACCCGTTATTGAATTGTGTTCGAGGTAAGATCCCATGTTTTTGCATTTCATGATTCCTTTTGTAAAATTTATTTTATTCTTAATTTCATAAAAGGGCATAAAAAGGGATTACGGGACCAATTTTCTGGTTCCTTACGTTCTCTAGAATCAACATAATTCTAATCAATTTCATTTGTAAGGAGTTACTTACCATTTTCTACCCATAATGAAATCATTTTGATCATGAAGTTTATTTCTAGATCTAACTTTGTAAGACTTATTAGTCCACTAGGATACTAAGGGAGTAATAGTTCTACTTACTCCATAAATGGTAAGGTTACACTACATAGTCGTTATTTCAAACAAGGACTCTTAAGGTGACTTCCAAGGTGGTCTTCACCACTCAACACAGTGTCAAACCTAAAGAGAAGACATTCTCCTCAGCAGTTACCAAACCTAGAAGGAAACCACATACTCCGGATAAAGTTGGACCATGTCATTCCTAAAAGGTGGGTTCATGCCAATGCAACTAAAAATAGCGACTATGACACTAAAATCAAACTAGGGGTCTTATTTACCTGAACTTGGAGGTGCCATAGAGTACAAGGTTTAAGTTCATTCTACGGTTTCAATTTCTTCTATGCTAGGAAGGATCACACATGAAGACAAGTTATGCATGAATCTTATACTAGGTTTGAATGTTGGGGTTAGAATCCTTTATTACATTTTCAAGGTAAAAAACAAAAAACCAATTATTTAATCATCTATCGCACAATAGAAACACTCTACAAGATATTAAATTCAAATTAAATTAACATATATCTCATCAATCCTTTTTTACCATATGTAACTATGAATCAAAATTGCACCTATGTTAAAAGGCACATTTCCCGAGGTATGCATGACGTACCCAAAATCAGTAAGGTATTGATCGCCGCAAGTGTAACAAGTGCCCCGATGATGATACAGTCTCCTCGCAAGGTGTTCGATCCGAAAAGCCCTCGAGTATGCGTTAACATCCCGCATGCCCCGCTTGTAGCCCCCGTGCCCTTTGTTTTCCCCTTCTTCCCTCTTTCCTGGCCTCTTGACCTTCGATGACGAAACCGCCACCTGCTCGGGCGGCGGTCTGCGGCGGTCCCGCGCGCGCTTTCCGTAACGCTCTTTTGACGCGACTCGCGTGAAATATCATGATTCACCAACTTTTCTTTGCCGACTTGAGCATGCATTTATGTTTTTGGTCCCCTGGAATAGTGTTTTTCCTTTGTTTATTGTTTAGGAGTTCAATTTGGTTTTGGTTTTTGAGTGTTGGAATTCCTATAAATGCATAGCTTGTGCTAAGGCAAAATGGCCACCATTTTTTGGTTAGAGTCTTCTGATTTTCAGTGGTTTGGTCTGTTAGCTTGCTTAGGATTGATAGCATAGTTCATTTCATACTTGGTTAGTATTATTTAGCTGTTGGTAAGCCACAGACCCATCTTGTGCAGGTAGTGTTGTTACCTCATCCCAATCCAGTTAGAAGCTTGCCTCTGAATTTCTCTTTCCTGTAGATTTGTTTTATTGTGTCTTGGAGTTCTTTGTTTAATCCATTATATGCCCGGTTAGCTTTATTCAAATTTGTTAGTAAGCCACATATCCAACTTGTGCAAGCAAAGTGTCTTTGTTTTGAAACGAATAGCTTAGGAAGCCATTAAATTTGTAGGTTTTGCTCTTCGTATAGTATAGGATAGTTACAAGTTCTGGTCACTTCATGTTGCATGACTCGCAGTAAAATCCTGCTAGGAATTGCATAAGCCAAGCTCTGTACTCTTGTGCTATCCCTCTCCTACTCGCAATCTCGGTCTGCATTCTGAGCTGTCCTTGTCCCAAAATCTACTCTTATCAGTGCTAGCATTACACGCTTTTGTGGATCCACGTGAACACGAAAGAACGAGGAGATCATACTGAGGGGACGAGATCACATACACCATCGGATTCGCACTATTCTCATGCGAGTGCAGGTTTTAAATTTCAAAGTTCTAGTCAGATTCATATAAAATAGAGTAGTTAATCACTTTATTTCATTTCATTCTATTCTCGACATTGCCGGTGAAGTCAGGGGATTGATAGTTTCGAGAAACTATGATTCACTCCTCACTTCTCGAGGTAGAACCGAGAATCTTGCAGTAGATTAGGCATGTGCTATTTTATTTATTTAGAATAATTCTACAAATCGCACGAGCAAATAACCACACTTGGTTATCTTGTATGTTTTAAATTATTGTTTAGCTATTATTTCTAGATACGCTTAAAATAGTTTGCTTTCCTTAAAATTATTAGAATATTTCTTAGAAGAATAAAAGATATATATGTTAGATTTATTTCACGTAGTTAGAATTTGTTTCATTACGCTTAGATTTGCATTTTTTTCATATGACAATCACGACCTCAAGAGCCTGGAATATATATTTGAGCCAATCGTGCCTCAACCAAACCTAGTCACAACAATAGTTGACATAGACCAAAATCTCAGGATACAAGTATTCCGAACAACCACAGATTTACAACTGATCAGTTCTCAGTTAAGAGGATTAAACATAGAAGACGACCAAGCACATGCATTTTGGTCAAGTCAGCCAAACTACAGATTACCCTAGAAAACATCCACATGAATGTAGAAGGGCTCGAAAGAGAACAAACACTCGGGTGCGATCCTCTAGTTCCACGAAGATGATTGGAGACACCCTCGTAGATATAGATACCAGACTTAAGAATCCAGTCGCTGAAACGCCCGTAAGGTATTTTGAGAAGATTGCACAACTATTGGTTCTAAACATAGAAGCTGAGAAAGCATATGATTACTGGATACTAGGGATTAGAACTTGATCCCGCGTATGACCATAACAGGACCGCAACAACCAAGAGTCTATGGTTGTGATCCACAGATCCCATAGCCCAACGAATCCATAAGTCAGTTAGACATAGACACTAGCCTACTCATCTTAGTATTAAGGTCCACTCCACTTCCACCTATCATCATTGAACAACTGTCCTTACTAGATATAGTGGCTAACGAAGCTAGGGAATTCTGGACTAGGCCAGAAAATCATCCATAGAGTCAATTATATTCATCATCCACTATATGACCTTATCGGGAGATATACACTGAAACAATCCCAGGTCATTTTCCACGTATTCCGCAACCCATAGATCGAATCACGCCAAAGCTCAATATTGATTGGAGCCTTCGAGTAGTCATCCTTGCTGATCGATCTATCACACCACCAAGTTAGAAGGGCCTTGTTTTCCTTAGATTCGCAAATTCCGCTAGTGCGTGTCAAGACATTAGACCGCCTAACTAGTTTGTCTCGCATATTCTACCGCCACCGGCTGTCTCGGCACACGACCTCCTGAGGTCGGGTACACTAAGAGTTACTTGTTGATTCTCACGCTGCTTTGTCGCTTTTTCGAGACGTACAAAATTGGTGAACCTAACGTGAAACAAACAACTATTTCACCTCTCTTTGAGAAGTTTCAAATCTTCTCTCATCCACCTTTGCTCCTTCCCATTATTCTCGCGGGTATTCATATACCCCGAATATGTTGGGATTCGATGCATAAAGGCACTCCCTCTTGGGTCTTGAGGCATACTACGCCCAACAGTAATAGGCGATCATCACCTCGCTCTCAGTATGGGGTGACAACTATTCAACTAATCAGTTGTCAACACAAACCCCAAGAATCAGATATAGTTCATCTTTTCAAACTGAGGAGTTAGATCAACCCCCTCGAACCCAACAAACAGAGCCTTCAGGTTCAAACAATATGACGTTTACTGGAGAATCTGGTTCATCTCCTCAAATGCTACTCAGACCACAAATTAGTAGGCAATCGGATCCATACCTGGTCTTAGATGATGGACAATCAATACGTTATCCTAGGAGTGAACAACGCTCCCGGGGAATGTACCCACCGTAGGAGGTTTACAAATACAACCCAAAATCTCTTTTCAAGAAAATACCTCTATGCCACCGCATACAGAAATATTCTTGGAGAAACTTGGCAAGATAGCGATCAGTTTATGACAGGATATCACGTACCTTTACAACACCAAGGTATACAACCAACGCCGCTCAGGAAAAGTACCGTGACTTCACCAAATGAAGTCATTTCAACGTTAGTAGAAAGAGTGAGAGGGTTAGAGCTGGCTCAAGCAAGTCAAAATTCTCCGTTCATACAAACAGGAAGTTCCAATCCTCCATACCACTCTGGCCAAGTAGATCTCCTTACAGGAATAGGCACGTTAGGCATGCCTCCTCAATATCCACAACAAACGCCAACAAGGCCCACCATCTCTAACACTATTCCTCCAGGTCTGGTGTCAAACAATCCATTCCTTGACAATACCCCGTCCTACTTAAACATAATTCTAAATCACCACAAGGAGATATGTTCTCCTCTCCCAGCATGTTTGCTCAAACGCAGGGACCTCCCTATGCCCCTGCCAACACATACGCTGCACCGTATCAACAACCTATCCCACCACCACTCCCTCAACAAACACCATCAATGGTCGAAAGCTATGCGATAGGGACTTATTCAGAATACCTAAAGGAACCCTTAGATTTCACCATACGAAGCGTCATGCTTCCAAGACCTCTCCCTGATTTGCCCAAGTTCAAGGGTGAGGGAGATCCAAACGCACATATCAAAGCTTATGCTACAGCCATACGAGAATTACTCCCTTGGGATGGGGTGGTTGCTAAAATATTTCCCAAAACCTTGGAAGGCATCGCTCTCGATTGGTATTACAGAATACCTGAGGCTTCCATACATTCATTCAAACAACTTGTGTCTGAGTTCATCAAGGCCTTCGACATGAACAAACTATTAAGAACAGGAATCAGGGAGTTCTTACACATCAAACAAGAGCATAACGAGTCTCTGCCGCCCACTTCATCCAAAGGTGGCGTCAGTCGGCTTTATTCATCGACAAGTTCTCCAAACATGGATCGAGATGGAACTATGTGATTTATTCCTTCATTCTCTCAAGGAGGTAAAGGAAGAAGTCCGAAGTTACCACTAAGGACTTATGATGAAGTACTCAAAGCACTCTGCGAATAGATCAAGCAGCGATAGATAGTGGTCGTAAGACATATGGAACGAACGGGAGGTTAATCACCTCCACTCAAAACACTACAACTACCAAAAATGTCAATCAAGGACCCAAAATCCTTAACAAAAATCGTGGGGTAACAACGGATGGGGTAACCGACCAGCCCAAGAGGGTAAATGTTGTTAATGCTCCGTCACAAACAAACAACCAACGAAACAACAACTTTACCCCGACAATCAATACAGTGGATTTTAACCATCCACAACAACAACAACAACAACGGCAAAATCCCATACAAGGGCCAAGCCAAAACTCATTTGGTTACCAAAACCAAAGTCAAAACCAGAAACAACAATTCCAAAACTTTGGTCCTAATAGGCAACAGTTTGATCAGAATTTTAGGCCACAATACACACCAAACCAACAAAACGGGAATTACAACCCCAATTCTTATTGTGGTTTCCATAAAATTCGGGGTCACGATACTAGAACGTGCCGTGACTACAATAAATTTATGCAACGCTTGCCAGAAGAACAAAGACAGTTCTTCACAGACCTATTTTTGGCGGATCCCGTCTCATCATCACCAAATACTCTCGCAGGGGTAGTTTCTCCTCAGAATGCTCCCCTCAAAATCTTTAATGATCCACTCCCAAATCATGATAGCAATAGGCTGAATCCAACCGGAACAAACAAAGGTGCAATGACGGGAAACAATGATCATGAAGCCTCGACTTCATTGAATCCGTCAGTTGTGCCACAGTTGGGAGCTCAACCGAGACCTAAGATAGTCAGTTTGGTAGAATTAGACGCTGAACTACCTATCGCAGCTATAACAAGAACACGAGAGTATTTCTCTCAACCAAACCCAAGTCGTCTGCCAGAGATGGATAAGAGTCAGCAAATAGTTTAAAAACCCATCGGTGCTTATGATTTAATTAGTGACCTAACAAAGACCTTCTCACACATTTCATTTTTGGACTTACTAAAGAACTCTCCCCTCACCAGAGCTGCTCTTTTTGAACCATTAGGTCTAGGCCATATAATTAACATCACTCCACCTCCCGAAACACAAGTAAATCACGTAGATTTTGATATCCACCCTCCGGGGCAGCCGACAAAGGATGTCGAATTCATTTTCAAAATAAGTAAAATGCCCACAGATGCTGAGATCGCACGCCGAGGTGACCCAGCCTTACACTTGCAAGTATGGGTTTATAATAACTTTGTAAAACGGGAAATGGTTGACAATGGGGCCGCAGTTAACATAATCCCTTTCTCTTTCCTCCAAAAACTTGGATATGGAGAAACAAACTGTTCCACTACATGAAATACCTTGAGAGGCTATGATAGCCTTAAAGCCACTTCGATAGGAACTATAATACTGCCGGTCACCTTAGGGCCCAAAACCATCTTGACTGAGTTTTATATTATAGATCGGGAAACTAACTATAATATGATCCTCGGCTGACCTTGGATACATCGAATGAAGGCAATCCCTTCTACTCTATTTCAAGAAGTAAGATTCTTGCATCTAGGAAAGGTTTTATAGCCAAAGGCGATCCAAAACCTTTGATTTACACCTAGCTAATTTAAAGAAAAGACCAGGTGCACTTGCACTCGAATTTGAACTTCCAACAAGCCAACTTAAAAACCCTCCGACCCAAAGCCGAGGAGAAAATTTGGTACCTACGACGGATCTTGAAACTACGAGTGTAGTCAAAACAATTCCGACCCTAAAGATAAAACTAAAGAAACAGTATCATTAGGGACTACTGCGAAAATCGTTGAGTTGATAGAACAAGATTCACTAATGTTCTTACCATTCGATTCAAGTAGGCATAGGATTTTCCCTAGGTGTTGGTTCCTCGCCGTGAAAGATCTCTGTATGGTAGAAGTAGAGTGCGCAACGCAACAGATACCCCAACAACTATACTCCCGGCTAAGTATTGGATTCTCCATTTTGATGGAGCTAAATGTTGTTATGGAGCGGGCAGTATAATTCTTACTTCGCCCGAGGAGAAGGTCCTCCCATTCTCTTTTAAGTTAAACTTTTAATGCACAAACAATGGTGCTTTGAGTACGAAGCCCTCCTTCTTGGCCTCACGTTAGCTTAATAATTGGTATTGATAACATCGAAGTATATGAAACTAAAGCTGAACTTTTACAACTCTACAAAAACGCCGTGTTAGATTTAAGCAAGGCGTTTAACTTTATATCGATTGAAGCAATCCTCAAGAGAAAATCTTCTCGCTAATTCAATAAAGAACCTCGGCATCACGTTTTACTCCAAGAAATGAGCTAGAAGATACTCACTTCACAGTATCCATTCGTGACAAACCATTGATAAAAACAATGACAAATCCTCTTTCAAGCGAAGTAAGTCTACAGTCCTAGACCATGTTGGAAATGATGCATTACTTTGGATTACTTAAATGCCTATAGAGCACTACATCTCTCCTATCACATGCTAGATTTATCCCGATTCCACATTCGTCTTCCTACTTCGGAAATCCCACAATGATCTTCCATCACAAATAGAACCTAGCATATACGCAATAGGAAATGGGGATGATCTAGATTTACCTCCAAAGACACACCGGAGTTCAAAGAGGGTAACGCCTCTTTGATCGAGGAAACAATCGATGTCAACATCGGGACAGAAGAGGAACCAAGAATATTGAAACTAGGTTCTTTGTTAACCCCAGAAGAAGTGGAAATACATACTCAGATCCTCATAGAACATCAGAAGGCATTTCCATTTAATTACAAGGAGATGACGGAGTCGCTTACCACACGTGCATGGTGCACAAACTCGCACTAGATCGGCTAGATGCAAAGCCAATTAAACAAAAATCAAGACCCATGAAGCCCAAAGTAGCTCTCATGGTAAAAGAGGAAGTAATAAAACTCCTTCAGGTAGGATTCATCAAGCCAGTTGACTACTCCCAATGGGTATCTAACATCATTCCCGTTCTCAAGAAGAACAGAAAGATACGCATTTGCATAGATTTCGAGACATCAACAAAGCATGTCCTTAAGACGATTTCCCATTACCATCCATAGACGTTATCGTTGATGCAAAACTGGTTTTGAATTCTTGTCTCTCATGGATGGATTCTCTGATACAACCAAATCAGAATATCCAAGCAAGATCAAGCTAAAACCACATTTATAACTCCTTGGGAACCTATTGCTACGTTGTTATGCCATTCGGTCTCAAGAACGCAGTGCTAAGTACCAATATGGGCCATGACATACATATTTCACGATCTAATTCATAAAATCGTGGAATCTTACGTAGATGACTTATTGGCTAAAGCTAAGAAGTGTTGTGACCATCCCGAAGTACTCCGCGTCATTCTTTCACGTTTAATAGAATACGGAGTCACACTAAATCCAGAGAAATGCGTCTTTGGTGTAACAGGAGGAAAGCTCCTAGGTTACATCATATCGTCACGAGGGATCGATGTTGATCCAACCAAAATTCGGGTTGTCCTCGAAATGGTCCCACCTTCGAGTGAATCTGGAATCAGATCATTTCTCGGAAAGCTGGGTGCAATCCGAGAGATTTATCCCGGACCTAAGCTTCGCCGTTCATCCAATCAACAATTTACTCAAGAAGGACTATAGCATTGATTGGACTAAAGATTGCAATGAAGCTTTTGAAGCAGTTAAGTGTTTTCTGTTATCACCACCTACGCTAATGCCACCTAAGCTAGATCGCCCATTAATTCTATACTCACGGGCTACCGATGTCTCGCTGGCCTGTATGTTGGCCCAAGAAGACGATGACAAGAGAGAACGTGCGATTTATTTCATTAGCCGAACATTGCTCGACTATGAAACATGCTATACACAGGCAGAACGAGAATGCCTTGCCATAGTCTTTGCTACTAAACGCCTAAGACATTACATGCTGAATCAAGAAACGAAGGTCATGGTAAAAACGGACCATTTACGGACTTTTCTCACACAAGGGTCCTTGTCCAAAAAGTTGGACGTTTATAACCTTAATGGGAGAGTTCGAATTAACATTTGTAAACCAGAAGTCGGTTAAAGGACAAATCATCGTGGATTGGTTAGCTGACAACCCATTAGACGGAGGTGATTTAGTAGATTTAGACTTTCCAGATGAATGCGTATACTACATTGAAACACGACCCGCTATCTCTGAGTGTCCTTGGTACACTGACATCGTTAATTATATCATGGACCATACGTACCCGGAGGCAGTTACACCGCAACAAAGAAGGTGGTTACGCATAATCGTAGCTAAATATGTCATTATAGAGCAGGTGCTCTATCGAAAAGCATTCGATGGAATGCTCTTAAGGTGTGTCGACACAGAAGAGTCCAAGAGGATTCTCCATGAATCCCACAGTGGTATATGTGGAGGCCACTTCGGTGGCCATGCCACCGCTCGAAAAATACATCGAATGGGCTATTTCTGGCCCACTCTAGAATGTGACGTGATAGAGTTTGCATGCAGGTGTCATAAGTGCCAAGAATTCTCCCACGAGATCCACATGCCAAAGACACAAGCTCTGCAACCAATCACTACTCCATGGCCCTTTTCTACATGGGTTCTAGACTTAATAGGGAAATTCTTTCCCTCATCCACGTATGGCCATAATTTTATAATCACGGCCACCGAATATTTTACCAAATGGGTGGAGGCCATGCCTCTTACTCTTGTACCCGGATTGCGGTTGATCGCCAAGTTCATTTTGAACCAAATCATTTGTAGGTACGGTATCCCGCAGATCATTATCTCCGATAATGGAACTTCTTTTAAGAATGAAGAGGTTCGTGAGTTATGCAATAAATTTAAAATAAGCCATCATACGGCTTCTTTGTATTATCCCCAAGCCAACGGACAGGCTGAAGCGACAAACAAAACACTGAAAGCCATTCTCCTTAAAACGGTGAAAGAAAACAAGAGAGATTGGCATTTGAAGTTATATCCGGCCTTGTGGGCCCACCGAACCTCAATAAGAACACCAACGGGAGCAACTCCTTTCTCGTTGGTATTTGGGGCAGAAGCAGTTCTCCCGCTTGAGGTCGAAATACCCAGTCTCCGCATTTCACTACAAGGGATTCTGGATGAAGACGCTTACAGAGAAGCACGTCTTTCCCAACTAGAAAGCCTAGATGAAACTAGGTTAGATGCTGAACAATGGCATAGAGCTTATGCTTTGACCAAATGTGCCTACAAAGATAATAAGAAGGTCTATGAACACGATATATACGAAGGTGATCTAGTTCTAAGACTAGACAAATGGATCGACAAGAAGACCGCGAAGAAGAAGGAAATTCCGCCCAAATGGTTGGGCCCATACCGAGTCATGAAGGACTATGGAAATGGTGCATACCTCTTATGTACGTTAGAAGGTGAGGAGTTTGGCGAAAACAAATTCCTCATGCACCTCAAACATTTCTACGCATAAGCACTAACGCTACCTATATAGCTATCTACATTGCATTTTCATATAAATTAGGATCATTTTGTCCATTCGTTTCTTACACAAATTGTGATCAAGGAATCTATTCTCAAAAGCAATTCATTACAAACTCATGATGTTGTTGGCACAAAACTTTCTAATCATATCTCTCCATTTTCATGATATCATCAATCACTTCAGAATCTTTTATCAAATAAAATCAAACATGACGAAGTCTTAACGGTAACCATACCAAGATCTGCAAGTTTGTTCTCACTTTGATTTCTTCTTAGGATAGGTGTCTTGCCTATGGTCCTGCTTCTAGAAGCTTCATGGTGTCACATCTATCCCATATACACATCTCTTTGGAAATAAACATATACTCGACATTTTACTCAAAAAGACAAGTCAAAAAGTGATTAAACAGAAAATTTTATTTTACACATTTCCTTGCCCCACCAACCTTCGGTGATGAGCTTACGTCTCTTACTAGTGGCGTAGGGTTGGGAAAGGATGGAATGCCCTTACTCGCCTATGCCTTGCCCATGGTGATAAACCCACGCTTCTTACTAGTAGCATGGGGCAAAGTGTAGGGGTCCTCTTGACAAAGTAAACGTTAAAATGTCATAAACAAACTATTCAAACTTTGAGTCAAAAACAAATGAATTAGATATTCAAAATTCCAAAAGAGTTAAAAATCCTAAAACCCAGATTTTGTCTACTATGTGGCCATCTACGGGTCTACGTCTGGATAAACCGCAAAGCAAGTTGCATCCGAAACTATGAAGTCATTTGGGTGGAGTAAGGTTGTAGTTTTCAATTTGGTTCCACCAAAGCTTCGTCTATCTTTCATCACTATCATTTCACCATATTTCATAACTTGCGCCCTTCTCCGAGCTCTTGGTGATGAGCCCTCCCATCTTACTAGTTGCGTGGAGTTAGGAGTGCGGCAAGTTAATCTTTCATCATACTTGGTTATTTTCATCACTTTGCCAAAACAAACATGAGATATCCAAATTGCTCACGTAAACTAAGATTTAAGATCACAAAGATTTCTACAATATCATGTATCAAAGCATCATGAAACACAAAAAGAAAGCAAACATTTGCATCATTTGTTCTCCATTGCATACATATAAAAAAGCATATAAGACATACATCGTAGTATACACGAGAAAGCTTTGAAATGTAAGGGAAAACATGAGCGACAAGTTTTGATGCAAAAACGAATGCATATATATAAATAATCAATGTTTATATACAATGCCATCATGCTCTAAGCATGGTCAAAATGCTCAAAGAGCCCATGATATACAAAGAATATATAATACAAAGTATGCAAGGGCCAAGAGGCCTCTCAATCCCTACGCACCCCTTCGAGCGCGCGCCTCTCGCTAGGGCTCCGGCTATGCCGGCGCTCCGAATGCACGCAGGGGCTCTGTGGTCCCGAGGGCAGCCGTGGTATCACCACGAGAATGGCTCCTCATAAGATGCTCGCTGTCCTATAGCTCGCCAACTCGTGACGGAGAGTCGACACCATCCCGGCCACGTGCCAACGGGAGTGAAGACGTCGGTATGCCTCACCGGCCGCCGAGGGCTCCCAAAGATCTACGCACACGGCTCCGCACGGGTCCTATCCATAGGGATCATCAGGGAATCAGTGCATACCCTGCGGATTAGATCCCGCCACTCGTCAACAGTCTCTGCAAACAAAGAAGAAAAAATGAATTAGAAACTAGGCAAGAGACTAAAAGATACAAGATCAAAACACAAGGAGAAATAGCAATTAAAACAAATCCTAAACTAAACAAGCATTGAAAGGAAGAAAGGATAACTTACTCGGATCACCGGGCCTCCAAGATGGGTCGCTAGGGCCAGCACCCACCGCAGATGCCGCTGCCGACTGAGGGGCTGCTCCTGTAGTGGGAGCAACATGACGCCCCGCAACGGACTCATCCTCTCCACCATGGCCCTGGGAGAGTGGCTCCTCTGAAGCTAGAGTCTCTCTCTCTGCACTCTGCTCGGCCCTCTCCGCCTGCAAAATATCATGAGTGTCATGCCACTCAGGATCGCCTGTCATCCATCTGCTCCTCCGATCCTCCCTCTGTAAACTCCTCAGAATCGGAGTCAATATCTATGGGGTCATCGCTGCTGTGAGCAGGACCCGCAGCAATCTGAAGCAAAGGTGCCCGAGGCGCACCAGCTCTCCCTCTAGCCCGAACTATCCTCCTGGCTGCAATGGGAGTGCCAGGAGTAATCACTATCCAACCACGGCCTCTAGGCCCCCCTCTAGCCTCGCGGACTGATCTATAAACCGGTGCCGCCAAGGAAGCATGCCCGTATATGGAAGGCCGAACTACCGAGAAAGTCTCGCGAAAGGGTGTGTACCTCCCCCCGTCCCCACACGGTCGATAAGTTGCCCCGTGGTGGAGCAGGGATCAATGTAAGGGTCTCCGCCCCATATGCCGGCCATAAGCCGCTACGGTGTCACCTCCATATCTCGCTATGGTAAGGGAGGCAATCCGGGCCGGTGAGGTGCTCTAAGCACGACATATCTGTCCATCTGCTGCCCTCACGCCCCCGGATCTGCCACCTCCACGCCTCTCGCCATAAGGAATAAAATGCTCATACACCCAACTCATGACTAGAGTCGGGTGACTCAATGATTGTCCTCGTAAACGGACCACCCTATACAAATCATGGTAGGTGGTCCCCGTAATATATGTGCCCTGTGTATATCCAAACATGCCCCTCTATCTCGTATAATGATGGGGGCCCAAAGAAGATAGTAAAGTATCCTTCCCTTGTCCCCGATCAGCCTCAAGGCAAGGATCCCCATGATAGCCTGTCGAAATACGGGTGATGGGCAAAGAAGGAATGGATCGAACTCTCACTCCCTTCTTTGACCCCCGCCGAGATAAGCTGCATCTCCCATGTAGCCATCGCTCCACCGTGCACTGTGCTTGGGACCCCGCCATCTCCAAAGTGTGAGTCTCCTCCTCGATGATCGGGACCCCGTGATACGGTAGAGGCGTCCTCCAAAGTGATGGTCCACTCACCACCGACTCCCTGGTAGTTGGAAAGTGTTCCGATCTACGTCCCCAATATGAAAACAAGTCACAAAGTATGTGGGATCGGATTGTGTGACATGGGGCACGCGTGATATATGCAATATGTCGGCCCTCATGTAATGTATCCTCCTCATCCCGAGAAAGGGCATCCAATACCCCCGAAAGCCAATCACACACTCTCTCTCGCTCCATCTGATATACTCCTCCCTCGCTTGCATACACCCAAAAACACACAAAACAGGACAAGTTAGTATCTGAATAATACCAAGAGAATCATAAAAACGCATAGAAGTGCAGGAAAATACAAGTGCAATCTCAAAAATCAAGTTCTTTTGCATTACAGGTCGAACCGCCACCCTATGTAGGAGGCGGTTTGAAGCAGAATGCCGCCTTAAGGGCGGCGGTCGTAACCGCCGCCTGGCCAGGCGTGCGGTCGCGTCCAAAAACCCGCGTGGGTTGTTAACCCCAAAAAGCCCAAAATGAGCAAAAATAGACCATTTAAACTAAAAATGGAGCCTACCCAATAGGCGCCCCCTAGGTGGACCTTTTGAACCTAACATTTTCAAAAATAACCCCCCCATTATGACGAATTTAGCATTTCAATTTTAAAGGGGGAAAAACACAAAATGGAAGAAAACCAACCTGTGATCGCTGAGGTCGGTGTTCCACTCGTGGAGGCATGATCACGATCTCGCTGCGAATGTTTCGACTCTACTCGCATGAGAAACTCACACCGTGGGTCCCGCAGCTCCAAACCAATCAAATCAACTCGCTTGCAAATGAATAGGAAAATGGGCCCACTTTCATATATATATCGTTCTGCTTCGCTTTTAAAATGACTTTTCGCAGGTTTGGAGCACCGATGGAGGTAAGTTTCTATCCCTTACGAATGGTACGCCTTCTCCTTCCCTATTATTTTAGCGTTTATCTTCCAAGTTATCGTGCATCTATCTCGCACTTGAGTTCTCTTTTCGCTTTGTAGGTAGCGGGAATTTCGATGGCATCATTTCAACACACTTGACGAGTAAGGTATAGCTTCTAACTCCCCATTTCGGGACTTCCATACTGGACCCAATGTTTTATGCCTCTTCATCGCTAAAACGCTTCTCCGAGGGGGCAATATGTACGTACCCAAAATTGTAAGGTACTGTACTGCCAGTCTTGCGTAATAGTGTAACAAGTGCCCCGATGATGATATAGGTCTCCTCGCAAGGTTTTAGGGATCTCGGAAAAGCCCTCGAGTATGCGTTAACATCCCACATGCCCCGCTTAGCCCCGCGCCCTTTGTTTTCCCCTTTTTCCCTCTTTCCTTGGCCTCTTGACCTTCAAGTGACGAAACCGCCGCCTGCGCTCAGGCGCAGCGCGGTCCTGTGCATTTTCCTGAACACTCTTTTGATGCGACTCGCGTGAAATATCATGATTCACCACTTTTCTTTGCCGACTTGAGCATGCATTTATGTTTTTGGTCCTGAACAATGTTTTCCTTTGTTTATTGTTTAGGAGTTCAATTTGGTTTTGGTTTTTGAGTGTTGGAATTCTATAAATGCATAGCTTGTCTTTGAGGCAAAATGGCCACCATTTTTTTGGTTAGAGTCTTCTAATTTTCAAGTGGTTTGGTCTGTTAGCTTGCTTTAGGATTGATAGCGTAGTTCATTTCATACTTGGTTAGTATTGTTCACCGTTGTTAAGCCACGACCCATCTTGTGCAGCGGTGTTGTTACCTCATCCCAATCAAGTTGAAGCTTGCCTCCGAATTTCTCTCTCTGTGTAGATTTGTTTTATTGTGTCTTGGAGTTCTTTGTTCAATCCATTATATGCTTGGTTAGCTTTATTCAGCTGTTGGTAAGCCACATATCCAACTTGTGCAAGCAGTGTCTTTATTTTGAAACAGAATAGCTTAGGAAGCCATTAAAGTTGCAGGTTTTTCTCTTCGTATAGGATAGTTACGGTGTTCGGTCACTTCATGTTGCATGACTCGCAAGAAAAATCCGCTAGGAATCACATAAGCCAAGCTCTGTACTCTTGCACTATCCCTCTCCTACTCGCATTCTCGGTCCGCATTCCGAGCTATCCTTGTCCCAAAATCTACTCTTATCATGTGCTAGCATTACACGCTTTTCTGATCCACGTGAACACGAAAGAACCAGAGGAGATCATACTAAGGGGACGAGATCACATACACCATCGGATTCGCCAATGCATTCTACTTGGAGTCCAAGTTTTAAATTTCAAAGTTCTAGCGATTCATATCAAATAGAGTAGTTAATCGCTTTATTTCATTTCATTCTATTCTCAACATTGCACAGGGGAAGTCAGGGGATTGATAGTTTCTGAGAAACTATGATTCACTCCTCACTTCTGAGGTAGGACCGAGAATCTTGCAGGTAGATTAGACAGGCTATTTTATTTATTTAGAATAATTCTACAAATCGCACAGGCAAATAACCACACTCGGTTATCTTGTCTGCTTTAAATTATTGTTTAGCTATTATTTCTAGATACGCTTAAAATAGTTTGCTTTCCTTAAAATTATTAGAATATTTCTTATAAGAATAAAAGATATATATGTTAGATTTATTTCACGTAGTTAGAATTTGTTTCAATTCATGCTTAGATTTGCATTTTGTTTCGTATGACAATCACGGGACCTCAAGAGCCTGTGGAATATATATTTGAGCCAATCGTGCCTCAACCAAACCTAGTCACAAAGAATAGTTGAAATAGACCAAAATCTCGGATACAAGTATTCGAACAACCATGATTTACAACCGATCGCTTCTTAGTTAAGAGGATTAAACATAAAAGATGACCAAGCACATGCGTTTTGGTCAAGTCACCAAACTACAGATTACCCTAGAAAACATCCACATGACCAGAAGGGCTCGAAAGAGAACAAACATTCGGTGTGATCCTCTAGTTCCACAAATGACCCAGGCCTTACGCTTGGAGACACCCTCCTAGATATAGATACCAGCTTAAGAATCCAGTTGCGAGAATGCCTCGTAAGGTATTCCCGAGAAGATTGCACAACTATTGGTTCTAAACATAGAAAGCGAGAAAGCATACGATTCACCGGATACTAGGGATTAGAACTTGATCCCGCATATGACCATAACAGACCGCAACAACCAAGAGTCTATGGTTGTGATCCACGTGATCCCACAGGCCCAACGAATCCATAAGTCGGTTAGACATAGACACTAGCCTACGCATCTTAGTATTCAGTGTCCACTCCACTTCCACCTATCATCATCAAACAACCTGTCCTTACTAGATATACAAGCTAACGAAGCTAGGGGAATTCTGGACTAGGCCGTAAAATCGTCCATAGAGTCAATTATATTCATCATCCACTATATGATCTTATCGGAGAGATATACACGAAACAATCCGGGTCATTTTCCACGTATTCCGCAACCCATAGATCGAATCACGCCGAGCTCGATATTGATTGGAGCCTTGAGCACTCATCCTCACTGATCGATCTATCACACCACCCAAGTTAGAAGGGCCTTCTTTGCCTTAGATTCGCAAATTCCGCTAGTGCGTGTCGAAGACATTAGACCGCCTAACTAGTTTGTCTCGCATATTCTACCCCCACCGGCTTTGTCTCGGCATGACCTCGGAGGCTCGGCACATGGAAGAGTTACTTGTTGATTCTCACGCCGCCCGTTTGCTTTTCCAACGTACGGTATCCCTAAAATAGCATCTCATACATATATAAAATTTCAAATACAAAATTTTTATAACATGGGGCTACATTATACATATATACATTTTACAAAGACTTTTATAAATTACAATAATAAACAATGAATTACACAACGTCTTTTTGCCATCTTTCTTGCATCCTGCAAAACCATGTGAGCATGAAATCAATGATAAATCACTGGCATGACATCCACCCTAATCTAAAATAATTAACGTATTTAGTTTTCCATTTACATAATAACATTAATAATTTGCATTGGAAAGGAAAAGGGTTAAATACATGTATTCATTTAATTTAATTTCACTTCATTTCGTAACCAAGGAGAGAGGAAGAGATAGAAAGAGAGAGATACACTATTTTCCCAAAAGTAAAATTTCACACAACAAGCCACAAGATAGAGTTCCAAAGTTATTTACAAGTGTCAACAAGTTTCCACAATGGTTTGGTAACCTGACAAGGGTCCTACAACTTTATTTTTACATTTTCCTACTAGCTACAAAAGTGTTCAAAATAGGCTCGGAGGCTAAGAAACCACTTTCAAACATTTTCTTCTGATGAAAAACATACCACAGTTAAATTTAAACATGTCCAACTATATACCAATAGTCCATATGAACCGATAGAATTCGAACTGGTGGAAGGTTTACTATTGGCGGATATTTTTTGAGGCCATCGGTCATAATTGACCTAGTTACAAACAATCAAGGTTATCTCTAGGTCTTAAATGCCACATCCAAAACTAACATTCTATGGAAAAACGTGAAATTAGAAAATTTCCTATAAGTTTCGCTATATATGGAGAATTCATTAGAGTCGAAAAGATTGATAATCGCTAAACGGGTTTCAAATGGCGATGGGTTTTCCAAAGCCACCGGTTATAATTGTTCAGTTTGACCTAGTCAAATTGTGACCAGAGGCCTACAAAACCTATTAGTAAAACTAACCTTAAGTGATATTTTCTTGAACCAAAGGTTCCACAAAATTTTCTAATAAAAATACTAGAGGTTTGCGAAGGCCGATAAGCATTGTGTTGTTCGTGGTTCGAACGGCGGGTCAAAATAAAAGCCAGCTTTTAGTTTTAAACAACTCCCCAAAGTGTAAAACAAAGTGACACGCCTCCTGAGAAGTGCCGAGGAGAGAAAAAATAGTCAAACAAAGTCGAGATAATGCTTGGCGTGATCTCTACATAACAACAAACACAGACAACACTTGACATATCATGTATGGGGTTCAAAGTGTTATTTTGCATGTCTCTTGAAATTGAGTTTCTCTAACTTACAAGGTAGACAGAAAGGTGGTTTTAGTTGATGAGTCATCAAGCTATCACCAATACAAATGGGCATGAGCACCAAATTTCGATACCCTAGGTCTAACAGGGCATAATGTTGTGGTCACAACCATAAATGATGATCAAAATACAATTTGGTAATATAAAGCATAAGGATTTTTATTGTTTCACGCTGAAAGATTGGTTACAAAGTTTTCCAATTTGTGTTTGAAAGAGGGGTTTAAGTTTATTCTTGGATACCAAGTGTTACATGGGTTACATAAGTGTCATATTTTGTTTTATTATTTTACAAAAAAAGTTTATATAAACATAATAATCGAATGTGTGACATTCCAAAATTTTAAATTTATTTCATTGCAAATGAAAAGCTAAAGTACGAGAATTATGAAGGACAAGGTGAGATGAACCATGCCTGGGAGATATTTACATCTGCACTTTATGGCGGTTTCATCTACATTCCACAAGGCGTTGAATCTCTACTACAATCCTATCAACAACTAGCGAGCATTTGGAAACTTCCCCATATGAACATTGTTTAAAAGTCTCCAAGGCCGCTTTGTACGTGAAAGCTGAAGAACTCTAAGATTCAGTTCAAGTTTTTGTTACTCTACCCAAGTTGTGACTGTCAAATCCCCTCATTGGTCAAATGCTTTCTTTTTCTTCATTACCCACTCCATCCATGCTTTAGATGCCTTGATAGGGTTTACTTGGTTTTCCTTATCATACTTCATACACTGCTCCTTGTCCATAAGTAATTTATAAGTTTCCTGAATCTTAATGAAACGTGTTTCTATTGTTTCTCCTTCCTCTAGATCCCCAATCCCATCATAAACATCAGGATGATAGTTTTTGACAAGACGTCTATAAGAATATTTTATTTCTTCTTCATCAACATCCCTATCCATATTAAGAGTTTCATAAGGTGATTTATGGGACTTCCAAGTGGATTCCCTGATAGATAATCCCTTACTATTTAAAAGGGAACCCAATTCAGTTATTTGTTTGCTGGTGCGGCACAGGCTAGGCGAACCATAAATAGGCCTAAACGTTGGAGGAAAAGTATTATATTGAAAGGGAATTCACCCAGTGTAGCAAATTAAGGAGTCAACCATATGGGGATGGAAAAAATCCCTTACAATAACCAACGTCAAAAAATTATCCTTAAAACAATGTATGGACATCCACTAATGCAAAATGCAGAAGTGGTTTTTTTGTCAGTTGTTTTAGTTGCGAGTGCCCTGGAAGATATGTATGCAGAATGTGGAAACATGCGTATGGCATGTGAATTGTTTTCTAAAATGCGTGTAAGAAATGTGGGCTCCCAGAATTTTCCAAGGCTGTGTTGTTGGAACCATGGATAGAGGGTACAACGAGAAGAAGAAACTAACAGTGGAAAATCCAACTTGATAATTTAAGATCTGTGCTTGCAATGAACAAATCGATCCCAAGCAGATGAAAACCACAAAACCTCATGAAATTCAAGGTTGTAGAGAGAGGGAGTATGAACTAGTTGCAACCACAAATGCGAACCCAACAAAGTGAGACCCATCATGAGCTCTTGAATGAGCCTACAACAACGGTCATAAAATAGATAGTTTAGAAAGAACTTACAATGGCGAGTTGTTTGGAAATAGAATCCCAAGTAAGACCAGAGCAGGAGCACCAAATACGAAAGTGATCAACAAAGACCTCTCCTTTTCATGCCTATTCAAAAATGCCATTCACTTTCATAACAAGGACCATTGCATCCTAAGATATAACAGTTCTCTGAGGTTTCATGTCAAATAGTGTGTATGCCTTATCTACGCTCCAACATTTTTCACACATATCTAGCAAATCGAAACATTCCATGAGACTATGTTTCTTTGAGGCATTTTTCCAAAGAGTCCCTTCTCTGTTTCAAATCACACATTCTTGGCTAGGAGGAGCGGCTGACAAGGCAATCCAATCAAATAAACACCTGTCAGATGCAGTTTCCTGTAGTTCCCAAGACATCACCAAAAGTCCAGTTTTTTTATTATTTATTATTATGCAAGGAAAATGACAGGTTATATCGTTGGCAGGCTGCCCATGTGCCCTGTCATCCCACCCACCACATCCCACTGCCCTCTATTAATACCCTCAACCTTTTCAACCACTCTTAATAAATTTCTTCCCCAAAGCTTTTCCCCTTATTTTTTTATAATTACATTTTATTTAAATTTACGGTGGCACTACACTTAGGCTTCTTCTTCTTGCCACATTATCCTCCTTTTAGCCACTCTAGGAATTGACTACTTGTAGCTTCTTCACAATTACGTTTAACTCTAAATCACATGAACATTCAACATTTCACTATTGGAAAAATAATGAAAATAAAAGAGGTAATTCTTGCTATGATACCAAAATGATGCAAATCTTAGCTCAGCCTACTCTATTCTTGATCATGAAATTTTTATTTGAGATCCCACAAGTATCTTAGGTAACAATTCTTATCTTCAAGCATCATAATATGACCATATATAGACCACACCAAAGTTTAACATTGAGTTATGTAGATCCACACCTTCGTTATAATTACATGTCAAGTTTATGTAAATTCCAACTTAGAGCTCAAGAATAGATTACCTCTAGTTTGAAATCCACAATGTAGTTTAGAATATATGAGGCCAAAATCAGCTAACGCCTTTCCCTCTACATAGAAAAATTCAAATCATTTGGAGTTGGGACTAGAATGTTATAAGCACTGTTCGAACCCCATTAAAAATTATCGAAAATACACCTAAGGAACAAGTTGAAACACAAATTTCATGCATTCGTACAATTGGATCCTCTATTCCTTCATTTTTGTGATATAGTACAATCAAGGTTACTCCATGTCCCCCTATCTTGTTGTTTCTTATACACACACTATCCTCTCTAACCTCTTTACACAAACAAACTCTTATCTTTCTTAGATGATTTAACCTCTCTAGACCATGGTACATCTTTTCAAGCACATGCCTCTAACTTATCTTTATCTTTAAACTAAAATAGGACTTTTACTCACTAATTGTTGAGATCTCAACTTTCACATAATAATAGATATAGTTGTTTGTGCCAACTAGACATGATCTATGAAATCTAGGAACATGATTCCACAATATTCTAAAGATTCTAATCCTTCCTCCTATATAGTCTAGGAATGAGAACACTCATATCCACCTAGACAACTAACTTTCACCTTTTACTCTTATCACAAAGAGTAATTACATTACATAATTCAAATATTCAAACTATGACATTCTTGGAGGGAAACTCATTTGAAACACCTAGTACATGTAATTCATGCCTTGTATGGATTATTATCCTTGTTTTATTCTTCACCAAGCATCATGAAGGATGCTCCTGCATCATAGGCCCAATAGTTGAGAGGAACTCTATTTAGCCAAATGAACAACATAAGCCATTGTGGAAAGATCTTGAAAAAAAAGCGTGAAGTGGGTATAATTTTTATAAATTGTGGGTATGTTTTATTAAGTATTGTATTGTATTATGTTTAGTTACTAAGTAATAGGGCATTTTTACCTTTAGTAACTAATGAACCATAGCTCTCAAATGATTAATAAAGAAGTTATATTATTCTAAAACACCTGCACCAGTCTGTGTTAGTGTTTAGGGAAGGGAAAAGAAGGTGATGTTTGATAAATTTTAGTTAATCAGAAATGACGTCATGCAAACAATGCACTCTCAAAAATCAAGAGATTGTTTACCAGCTTTTAGGGTGTTGTAATTAGTTTGTTCGCTAATTCAACAATTTGTCTGATCTAGCCAAAACTTTTTTCACTTCCACTTGCAATTATTTCAATGGCAAATTTGTATAAGATTATTTTCTCTTAATGGGTGCCACGATACAACTGCTTAAGTTGCAACTATTTTAATATGTTTAAAGAACCAATAATAACATTGAACGTTCAATTTGTTTTTTCATTGTTTTTATTTAATTAAATATCAGATTTGCATGTGCAAGGTTTTAAATATAACTACAGATGCTTATGTTCTAGACTTTCAGCAATTATGTACACTCCAATCAGTCGGTTAGTGGCCGTTTCAATTGCAGTAGTGAAAAACAAATAAAAAATTAACACAAAAAGGTGAACCACAATGCAGGCGTAGGCAAATATTTGCATTTATTTGGGACATTTTATACGATAACGCAAACCTGACTAAACATCGAAGTCGTCGATATAATTATACAATTCGCCGTGTCCTTTTCATGGGATTTTAATTTGAACATTGTTCCCCACTTCAGAATAAAACCGCATTATTATATTGCTGGATTCGTTGGATTTTGAAATCGTTAATTCTAACTGACCTACTGCTTTGCGATTATTATTTTTGGAAAGTGACATTGCATGAATGTGACTGACATGGATTGAATGCGCCATGTGAGAATACACTGAGTAGTGCTTTCCTATAACGGCCCTTCATGTTATTGTTATTCATGTGTCCGTTGCCTTTTCAGATGTCGTTACCTCAATTTCCTCTGCTCCAGTCTTTATGAGCTCTTATCAGTATTCTCTACGTATAAGGCCCCACGGCAGCTCATCGCATGTGGTATCAGTTATGTTATCCCGCTTCGTAGGGTTCTAAACTTTTCCAATTACTATTAAAACAATCGAGAGAGAACTCTCCGGTGTGCGAAAGGGCATATATTCTTAGCAAATTGACTTTGTTTTATTTTATTTTTATGGATTGTTAAGCTATATTCTAAAATTGTGGATGGTAGTTTAAATGGTATTGTTTAGTGACTTATGAAAATATAAATCCTACAGAATGAATGAGGCACTGATTATACTCTTATCGAGTTTGGGTCAATGAATAACACAAGTATTGTGAACTAATTCAAATAAGTATTATGTATGACTAATTCATGCAAAGATAACAATTCAGTTAAAATATAAATTTGACTATATTAATATCATGCAGAGAAGAGTGTAAACATATTTGACTAATAATGTTATACAATGTTCCACAAAGTCTCGGAACAAACAGATGGGGGACTTGAGGCATGAGTCTTGTAGACGGTCGACCAAATGCCTAGGTTGGGAGTTGGAAGGGGGACGATGGTAGGATGGAATCACTATAATATATAGAATTTACAAATAAGTTTACAAAATTGTATAAGGAACAAATGAAACTTCCAAATACTATACACATTAGATTGAAAATGGAAAATGCCTAATATCAATATGGTAATATTTATAGTCAAAATGATGAATACATACAAATTAACTATAGGTGGCGTGGCTCAATGCCTCCGACGAGTCTAATCATCTCCAATGTTTGTTATAAAATCATCATCACTTGAACTCTACACTCCTTAAGGTTTAAAATTTTCAACTTGAATATTTCAAAGAATGAAGACTTGGCATTTGCTCTAACTCTTGTTATTCAAGTCCACTAAGATTGTTGCTCTTCCTTGCAAATTTTCTCACTCTTTCTTACTAAATCTCTCGAATATTTCTCTCTCACTCTTGCATTATGTGTCTCGAATATTTACTAAATCTTACAACCCTCACCAAGTCTAAGAAACATTATGTGTCTCTCATATGTCACTTTAAGGAGAGACACATTTCCATGCAAAACTATATTTTTATATATCAACAAATCAACGTTATTCAGTAACTCCCACAATTTACACACACAAATACAACACTAAAAATATTGGGTTAATTTTATTTACTCACATTGTAGTTCGCATGACACTACAAGGGATCACTTACGACAATGGACAACACATGATTTGCTTGCACAAACAAAGGACAAACATAGGTAACATGAAAACACAATGACACACAAGACAAGACACAACACAACAATTCAACTAAAATATGAACTTATAGACAAGGTCCTCCCACTTTGCATGATATTTTTAGGATTAAAAATTTATTAAAATCATGTTTCATCTTTAACTTAAGTTCTAGGAAGGCTCAAATGTTATAATCTTACATTTCCTTTTTCTTTTCTAGATTCGCTTTGCACAATTTAACATTCATTTTAATTAATTGATTAATTCACTCGCTCATTAATAGGATATGTATTTAGACAAAAGGATATTTACATACACACAAGGCTACAAGGTATGATCACTAGATTCACTCTTAAGGAACACATCTTGATCTTATATCATACCTTCGTACACAAATGTGAAAAATATCTAGGTCCAATTGAGCTTAAGTTCACATTTTTTTTTCTCAAGGATTTAGGGTCGCATTTCTTTCACTCATTTATAGATTGATTTAGTACACTAAAAGTATTATATACGAAATACATTTTTATCCATAGAAAGAGGTTTTAATCTCATTACCAATAAGATGATGTTCCACTTTTCCTATGGAATAACATCTCATGATTACACTTTCCAAAGCCAAATGTCAATTATAATTTTACTATGGTCATGCTCCAACAATTGTTTAAGGATTCAAAGGTACTCAACATGGAAATATATTTTCTTATTTTTGTTTCTAGATTACAGTTCCGAGTATCATTGTGCATCCAATGAACAAGGTTTTCCCTAGCTATTTTCATATGTTTATTTATTTATTTATTATTGTGTAACCTTTTTACTAATAGGGAATTTGTAACGTCACAAGACTATTAGTCCCCATATTAGGTATTTATCTCAAGGACATGAACACATAGCTTAAAATCATACATACATTAAATAACTTAATAAGTTTCTATGTTTCATAATTAACCCTTAGTATTTCACCATTAAACTCAAGATAAAAGGGATTGAGTATCATGTTCCAAAGAAACTCTTAAATATGACTTTGAAGGCCATTTGGCAATATTTGCAACTAACTATGTAAGTCGACTTGAAGAAAACACATTACCCTTACTACACACAAGATAACCAATCCTGAAAGGGAACCACATACTCTAGATAATGTTTTACCATGTAGTTCTTACCAAATGAGTTCAAGACGATGTCGCTTAGAATAGAGGATATGAAGATAATTCAAACTTGGGTTGTAATTAACTTAAATAGAATCCCACAGAAGGTAGTTATACAATAAGTTTATACTAGGGTTATCTGATAAGTTCATTTAGATCTATTTATTACATTTAAAGGTAAGAAACAAAACACACCAATTATTTAATCATCATTTGCACACTAGAATTGCATTATTAGTCACACATTTAATTTAATTTAACACATCCTAATTTTAAAATACAAAGCTCGGATCAAAATAACACCTATGTTTAGATGAACATTTCCTAAAACACTATCATCTTAACACAAATATTAGAAAAATTCACTAATAAACCTTACAATACTTCATAAAATGTTTAACTATCCTCTAAATTTTCATTTAAAATATATATCCAACTCCTTTTACCATATGTAAATCAATCAAAAGAACACCTATAGTTAAATGCACATTTCCCAAAGCACTCTTAAAAATAACGCCTCATTGATATTGCACAATTTCAATAATAAGTCTTCATTGTAACATAACAATACATATATATATTTATTAACATTGATAAATTACAATAATCCAAATTGAATTACAAGCACACTCTTTTGCCATCTTACTTTCATCATGCAACACCATTCAAGCATTAAATCAGCGATAAATTGCTAGCATGACATCCATCTAAATCTAGAATAATGAACGTTTTAGTTTCCCATTTACATAATAATGATAATAATTTTCATTCTAAGGGAAAGAGTTAGAGAAATACATTCCTTTCATTTCATTTTGCTTCACTTCTTAACTAAGGGAGGAGAGAGAAAGAGGTAAGGAATAAAGAGAGAGAGTAAAACTATTTTCCCAAAAGTTAAATTTCATATGTCAAGGCACAACATAGAGTTTCAAACATTTATTTACAAGTGTTAATAATTTTCCACGATGGTATTCTAGCTTGACTAGGGTCCTTCATATTTCTTGTAAACTTTCTTGCTAGTTCTAAAATTTCTCAATTTTTGCTTGAAACTAAAAAAATGCATTCAAAAATTATCTTCTGATAAACAAATTCACGATGGGTGAATTTTTACATGTCCACCTACATACAAACAATCTACGAGTTGACTCACTTTTGAGATTTAGAATCGATGAATGGTGTGTAATTGGTAGATTGTTTTAAGGACCCATTGATCATAATCGACTAAGTTTGATGTAATCAAACAACAATCGAGGCCTCTGAACCCTCTTTGCCAAAAAAACTAGGAAATTTAGTTTCTCAAAAAAATGGTTCTAGGAAATTTTCTAGTAAAAATATTAGTGGTTTGTGAATGTAGACAAGAATTTTTTTGTTCGGAGGTCAAATGGCGAGCCGATATTTAAACAAAACTTTTCAATTTTAACAACTTGCTAAAAGTGAAAACGAGGTAACAAGGTTCTTAGAGGAGCAAAAAGAGAGTACAAACAATAAATTAGGGTCAATATAAAGCTTGATACATGTAGCAAGTAGATAGATGAGAAGAATGTGGAGTGAAATGCTCTCAACACATTGATTTTATTATGAAGAAGCACATACATTATATAGGAGAAATAATTAACTATATTCCCCTAAACTGAAGGAGGAAGATTTGGATGAAGGTGAGAGAATAATGGAATACACCAAGGAAGAGATAATAAAGGGATAAAATAGAACAAACACTCCTAAAATATGAACTATGCAACGTATGCTAACATTCCCCCCCTTATTACATTATTCTTGCAAATGTGACCCCTGAAAAGTTCAAATTTCACTTTTCCAAGAGATTTAGTGAGAATGTCAGCAACTTGTGCTTTTGTAGGACAATACTGGAGCTGAATTTGATGGTTCAAGACATGCTCTCAAATGAAATGGCAATCAATTTCAATATGCTTTGTTCATTCATGAAAGACTAGATTCTGCACGAGCTTCAACACACTCTGATTGTCGTAATAGAGAATAGGTGACTATTTTTCTAGGAATTCCTAGGTCATCCAAAATGTGACATAACCATATCACTTCACACACAGCTCCTCATGCGGTGCAATATTCTACCTCTATGGATGAGATAGAAACAACATTTTGCTTCTTGCTTATCCATGAGATAGGTCTAGATCTCGAGATGAAATATGTATCCTGTAGTTGACTTCCTGTCATCAATGTATCCGACGTGGTCCGATTCAATGTATCCTGTAAGAAGAATTGATCATTCTTCTTATATTCCAGACCATAATCAGTTGTTCCTCAAACATATCCCGAAACATGCTTTAATGCATTCTAGTGACATTTCTTCGGCTCCTGCATGAACCTAGAAAGATAGCTAACAACATAGTAGAGATCTGGTCTGGTATATGTCAAATAGATGAGTCCTCCAATAAATTTCCTGTAGAGAGTAGCATCTACTTGAGGTGTGTCCTGGAATCCTGAAATTTGTAAGCCTTTTTCCATGGGAGTGGATATGGGTTTATAGTCGGACATTATACACTTTTCCAGGAGTGTTTTGGTGTACTTTTTTGGGGAGATAAAAATGTGATCCTCTTTGTGCCATATCTCCAAGCCAAGAAAGTAATGTAGTAGCCCCAAATCTGTCATGTCGAAGGTTCTTTTAAGATCATTCTTTACTATATCAACCTGATCTTCTGAACCGCTAGTGATCACAAGATCATCTACATACACAACAAGAATGACAATTTCTTTTCCTACCTTCTTTATATACAAATTTGAATATGAGGGGCTACGAGTCAACCCATGCTATACAAGGTGATCGTTGATCTTGAAATACCATACCCTTGGAGTTTGTTTTAGTCCATACACTGATTTGATGAGATGACATACCTTGTTAGGATGATATTCATCAAAAAATCCTTTAGGTTGGGTCATGTATACTTCTTCTTTTAGATCACCATTTAGGAAAGCACTCTTGACATCCATCTACTAAAGTCTCCATCCTTTATGTGCTTCTTTAGTGCATAAAATACTCGATGGTCTTCATCTTCGCAGCGGGTGCAAAGGTTTCTTCATAGTTGATGCCCTCTTTTAAGCATATCCTTTCACTACAAAACGCTTCTTTATGTTTTTGATGGATCCATCTCGTCTTATATTTTGTCTTGAAAACCCATTTGCACCTTCTATGGGTTTCTTTCCCTATAGGTAGATCGACAAGTTCCCATGTTTTATTTTTCTTGAGTGAGTGAATTTCTATATCCATGGCTTCCTTCCACTGAGGTTGACTGAGTGCTTCATGAACATTATCTAGCTCGAGAGCTATTAATCAGTGAACTCATGAGTGTAAATTTTACCTCATTTCTTGTTTGACTCCGGATGATGTATCTAGGAGTTGTTGCAAATGTGAGTCCTCGATAGTGCTTTTACCCACTTCCGGACAAGAACTTGGCTACTTTTTTACAAGAACTATGTCATTGCGGTGGATTGATGTGGATTCACATTCTCCAGTTCTCCAAGGTCAACAAATAGCTCTCCTAGTAGCATTTATTTTCTCTGAGTAGTCTCCTTTGGCTCATCATCTGATTTGGAGACTAGTCGGTGAGAGGTGGTTGGAAGTGGATCTTTTGTTGATAGTCTTGAGTTAAAATATGACTCGTCAAAAACCACATCACGACTCTCATATATTTATTTGTCTTAGGATCCATGAGATGATACGCCTTCAAGGTAGTGTGTAGCCAAGAAGGATACACGAGAGTTTTTAGATCTACCTTCTTTCTCTTCTGAGCTGGGACATGCATGTATGTTGTGTAACCAAATACTCGTAAATGAGAAATAGATGGATTTCTACCACTCCATACCTCTTCTAGTGTTTTGTTCTATAGAATCTTTGTTTCATGCCCTATTGATAAGATATACACCATTTGTACTACTTGCACCAATAGCATTCTTCTAGCTTTTCAACATAGCATGCAATGAGCCATCTCCATCACTCGTGCAATCATGCGACGCTTTCAACAATTCCATTTTGATGGGGTGTGTATGGAGCAATCAGGTGCTACTTAATGCCTTGTTGGTTTAGGAAGGCCAAGAACTTGTTTGATGTGAACCCCCTCGATCTGAATGAAGTAGAAGAAGTGGTTGTTTGGTCTCTTTCACAACATGATGATAGAAGTTCTTGAAATGTTGAAGAGCCTCACTTTTCTTCTTTAGGAAATATACCCACATCTTGTGAGAGTGGTCATCCACGAACAGTTGGAAGTACTTGTATCTTGAAAATGAAACAGGAATGGGCCATTTAGATCGGTATGAACTACCTCCAAACACTTCTTGGCATGGAAGGTGCTCACTTGAAATGGATCTCTGTGTTGTTTTCTTGCAAGACAGCCAGGGCAAATAGGTAAGGAACCGCACAACTGGGTAGTCCACGAACCATGGCTTTTGAACTCATCTAGTGTAGTGAATTAGCTCACAAGTGTCCATATCTAAAATTCCATAGGGCAGTTGATTCTATTATAGAAGCAAATAAAGCTACTGCAGAAGATAAAATAGCATCTAAAGCAAATAACTTATCTTTTACAAATGCTTTAGCAAGAACCATACCTTGTCAGAGATTAAGCATGATTTCATGCCATTTTGAACAAGAAATTCTACCTTAAGGTGATTATTCAAGAGTTGAGTAACTAACAAGAGGTTGTTAGTGAAGCACGAAACATATAATACCTTTGTAAGTGTACATTTTCATGCTCCCAGGAGGAATTGTGACATTTCCAATTCCTTCTATAACCTATTCTTTGTCATCATTGCTATCCGAATCCGATGTCCAATTGGTTCTTCGTGTAGTAGTGAATCAAACAACTTCTTATCACCTAACATATACTTTCTTCAACCAGAGTCTCTAAAGTAAACTTTCTTCATGGGCTAAGAATTTTGAGAGACGATTACAAGGTTCTTACCATAATAGCCTCCTTCTGATGTCTCCTCATTAGATTCATCATCTTCTTGGGCTGCGAGATGTCCCTTCGCTTTCTTCAAGTAGGATTTCATTTTGAATTTTGAAAATCTTCACGCCCGATTTTCTTGTTTGACTTGAAGACCCTTTTTCAAGCTATTATACCAGAAATGATCAGTGTCATGAGTGTCGGTTCTACAAATGTGACACCACCTCTTTGACTTTTGATCTTTCTGTTGTTGTTTTGGTTGTACTTGATTTGGCTTCTCTGGGGGACCCTTCCGATTGTTTGACTTGAAGGCTTTATCCTAAGACTCCTCATGGGATGAAGTGATGGCCTCTTCCTATTACAACAAATTCACAAGCTTTTCGAAAGTCACTATTTGTTTAGACACATCTACTTGTCATAACAAACACTCAGAATTGAGAAGGGAGTGTTCTCAAGGTGATTACGACGAGAAGTTTATCATCCACCATTTCACCGAGTGTTAATAACTCTGATCTCAACTCAGCCATGTGACGTAAGAACTACTCCACTTTCTCATCTGACCCCATAGAGAGGGTGTGTAGCTTTGACTGAAGATGAAGAATCTTCATCTAATTTTTGGCTTCATAAATTGTTGCCAGCTTGTCCTAGGACTCCTTTGGTTTCTCTACATTTCGAACATGCAGTTGCACATCGTCACTGATACTGAGCATTATCAGCATCAAGGATTTCACACTAGCCATCTCATACTTAACTAATTCGTCCAAGAGCATTGTGAACGTGCACCGATCCAAATATTAATGCCCAATAATCCTTCAAACTGAAGGATTGTCTTCATTTTTGTTTTCCAGTGCCATAAAATCATGGCCTTTGAGCAACTTAGGATAGGAAAGAAGCAAATTCAGAGCAGACATTGTAATAAAAAAATATTTATTTATTTCAAGAGTTATTACAAATTTGACTCACTGATGATGAGAATTAATTGCTCGTAGATGCTCGTGATATTCACATGTTTGTGAGACATTGAAACTTTGTTGGGCGGTCTTCTTTGTCATCACAAAGGGCGTCTACCATTTCTAATTCTTACCATACTCACTTTTCTTGACAGTTGACGTCAAAAAGAAAATATTCAAGAAGTCCTTCTTGAACTAGCTTGTCAAAGGCTAGATTTCCGGTGTTCCAAAGCTCATTGAGCAATGCAAAGTAGAACCCGGAGCTCTTAGGAGATTCTTCATGGTGTTCTTTGACTGGTGAGTTGATGTTCCAACTTTCAACTATGGTGACCATGTTATTGACACTCTCAATCGAGTTGTCTACACTTGACATTCGCGAAGTGTTGTAGGATCTACTTCTTGTCCTTCATTGTCTTGGTGGAGAGGATATTAGAGAGATGCTTCTTCTCCAGGCAGTATCCTTGCAGATCTTTGTTTCCTCACATTTTTTTTTCATGTGGTCACACTTTTCACGCTACAGTCCCTTCCAACGTCTAGGTATATTGTGTGCCAAGGAGGGAAGGAGTTCCCACGTCAACCAGAGATGGTAGTGGGGAGAGCCAAAGTGTCACGTCAAACAATGCAAGACCGAGTGTGTAGAACAAAAGCTCGCATGTTGCTAGATCAATGCATAAACTGATCATGCAAAGGTAAAAAAAAATGTGTTGTGCGGAGACTAAATTCGGGCACGGTGAAAGAGCATGCAAGCTCAAAACCAGACCGTAGTCCACGTCAACTTCAAGGCATACCAACTCATTCAAAATAGGTCGCAGTATTATACTTCCACATTTTTTTCTTTCACGTCAAGTATGTAGCCTCTCGCGATCTTTGAAAGGAAAAATGTAGGTCGATATTTTTCTATGCAAACCGATCCCATTGGAGACCTGTTGTTTCATAGGTGGAATAATGTTACTATCACATGAGGAAACCCATTTCTTTTATACACTTCCGACATCCATGGTGTCAACAAAACCTTCCCCGCCCGGTCAAAGCAACTATCAAAATACTCTTAAATTTACAAATTTCACTTGGTTTGATCATGGTTAGAGCCTCTTGATCTTAATTAAAGTGCTTGTATTATTGTCCAAGTAGAATGACAAGTCTCGAAACCTTTTATTTAGACACCCATACTCTCTTATCAATTTACTACAACATGCCAATCAAAAATCCACTCATCAAGGATCCCATCCACCCCCGCACTTCTATCATTTCTTTAACTATCTAAGTACTTCTAAGCTCCCAATGTTAACTTGTGGTCCAACATGGTCAATGCATCTATTTTTTTAAAATAAAGTTCTTGTATTATTCTACAAGGAAACGACCATCACTACATCTCCCTCCCATTATAAGAGCATCATCCTCGATGTGACACAATCCATGAATAAAATATATGCTTATGAGAAAAGAGGAAATAATCAATGACTCATGTCACCAACTAAAAATATTAATTACAAAAGTTCACCACATGGGAGAGGAAATGTTTGATAATTTCTTAATGTTTTGTGAATAGTGGTAGTTAGGTATATTTTAATTTATTACTCAATTAGTATTTTCCTCGACCGTATTTATAAAACTCAAGCTCTTATGAGTCATTGTTTAGGATTTTAGATTATTCATTTTTTTGGTTGCCCAAACGAAACCGACATCACATTAATAGACAAGGGAAAAAAACAACACTAATGGTTCACAAGACATCATGATATGTACTTTCACAATTGTATCACATCACGAGAATTCAACCAAACAATGGAAGAACATACATAGTGCTCACAACATAGTACTTATCACAGATACACCCAACGCAATAGTACTCAAAACATAAGCAGATTACAACAACATGGAATTCCCAATAGTGCACATACAAATGTTTCACACAACTTGAAACCATAATTATATCTACATAGTGTCAACATGGAAGAAACATCACAAGATATAACCCAGAATCACAAGAGTACACATAAACCATAATACCAATACCATACTCCTCCCAAAATATCACAAAACATACCCATATACCTCCCAAAGAATCACAAACAAATCCATATACCTATTAAAAAATAACATAAAATCTCCATGTACCTCCAAATTCTCTATCCATGAACACAAATATCTTATCCTCTCTAAAATCTCTTCTCACACCCTCATGTAGAATATACAAACATAACGGAACAAATTTCTCTTATCCCTCCCTCAAGTCTCTTATCACTCCCTCAAATCTCTTATCAGGTCCCCACTTAGAATACATAAAGATAAATCAAGAAATTTCTCTTATCCCTCCTCAAGTCTCTTGTCCCTCCCTTAAGGAGGTCATTCATTCTATGGCCCTAGGCACCTGAGTCAAGACACACCTAACTTTAAGTGACATAATAACTTGTGGTTCAACAACCCACTAGTTATCTCGTAACTCCTTAGGGTGTACCCCGATACAATGAAGTGGGTCCATAGGTTTAACCACTCCATGGTGAATCCTATGACCTTATTCCAACACATCACAACATTAGAATGAGCATAAAAATCTATTTCAAATGCTAAGTTTCAAAATTCCAAGCCTTGGGTTATGCTTTGTGAAATAAAATTAAACTTGAAATGCAAATTTAAAACTAAGATTTTTTTTGCTAACTATCCATAGTCAGTGTAAAGATCCACATGTTAGTGCAACAACCATATAAAATTACCAAAATATAAGAACTCGTCAATCAAGAAAAAATATTGGTTCTAATAAGAAAAGAGATAATGATCAATTTACAAATAAAATATGTATAGAGAAATTACATATTACAATCAATATGTTACCATGAGATGGCCACTAAATGGGTTCTCATCGAGTTGATGACACTTATACATGGAGCCTCAGATCATAAAATAATATATCAAATAATACAACGATCATAACCTCTACCTGAATCATCCCTCCATGCTCGAACAAGACTAAACATAGTCAAAATCACATAGGATTGTTTAATGGACAACCCAATAGGAGAGAGAAGGGGATGCTAGTCGCATAAGTTGAGCCTAAGGTGGTGTGCATCCAAAATATACTTGAGCAAGCTCCAAGTATACTAAATAGATACAACTGGATTTTCAGTCTATATAAGACTCCATTTCCTCACTCGTATTCACTCAAGATTATGAAAACCTAGTTGAAATCTCCAATCTCCACACATACACTTTGTACCGATCAGATCACTTTGGTTCAATTAATGTAAGGTTCACATCATAACACATAACTACATCACTAACTTAATGGTGATTCACACACATTAACCATAACATATTACGCATGTTATAAATACAAGGTATAACACAACCATTATTTTCAAAGTGGTTATGATACATCACGTCTCACATAATGCACCCAAGGTGTAAGTACTACCCAATGGGGATCATACGATCAGCATATGTCCCTAATTCATGACATTAACCATCGAATATTAAATGTATGATTAAAACAATGACTAACGTTATAACATACATTCAATTGAATTTATACGAACTTGGGTACACACACAATTCATCACAACACCATAGCGACATCATAATACAATCCAATCCAAAGATACAACAATTTTTCATCCAATAGATAATCATAACTACATATCAAAAAGTAACAAGACACTCCAACACTCCACAGACCACAATAACATTAGTTTCACAGGATCAAGTTTCGACACATAACACATGAAATCCTCATTTAATACAAGGAAAAGATAATAAATACTCTCATCAACAACACATCAACATGATAAAAATACGCACTAAGTGAAATACACAACATTTGTGTTGATAATATCACAATTACAATATTGGCTACATAACAACATATGTCACATTAATATTAAAATCACCAACACCATCATGCAAAACAATCACAACTTCAATTTGTCCTAGAGGTTCAAGAGAATGAACCTCCTCTCTGATACCAAATGTAATGCCCACAATTTACAAACACAAATAGAACACAAAAAAATACTACAAGATTTTTTTTTATTCACACTATAGTTCACATGACACTACGGGGATCACTAATGAAAAAGCACAACACATGATCTGCTTTCTTAAACACTATCCCACATAGGCAACATGAAAACACGTGACACATGTGAAGGCTTTTTTTTTTAAAATGACAAGACACTACATAATGATTTAACTCAAGTATGAACATATAGACATGGTCTTCCCATGACACAATATTTTTAGGATTAAAATTTTATTAAAATCATGTTTCAATCTTTAACTTAAGTTCTAGGAAGGCTCAAAATGTGAAAAACCTACTTTTCTTTTAACTTTTGCTAGATTACCTTAACACAATTTAAAATTTACCGTATAGGGTATCCCAATAAATAAGGATTGTCTACCTTATTTTAATTACTTGCTTAATTCATTCATTTGTTAATAGGATATTTATTTCCACTCAAGGCTATTTACGTACACACAAGGATATTAGGTATGATCGCAGGATTCACTCCTAAGGCATGCATCTTGATCTTATATTATACCTTCAATGCTTGCGGTAACAGAATAAGTGTAGGTCCAATTAAGGTGAAGTTCACATTTTTTTCTTAAATATTTCAGGTCGCATTTTTTTCACTCATTTATAGATTTATTTAGTACACAAGAGTATTATATACAAAATAGGTTTTTTAATCCATGGAACGAGGGTTTAGTCACATTAACAAGAAGATCATGTTCCACTTTTCGTATGGAATAACATCTCATTATTAGCATTTCCGAAGAAAAGCATCAATTATAATTTTACTCTTGTTCATGCTAGGACAATTGTTTAAGGATTCAAAGTCACTTAACATGGTAACATACTTCCTTTTTTTTTTTTTTTTTTCTAGATTAGGTTTCATGAGTATCATTTTATGTCTAATCAAGAGGGTTTTCCTAACTAGGTTCATATGTTTTTTTATTATGTAATCTATTTGCTAATAGGGAATTTGTACCTCTCAAGACTACTATTCCCTCTCTTAGGTGATTTATTTGAAGAACATGGTCACATGGTTTCACATCATACATACATTACATAACATGACTAGTGGAAGGATAAGATGGAGTAGTTTGTTAATTAAAGGGTTAAGGTGCACATTAGAGTTTACACAACCTAGATCCCTTTTCTTATCACAAGATGCTTTAAACACATTATATGGGTGATCTATTTTTCACCTTTCTCCAAACACATCATCTTATGGTTATAGTTTCACCAAAGTTTCATAACTTAATAAGCTACTAAGTTTTGCAATAAACCCTTAGTATTTCACCATCAAACCCAATGATAAAAGAGATGGAGCATCAAGTTCATAAATGATACAACTTCTTAAAAATGACTTCCAAGGACAGTTGGTGATCTTTGCCACTCAACATGTAAGTTGGAATTGAAGAGAATGCATTATTTTTTAATACACACATAATACCCAATCCTAGAAGGGAAGCACATACTCTAGATAATGTTTTACCATGTAGTTCTTAACTCGATTGGTTCATGATTTATTTTGCTAAGCATACATGCTATGACCATAATTCAAACTTGGGATCTTATTCACTTAACTAAAAGGTTTCACATAGTGTAAATACTTTAAATTATTTCTAAGGTTAAAGTTTTCTATGCTTCAAAGAATCCCATAGGAAAGGTAATTTTACATGAATTTTATACTAGGGTGGATTGTTGCGTTTAGATCTCTTTATTACATTTTTAAGGTAAGAAACACAACACACCAATTATTTAACCATCAATTGCACACTATAATTGAAGTATAAGATATTAAATTCAATTTCATTTAACACATATCCAAATTTTACAATACAAAACTTGGGATCAAAATAACACCTATGTTCGAGATACACATTTCCATAAAAAATTAGCATCTTAAAAATAATGTTACAAAACTTCACTAAAAACCTTTCAATACTTCACAAAATTTTGAACTATCCTCTACAATTTCACTTAACATATATATCCAACCCCTTTTACCATATGTAAATATGAATCAAAACAACACCTATAGTTAAATGCACATTTCCCAAAGCACCACTTAAACTAGCATGTCATTAATATTACAAAAGTTCAATAATAAGTCTTCACCGTAACATAGCAATACACACACATATATTTATTAACATACGTAAATTTCAATAATCCACATTGAATTACAACAATGTCATTTCGCCATCTTACTTTCATCCTCCAAAATAATGTGAGCATGAAACCAACAACGAATCACCGACATGACATTCACCTAAATATAACATAATGAACATTTTTTATTTTTCCATTTAGATAATAATGATAATAATTTGCATTCGAAAGGAGAGGGTTAGAAACATATACTCATTTCATTTCATTTCGCTTCATTTCTTAATTAAGGGAGGAGAGAGAAAGTTGTAAGAGAGAGAGAGAAACAAAATTCTCCCAAAATCAAATTTCATACATCAAGACACAAGATAGAGTTTAAAACAATTATTTACAAGTGCGAATAAGTTTTCATATGCATTGTTAGCTATAATAGGGTCCTACATCTTTCTTTTACATTTTCCCGCTAGTTGTAAAAATGCTCAATGTTTTCTTGGAAACTATTAAAGTGTGTTAAAAACTATCTTCCAATAAAAAAATAACGATGGGATATTTCATACATGTCCACCTATCTAGTAGGAATCCACATGGACTAACGAGATTTAGAACATACTAATGAAACCTGTACAATTGGCAAATGATTTTCTTCTGGAGCCACTGTTCGTCAATCGCCAAGTTAGACCTAGTCAAAAATGATTACAGGATTACGAAACCCCTTTTACAAACTAATAAAGAAAGTAATTTTCCCAAATTGAAGGTTCCAGAAATTTTCTAGTAAAAATTTTAGGGGTTTATGAAGGAGAACAAGAATTTCATTTTTCAGGGGGTCAAACGGTGAGTCGATATGAAACCCAACCGGGTAACAAGGCTCTTAGAGGAACAAGGAAGATAGTATAAATAGTTTATTGGGGTAAATTTAAAGCTTTATACAACTCCCCATATAATGAGTTACATAGACAAAAATTTCCATCCCTTTTTTGGGGCCCAGAAGTTTATTTTATGATTCTTCAAAAATCATAATTTACCTTATTTTACAAAAGGAAAATGACAAGGTTTAACGAAGGATTCAAAATCAACTAGACCTCTAGAGGATCTACAGTTATCCATTTCTATTAACGAGTTTCCAAGCATCTAAAAATTTGGGTTTTAGTCTAAGGTCTACACCAAGGTTTATTTTCAGAATGCGTAAGTCACAAGGTGATGTATTACCGATTTGTAATACACGTCTATTTAACCTAACCAAATGTTTAAGCATCTAATGGTTTAACATTTCTTTTATATTGCAAATGAAAACCAAATTACATGAAAATTATAAAAGTTGAATCTAAGGAGACAATGACTTTAAATACTATCATCTCGCAATATATGGTCATGGTTCATCCACATTCTATAAGGCATTGAATCTCTTTTAGAATTTCATCAAATAGTTCATGATGATTCAGAATCTCCCCATTAGTACATTGTTTGAAATTCTCTAAAGCCACTTTAACAAAACAATATGTGCCTATTCCAAAAATGAAGCATTTTGTGAGGCTACATTGTCTAGGTAATTTTTACAACCAAAACATGATCTTTTCCCTATCTTCCACATTTACATACATATCTCACACAACACGTATCACTACTCTTTCAATAACAATACTTTCCACATCATCGATTCCAAACTCTTGTTTAGACATTTTCAAGGTTTAGTTGAAGACCATTCATCGAATTTAACGAGGGTAATTACAAACGATAGTCCCCACTTCCATTTGACACCTTTTTGATACTAATCATGATATTGCTGATTATATTATGGACATGATTATGGACCTTATTATATTATGATGTTAGATGTTAGATTATGGATTATTGTTGAATTTATTCAGTTATGATGCATGATGATTATAAGAGACATTTTAGATATTGATGATGATATATTTTTTAACATAGTTATATTATGGATGTTGTGCACACTTGTGATATTTGGATATTGTGAGTACACCTAGAAATATAAATTATTGGATGATGATATAGTTGTTGATAAAACCATAAATGATATTGTTAAAATTCTTTGATGTTGTTGTGATTCATACATCTAAATGATTTTGGAAATTATTTTATATTATTTTGGATGTTCTGATATGGCCACAAGGTTGAAGGAGGTATTTATGTTTTAAAGGTTAAAATATCACAACAAACATCGGGGATTAGAGACCAACCACATTGGAATTCTAGATGAATTCAACAAGGTCACCATGGCAACTAGTATTTGTTTGTGTGTGTTTGTGTGTGTTAGGGATTCCCATGGGGGATCACCTTTAATTGTGACCAAGGGGTTTTATGTATTTTCTTTTATTTTGGTCCCTTTGTTTATGTTTGCATGTGTTTATTTTGTGATGCTTTTACCCCTTTCATTAATTATTAAATGGTGTGTAAATATTGTGAGTAATCATGTTGTTAAGTTAGTTAATTAAAATATGTCATAAGAAAGTAATTAATAGATTTGTTGGCCATGATTAAAGATGTGTAAGTGATGTGTAAGTTAAATTTTGAGTGTGAAACACTCCACCTTCTTGGAAATTAAAATTTTCCTTGGAGGCTGATTTTGGAGGCTTGTGGGACAAGTTAAACTTGTCCCATACCTCTTAAATTTAATTACCAACCATACCTATGGTTGGGGAGTTGAGATTAGACTTTTGTGATGTTTTTTGAGAAGGAAAATTGTAGGTTTTAATTGCACTTTTCTTACATGATTTAATTTCAGTCCTTTGGGGTGTGGGTTGGATTTGAGTGTGTAAGTAAACTATCACATTATTCACCCACCTAGTTATTGTCCATTCGAGAATGAAATTGACTTTTGGGTTGGGGTTTAAGAGATGTGATATTGCATCCTACATGGATCTACCTCATTCTCTTCCCTTCCCTCTTCTATAAAATTTGAATGGCTTGACTTGTTTTGGGGTTGCTTCACTTTTGAGCTTCATTCTTGGGTGAATTCTTTTGCTGCATTGAGCTCTCTTGCTTGAAAAGTTTTGGGAATATTTTTGCATGCTTGTGCTTGGCTTTTTTTGGATTTCTTGCATTGGGATAAATATTTTTGTTTTGGAACTTTGAACAACTCCATCATGGAGAGGTAGGAGCTTAACTCTTGAAATGATCTTCTTTTATGAATGTAAGTGTTAATGTATGAATTCTTTTCCATGGTTATGGGCTGTTGGGTAGATGGCCTAGGAATGGTGTAGGAGAAGGCTATGGTTTATTTTGTGGGAGGCACAAGTGTGTTTTAGGGAAGTATAAGAGTGGAGGGAGTTGGGATTTGGGTTCCACCTTACAAAGAAATATTCTTATTTATGTACTCATTATGGGGTGCCTTAAAGGTTGGGGAGGCATAAGGGCATGTCAGAGGAATAAGAAATGAGGCATAAGGGCATGTCACACACATGATATATTTTGGTTGATTTTGTTTTTCAGGTGGTGATACCCATTTCCCATTTTGGGAGGCATAAGAAGCATCCCCCATAGTTTCTTGTTCCTTTGACTTGCTTGAGTAAGCCTTAGTATTATTTGTCATGTTTTAATGTAGTTGGAGAACTACATTTTATTTTAGACTTTGTTCTTATTGTGATTATATTGCTTGTGTGGTTGTGGAAGCTTGTTGTTCCATGAGTTGGATCACATGTTTTATTACATTATGGGTTGTGGGTTCGAGGACCAATGAAGAAGGATGGATTCTCCTCTTCATTGGATGTCTTGGTTGGGTGGAGAGCATTTCCTTTCCCCTACTCTTGTTGTGATCAAATTGGAAGAATGAGAAATATACATGTTGTTATTCGAGCCGAGATACATGATACAGCTTGATAGTCCCTTTTGAAATGAAATCTTTATGTAGCCCCTTTCCCACTTGAAGTGGATGATCTGTGTATTCATTATCATGGAAAGATACTATGTATTGGCAATGAAAGTGGAAATTTGAAATGTAAAAGAGTTATACTCTGTATTCTATGTTGGAAAGAATGAGAAAGAATGATACATGTTTTGTATGTTGTATTTTGAAATCAAATGGAAAGGAGGTTGTAAGAGTTTTTCTTTGAATTAATGGAAGTGTTTTCCTTGTTCATATGATATTATTTCCATTGGAAATCTGTACTTAACAAGCTCTATGAAATCCCTATTTGGAAAGTGGAAAAGTGAAACACGTGAAAAGAAAATGTATTATTCTTTCCTGTATATAATATATGTTTTTGGAAAGAATAAAAGAAGGATGTTACAAAGTTGTCTTTTGGAATCAATAAATGATGTATCACCTTTCTCAAATTACACAATGGCATTGAATATGATCTTTTAAATGTAATTGAAATATCTTTGAAAGAAAGAAATGCGTATAAAGGAAATGTAATACTCTATCCTTTGAAATATGTAAAAATTGGAAATCAGAGATGTATTATAGTTTTTGAATAATTTGAATTGAATCAAATAAATGCATTAGATTAGGTTTGGAGCACATTATAATACTTGGAAGAAGACAATGGCAAATAGACCTTTTAAAAAAAAAAATTGAACTTTATCTTGTATTTCCTATTGACAATTATTTAATCCCAAATGCTCAGACTAAATCTACAACAAAGGAATAACAAATGAAACATTAATTTTGGCATAATAATATGTAATCGAACTCATCTAGATATTAACACTTAAGGAAATTATTATAAAACTTAGCAAAATCGGGCTCAACCATTTTACAATCATGCTTCCGTCAAGAAATATAAATGTTCAAATTGTAAATCAATCAGACAAATTGAATCATTAAATCTCTCTTAAATACACCTAAGAACAATTTTCCATGTGTATTTGACATGTTGAGAGAGGGATAAGAACAACTTTAACAAATTTAACAAGTTAAAATTTACCACTTTGCTTTGTAAAAGTCTTATAGGTTTCACATCTAAATTGACCCCTTAAAGTTTATCAAAATTAAAAATTTAATAATCTCTATGTAAAGAGGACGTCAAGATATTTCCAGTAAAGTCATTTTTTCCCTAAAACCGAGCCCTCTATAAAAGTTATGGCCTTCAAAATTTCTTCCTTAGCATCAAAAAAAAAAAAAATTTTTGGAAAAATTTCCTTAATGGGCCCACGGCCGGAATTTTTTTCCTTAGCTCTTAGGAAATTTTTCGGAAAAGTTTTCTAATCTTCACCACCACCCCACTAACCCATATCCAATCGGAAGCTTCCACGTGGCACCACGAGGTGTCGACGAGAGGCCCCTTTTTTTGGCTTAATGCTCCTCGGAAAATTTTGGGAAACTTTTCCAAATTTTCCCCACTGCCCCCACCGGGCCGCAACCAATCATGTGATGCCACGTGGTATCACAAGGCATCGGTGGAGGATTGAGTTCCTTTTTTTCTTTTGTATGTTTTTAGAAATTTTTGGGAAAATTTTCCAAATTTTCTCACCGCCGATAGCTCACCAGCAGCCAATTAGGTTCCATGTAGGGATCGCGAGGTACCAAGACAGAGGTGTGGGTGAGTGCTACCTTTTTAGCCCTTTGGGAATTAAAATAATTTTATCTCTCTGCCACCTTCCTCACATTTACTTAGGAGGAGACACGTGTCCCTTTAAACTTGCGGGAGTGTGGGTGTAAAGTTGGCTTTCACCCCATGTGGTAAGATTTTTCAAAATGTCTCCCACCACCCTACTCTCTCGCATTGACTTAGGAGGCGCCATGTGTCCCTAGTGAACTTGTAGACGTGTGGATGCATAGGTGCAAGTTGTTTTTTCTTACCCCACATGGGAAAATTTCCAAAAGTCTCCCCGCGACCTACAACCCACTCTTGGGGTAAATTTTCACCCTCGCCCGCAGCCCACTCCGGGAAAAAAAAAAATTCACCCATAACTCAAAAAAAATATGAGTTAGGAGGAATTCTTTAGATCACTCAAAAGGTGAGAAAATTTCCTATCCAATGGGAGTGATTTAGGGAAAGTTTGAATGAGATAAGTTTGAGAAAAATCAAGTTAAACCTTTAAGCCGTTAGATAGTGGGTATGGTGAGGAATTACCATCTCGAACCTTATAACCTTCTAACCCTAAAATTTGGACCTTATGACCTCTAATAATTGCTAATAAAAGAAAATCATGTTCTAGTGAATTAGAATTGTTCTAAACTTGTTAATAAAAACTATTGCCTTGTAATCTAACAGTAAACTCTTTTAAACAAAAAAATTATTCCATAATTTTCCTAATTAATCCTAGGTTGTTCATGGGTCTCAAGTGGGTTGTTTTAGTAGGAATTACACTTGGTATCAGAGTATTGTTCAAAATCTTGGGCCATTGGGCACACTAGAAAATTGAGACATGAACCTTAAATCTAACACACTTTTAAATCTAGAAAACAACTTGGTTTAGATGTTGTATATTTTAGTAAACATGGAAACATAATAAAAATTAGAAAGGTGAAATTTCTTTCACCTCGGTCTCTTGCAGAGGCACAGATAGGAGGAGGGGTATTTTCACATAGACCTAGACTTACCACCACTAGACCATGTTGTAGTAACCATCTTACCCCATTTTTGCATACTTTTAAGATGTTAATACCGCTCTACGCAGAGGATCAATAGGAGGGCATGTAGCAAGACATTATAGAGTCCCTTACATTGAGGGTCATGTATCACCTCAACCCAACATGGAGCAAGGAGGAGAGAAACTCCCATGTAGAGTCATCTAGAGCTGAGTCACCATAGAGGGAGTAGGGTGACCAAGTTTCAGGACATAGAGAGAGGTCTCGAGCCCTAGGCTTAGGGATGAGCATGTAGAGAGACCTAGAGGCCGTTAGACCATAGCTGCAGATCACATCAGGGAGATCTTGAAGCTTTGGCCCATCATATTTTTCTGCAACATAGATGATTTCAGGAAGAGGCTTGGTTAGTAAGTTTGAGTGGGTACTTCAAGCTCTGTCCTTGTTCTAGCAACACGAAAGCTCATGTTCCATCCATCTATCAAGGATGGAGTGGTCCGTGTTCAGTGGCATAGAGAGCAGAAGCTCCATTTTGATTATGAGATGGTTACATGGGAGACTGTTTGAGGAGCATTTCCAACTAGATATTTGTCACGGAGGTTCATATATCAAGGATAGATGAGTTCCATGAACTTAATAGGTATCTCAACACCCCTGGATGTTGATCGAGTATGAGAGATAGATTTCTTGATCTACTAACATGGGTTGGTTATATGTGGGATGTGTTATCCAAAATTCACCCTCAAGGTAATTTTGATAACATTGCATCAAATTCTTTAGTCCCGTGAAAATAGATTGATTCAGGGAAAACATTTCATGTTTCTAGGGTCCCCTCATATTTTTCTAACTCCCCGTCTGGGACCAAGTAGAGAGAGCAAGTTCGGAGAAAATGTGAAAAATTTTGCAAAAACACAAGCTGGGCCAGAAAATCACGAAAAATGGCTAAGTCCTAGTGTGTGAAATACGTGGGACAAGTGGGACAAAAGAGGCGATGATCGGCCAAATGAGAACAAATGCCCCGGAAGCAATTGGGAGCACATCCGGGACAAAAGGATAATGACGCTGGAAATTTGAACATAATAAAAGAGAAAATTGGTTAATCTTGAGAAAGGGTCGCCGGGCAAGAAGACAATAAGACGCGAAATACCAAACCGGGCGAATGAGTCCACAAACCGATATTTGGGATGAGCGACCAAAAAGATATGCAACAATCGCCAATCTGCCAAGAGAACTTTTGTCCCGAATCACCTTGGGACAAAGGGCACTAACCGGCCTGAACACACAAAGAATTTGTCCCAGAGCTTTGGTCCAAAACCAAATGGGACATATGGGCCAAAAGTACACGAACCTCCGGTTCAGCCGAAATGGGAAATTTCAGCACCAAACCAAATGGGACAAAGGGACGCGTGGGAAGAGAAAAATGAGAAGGAGGAAAAGCTGAAATGGCCGAAGGCAGGAGGAAAATTCAGTGGAATGGTCCTAAATTACTTCAAACGGATCCATAACTTTTGACTCCAGCTCCGATTTTCATAAAATTGGCCACTTTCTCGAATGAGCACGAGCACCTACCAAATTGGATTTCTTATTTTTAATGAGGGTAGATATATTTAAATAAAAGAAACATATTCGGCTCAAATCTAATGTTCATTCCTCAAATGACAGTAAAATGCCCCGCTGACCCAAAATAGCCGCCACACTCGATACCATAACTTTTGCATTTTTCAACAAAATCGCACAAAATTGGCCTACCGTTGGGCAGAATTTTGGTTCCGAGCCCGATGCATAGCAATCAAGAAATTCCAGATTTTATCAGAAATTGATTGATTTTTTAAGGAAACGTGGCCGGGTTCAGAATGTTGTTTTATTTGTAGCTGGAGTGCAATTAAGAGGCATGGTCATCATTCCTTCTCTCGCTTTCAGCACATGGGACAAGATGTGGGTTGTTATGGCTTTGAAGCCTTTTGCAAGTAATGTATACCCATTCCACTCAATTTAATTCCTCTTACAAGTGGTTGAAGGATAGATTTCGGGATTTCCATTTTCCCTTCTCTTTTCCTTCTCTTTTTCTATAAATCGAGTGTTGGGCCTATTTCACCTTGTAAGAGGGAGAGTTTTTGGGTAACAAAGCTCGCAAAATTGCTTTGCTTTGGGTGTCAGCAGGCCCTTGTAGTGGACTCCTTGCATGGTGATCCGTGCCCTTATCTTGTAATAGATTGAACAAAAGTGTATCATGAAGCAATAAAATATCGGCCAGGATATATCTTCCCCGCCGTGCTTCCTCGCATTCTTCTTGCCCCTTTAGTCTTTCTACAATTATATTGTGTCTATTTATTATGTTCTCAAGCAGGAATTCATTATCATTGTGTGTGCTTGGAATATTGCTGTAAATGCATTTTGCTGGATTATGGTGAACTCATTCATCACCTCTTCTAGCTGCATTTTACCTCTCTGTATTTCACACATTTGGAGATTACTACTCACACCCTCCTTTTCCGGTGTATCACCGCGCCTTAGTGTAGGCTTTCATTTTATGCATTCTCTCTCTAGTCCCTTGGAATTTTAGGTTAGAATAGCTAGTTTCTCTGCATTAGAGTAGATTGTTTCAGTTTAGGAGCAAGAACCAGCTTTTTCTGAGGTCTATCTCAAACAAGTCCCACAACTCCGATAGCATCCATGTTATCCAATCACACCGGATGCTTAGAGTTCAAACTAGATCTGATCAACATCAATATGTTCAAAGGTTATAACAAGATGAGAAAGTGCATATTCACAGGTTCATCCATGGCCTAAATCTATACATGTGAGGTGCATTACGGATCCATTTTCCATAAACATTAGTCGATGCCATCGAGAAGGCCTATATAAGAGGATACTTGGGAAAGACCCAACAAGCTAGAGACTAATTCCGGAGCTGCATACAATAGATGCAAGATAATAGATCGAGGGGCTAGTACCACTTCTTTATGGTGGGAAACGGTTTAACAATAGTCATCTTCTAGACCACGCAAAGCAATAACAAAAGTCCCACCCACCTTATAGACCGCCACAAGAGATTTTATGCATAGAGAGGTCGAGTATGGGGCCTCCTCCTAGGGTTCCCATTAGTACACATGGTGCTTAAAGAGCTCACTCAACAATAGCATCACTAGTAGATATATCGTAGACCGCAACCGGATCATCAAGATCCACACCATAGACCTCAAGAGTACTTTCTAGATCTAATACATGGGGAGAGGATCGTGGTGGTTGTTTGATTGTGTTGTTATTGGAAATTTCTAGAGACATTTCCCATAAAACTCTAATAACAAAGGTAACAAACAGAGATCTCGAGCCTACTATTGGTGATATGGGGCGCAATCATAGGATGTATGTAGTGGTCAAGAACCACTAGCAGAGAGCATTAAAGTATAGTTATGGAGACTCGTAGGTAACATTGCGGTATTCCTACCTCCATTTTGTTTGATTCTAGTTCTTCTGATTCTTTGGTTGCACCATCTTTAGTAGAGCGATGCAAGCTAGTGATAGTTAGGTAGGGTCATTGTTGGGATGTTGGGATGGCTTCTGGAGCCAAGATCTATGTAGAATCCTTAGTTAAGGAGTGTGTGGTAGATTTGAGACCTTTCACCATTACCTAAGATCTTTGTATCTTTCCTTTGGGCTGATATGGAGTCATCTTGGGTATGGATTGATTGTCTACACATAGGGCTATAGTGGATTATTACCACAAGATTATATCTTGTGTTGACGATTTGGGAGTTGAGTCAATGGTTTCATGGGTCAAGGAGACTCGCTTTCTATTTACATGCCATCTCTGTTATGTATCTTAAGTGGTGTGTGCAACGAGGTTTTCATATGTATGATGTTATAGTTAGTGACAAATCATAGGATGGATCGAGCGGACCATCGCTAGATGATCACACCATTTTGAGAGAGTTTGCAGATGTCTTTCTAGGAGAGTTATCGTGTGGTTACTACCCCCACGTGAGATTGATTTTCATATAGATCTAGTTTTAGGAGTAGAGCATATCTCACGAGTACCTTATCGGATGACCACACAAGATCTCTATGAGCACAAGTGATAGTTTGAGGGTCTTTTAGAGAAAGGCCTTATCCATCCTAGTGTATCCCCTCTTGGGGTGCACCGGTGATCTTTGTAAAGAAGAAGGATGGATCCTTGTGGTTGTGTATTGATTACCGCCAAATGAATAATGTAATGATCAAGAATCGTTATCACCTTCCACGCATTGAAGATTTTTTTGATAAATGATAAGAGCCACAACTTTCTCTAAGATAGACCTTAAGTCAAGTTACCATCACCGAGGATTTCGAGAGGTGGACATTCATAAGACTACCTTTCATATGAGATATGGCCACTATGAGCTCATAAAGTGGTGCCTTTTGGTTTGACGAATTCCCCCACAATGTTTATGAGTTTGATGAATGGGTGATTTAGTACCTTCTTAGATCGCTTCGTGCTCATCTTCCTTAATGAAATTTTTATTTACTCACATACGTGTGAGGAGAATGGGAACACCTTCACCTAGTTCTTCAAAGTGTCTCCGAGAGCAACAGCTTTACATGAACTTGGAAAAGTGTGCATTCTTTTAGATGGAGGTGTAGTATTTGGGTCATATCATTTCGGGAAGGTATTGTGATCGATCCTTCCAAGATTAGATCTATTATGGATTTTATAGCACCCACTACTATGATTGAGGTATGCATCTTCATAGGATTAGTAGGTTACTACCGAGATTTGTTTAGGACTTCTCTTAGATCACACACCCCATCACTTCCCTTCAAAGGAAAGGGAATAAATTGGTTTTTTCAGACATGTGTGATCAAGCCTTTAGTACACTCAAGGAATGTCTCATTATAACACCTATTCTCATAGTTTCGGATCCACAGGGTGAGTTTTTCATTTGCATGGATGCTTATTTAACGGGGGGCTTAGATGTGTGTTGATGCAGGAGGGCAAAGTAGTGGCATTTGAGTCTCGTAAACTCAAATATTATGAGATTAATTATTTGACTCATGATCTTAAGTTTACGGTAGTTATGTACACTTTGGTTCAATGGAGGCACTTTCTACTTGGTCCGAGATTCACACTCAGGACATATCACTTGAGTCTTCGCCACCTCTTCACGCAGCTCCTAATCTCAACGCTTGTTAGTGGCGTTGGATGGAGTTTATTTGTGAGTATGATATGGATATATAACATGTGAAAAGGAAGGAGATTGTGGTGGTAGACACTCTCGAGAGACAGAGACATGTGGTCATGGCCACCTCGGTGAGCACAGATTTGTGGAGCAGATTCTTCAAGAGCTTCCTCTCGACAACTTCTACTTTGTAGTTTGAGTAGATATCGAGTCTCGTAGACCCTCGAAGGGAATTTTGATGGTTTCTCACTAAAGGTAGATGGCCTTCATAGAAAAAGTCTAGATTTATGTTCCCAGAGAGGGAGGCTTGAGGCGGGACATCTTGGTAGAGACACATCGTGCGCCCTTTTTAGCACATGCTTGGGTGAAGAAGATGCACGCCACCTCGAGATTGTTGTATCATTGAGAGGACTTCATAGAGACGTGGCCTGGGCTTCATGTCACGATGTTTAGAGTGTCGAGAAAGTGAAGGCTAAGCATCAAAATCTAGCTAGGCTTCTCTTTCCTCATGCTATATTGGAATGGAAGTGGAACACCATTTCCATGCACTTCATTATTCGGCTACCAATGTCGAGATATCACCACAACGCTTATCATAGTCATGGTTGAAAAATTCACAAAAGTGGCTCACTTTTCTCTCGTGAAGACCAATTATAAAGCTACTACATTGGCATGGGTGTATCTTGAAGATATTGTCAAAGTCGCATGGGATTCCGCATGAAGATAATTAGTCACTCGATCCTTTGTACACTTCCCATTTCTAGACCACCATGCAGCATGCCCTCAGGACAAAGATCAATTTCAGCACAACATATCACCCTCGAGACAGATAGACAGATGAGCGGTGAATCATATTTTAGAGGACATGCTCAGGATGTATGTGATGGATCAATAGTCTAGATGGGAGGAGTACCTGTACTTGGTGGAGTTTGCCTACAATAATAGTTTTTAGAGTTCTATAGGCATGGCTCCTTTTCAAGCTTTATATGGTAGAGAGTGTAAGACACCTCTTAGTTGGGACAAGTTAGAGGACAGGGTTTCTCTTAGACTAGCTTTGTTGCAGGACATGGAGCAATAGGTGGTTTTATCAGACAAAGACTACAGGAGGCTCATGACAAGTAGAAGAAGTATGCAGATCAACATAGGATGGACCGTAGTTTTGATGTGGGCATGAAGTTTTTCCTTTGTGTTAGGCCACACAAGAGCCCTATCCGTTATGGAAAAGGTTCTAAGTTAGCTCTTAGATTCGTGGGGTCTTTTGAGATCTTGTAGCATATCAGCCCTTTGGCCTACCATCTAGCATTGCCACCATATTTGTCTCACGTACATGATGTGTTTTACGTTTCAGTTCTTAGGATATATGTTGCAGATCCTTATCAATTTTTAGATTGGACATCATTGCAGGTGTAGGATCAAGAGTAGGTAATGGTGGAGCCCGTTCGCATCCTAGATCGCAGGAACCTAGGCCTTCGAGGAAGAGAGGTTGATCTGTGTCTAGGTGAAGTGGCACGAGATATAATGAGACTACAACTACATGGGAGGATGCTAATTTGTTATGAGTTCAATTTCCACATTTGTTCCAGTTGACTTTCAGGAGGAAGTAGAGTCTAAGGGGAGGGGGATGTAGTGCCCACTTCCCTTTGACAATTTTTTTATGCTAATCATGATACCGTTGATTATATTATGGACATGATTATGGACTGTTGATGCAAAATCACAAAGACCCCAGGACTCTGCAACGCGATGGGTTGAAGGTCTCGTGTGATCTGCACAACATGGAGCTTTTCCCAAGTGTGGGACCTTGCGAAATCGGAAAAGCTCTCCGGATGAAGGCCGGCTCCTATTCCTCTGTTCAGATGCACCAATAAAACGCAGAGAGTCTACTAAAACCTAATCTAACTACCAAGGAGACAGGGAGAGAGAAATGCATAAAAACAAACCTAAGCTAAGGAGGTGATGCACCGAGGAATGAAGAACATACGTTTTGCCAATTAAACACAGACCACAGAAATGCAATGCAAAATCATGCACAGATAAACATATTCACAGTGAAAGATCAGGAGGATGCAAAATGAAACACATAGAGGGTTGAGAAACATCCACAGTCATGCATTTATTTGCTCTGAAGGTTGATACAATACACTGCAAAAAATGCCCAGAGGCAAAGGTGCATTACAGTTTCAGATGGGAGGTTTGAGCTCCACAACTCTACCTGCCAAAGAGAAGAAGGGAGGGGCCAAAACAAGAATGTCCAACCTTTAGAAAGAAGCCCCTCCTTACAATTTATAGGAAGAATGAGAGAGAGAAGAGAGAGAAAGTCCAAATCTACCCCAACCACCTCAGGTTGTATTTAATTCATCTCATTATGGTGGTAGGTGAGGACCATATCAAACCCCAAAAGTGGCAAACTGTATTTTGCATTTTTAAGAACTTGTTCCCACCCAATTAAAGATATCCATTTGTAGTTAGGTAGAGGACGCCGTAGGCTTTCTGAAAAGTACAACATTGTGTGAATCGAAGCTCCCAGTCAAAATTTATGGCCATCTAAATATCCGGTCAGTGGTCTACTTCCCTGCCTTCGCCGTAATGTCAGCGCCCTCGAAGGTGTGCCTTGCGCATCCATATGGATGTTGACAATCCTTTTCGTGCGCCAAAGGCGCAAATATGTTTGTGTCGACAACCCTTTTTGTGTGCCAAAGGTGCATTCATTTGCAAGTCAACACTCTTTTCGTGCAGCGCAAGGCGCAAATATGTTTCAGTCAACACATGTTTACGTGCACCACTTTACTTGCGCCAAGGGCGCAACTTTTTCCGTGTCAACATTCCTTTCTGTGCGCCAAGGGCGCGTCTATTTCTATGTTGACATCTTCTTCTGTGCGCCAAGGGCGCATTTACATTTGTGTCGACATCCTCTTATGTGCGCCAAGGCGCAACTTTTTCCCTGTTGACACTCATTGTTATGCGCCATTTCCGTGCGCCAAGGGCGCATCCTTTACATTGTCGACATCCATTTCTGTGCGCCACTTTCCTGCGCCTTGGCGCATACATTCTCATGTTGACACTCATTGTTATGCGCCATTCTGTGCGCCTTGGTCATGTCAGGCATTTGAGCTTCTTTGATTTCTCCATTCTCCTGCTTGTCTATATCTACCCGGGGGGAAGATATATACAACAATTTGGTGACTCAACGGGATCACCTGCCTGCTAGGTAGAAGATCAGTGGCCCTTTTAGAAATCCATTGGGCATGGAGTCATAAGCAATACTTGAAACCAACTTGATCTCTGATCCCGAGCCTGAAACCGCAACTCCTTCTCCGACAGCACTTTGAACTGTAGAAACAACCTGAGAGCAACGAAACCTGTGCCAAAGCACTTAGGGAAACTGAAACCTAACTACAACAAGACAATGTGCAAACGCACTTAGAGGAATTGAAATCTAAGCTAATATTTACAAGGGTAGAAATTTTCTCTTTTCAGAAGCAATGTTTAAGATAGATTCCGTTGATCGAATCGAAAGTTCTTCTCCGTCCAATGTAGATAATCGGAAGGCATTGCTACTCTTGCACCCCGTGACCATGTAGGGGCCACTCCAAATGGTGTCAAACTTGGAATTCTTTCCCGGTCTTGCCCAATCTGCATCCCATTTAAGAACTAGATCCCCTTCCCCGAAGGTCCTTGCTCTTGCCTTCTTATCAAACCATCTTTTTACTAAGGCTCTGATCCTTTTCGATCGTTCGAACTACATGTTCTCTAATTTCTTCCAATTCCATCAACTCGCATACCTGGCCTCCATTGGTTCGAACTCACTAACTCCAACCGCCTCATGAACTCGAATGCGGGGCGGCTTCTAATGATATGGGCACACGCTCCTTCCCATGGACCACCTTGTAGGGAGAATTCCCTGTAGACCTCTTTGGTGTTATTCTGTCAGCCCATAACGCTGATTTTAGCTTTGTATGCCATGTTCTTTGATTTTCATCCAGAGTCCTCTTGATGATTCTTAGCAAATTTTTGTTTGTGGACTCTGCCTGTCCATTACCCTGCGGGTAATAATTTGAAGAGGTGCTCAAGTAGATTCCATTCTTAACAGCCCATTCTGTAATTTTGGAACCTATAAATGCCAATGCATTGTCTGATATGATAGTGGACGGCACACCAAACCTGGTCACTATTCCTTCATAAAAGTCTAGTATGTTAGACTCATTTGCTTCCTTGAGCGCTACTGCTTCGGTCCACTTGGTGAAATAGTCTGTTGCCGTGAGAATCCACTTGTGGCCTTGGCTTGAGTTTGGGTTGATGACCCCAACGAAGTCCAATCCCCATTTCATAAATGGTTGGTCAACCAAAATTGGGTGCAATGGAAGCGCTTTACTGAGTCTTTCTTTGCTCGTGAAGAGTGCACATTTCTTGCACTTTCTTATCCATGTATGGCAGTCGCTGAACACTGTCAGCCAATAATACCCTACCTTCATTATCTTGAGGGCTGTTACTCGTGGGGAAAAATGTCCTCCAGAATCTCCATCGTGAAAATCTCGTAACACCCTCTCAATTTGGCCTATCCCAATGCACCTCAATAAAACTCCATTGATGTCCTTTTTGAACAAAACACCATCAACAAGCACATATGGAATGGCTTGTAATCTAAAGTATCTCCTCTTTGCTCTGCTCATTTCTGGAGGGCATAGACCTGTCTGTAGGAAGTGTATCATATTCTGAGTCCAACAAGGAGTGGGCACACCATCGTTTTCTTGTTCTTGACCATCCTGTAGTACCAAGGCAGTCTCTTTTTCATCACCTGCTTCAACTTTCTGACTCAAAGCTAGCTGTTCACATAGTCCTTTTCCACGTACTAGCTTAGTGACTTTAATTTCGATGTCATATTCCATGACACGGGTTATCCATCCTGCACGTTTCTCATTCAGATCCTTGTTTAGAAGGAATTCCTTGACTCCCGCATGAGAGACGAACAATTGGATCTTGTTGTTTGAGACTAGGTGCTTGAATTTCTTTAAGCTCCTGATTACTGCAAGGACATGCTTTTCGATAAAAGAGTACCTAGTTTCATATTCCTCCAAGCTTTGACTGAAGAAAGCAACTGGTTGTTCTAACCCTTCTTTGTTTTGTTGTACCAGGATTGCAGAAATCGTGTCCCCACCACCAAAGGCATATAGCACAAAGTCCTTAGAGAAGTCTGGATTGACGAGAGTTGGGGCTTGAGATATAGCCTCTTTTATTGCCTCAAAACTTGCCTTGCCTTCAGATGTCCACTTAAATGCCATGCTCTTCTTTAACATCAGCGTTATTGGTTTTACAAGAGCTGCAAAATTTGGAACAAACTGCTGATGAAATTGATCCTTCCTAAGAAGCTTTGAAGAGCCTTCTTGTGATTTGGCAATGGCAATGCTTGAATTGCTTCAACTCTTTCTGGGTCAATTGTCAACCCCTCCTTTGAAACAATATGGCCTAGAAGTTTTCCCTCGTGAGCCAAGAATATGCATTTTTTGGGATTCAATGATACCCCAAATCTTCTACATTTCTGAAATACTTGCCTCAAATGATAGAGGTGATCCGCTGCATTTTTTGAGAATACAGTGATGTCGTCGAGATATATCAAAACTATTTTATTGATCAACCCCTTGAATGCCATATCCATCGCCCTTTGGAAAGTGGCTCCAGCATTTGATAGCCCAAAGGGCATCTTCTTGTAGGCATAGGTGCCCCATTTGGTGGTGAAAGTTGTCTTGAACTGGTCATCTTCTTTCACCATTACCTGATTATACCCTGAGTAGCCATCTAGGAGAGAGAACCTCTCTGAACCGGATACTACTTGCAATATTTGTTCCATTGAAGGAAGTGGGTAATGGTCTTTAAGAGATGCCCTGTTGAGGTCTCGGAAGTCCACACACAACCTGATTTCTCCGCTCTTCTTTCTGACCGGAACCAAGTTTGCAACCCAGCTTGAGTGCTTGATCGGAAATATAATGCTTGCCTCTATTAGCTTATTTAGCTCTTTCTTCATTAGAGGCTTAATGTGATGGTTGACTCGTCTCTGTTTCGCACTGATGGGCTTAGCATCTGGATCCAATTCTATGGTATGTTGTGCCAACTTCGGATCGAAACCTCTTAAGTCTTCATAGCTCCAAGTGAAGACATCTGGAAATTCTTGGCAAAGTTGTATGAAATCTGATTTCTCCTGTTCAGTGGCCACTTTACCAATTTGAAGTGTTTTGCCTTCCCCAACTAGAATTGGCTCTGAATCTTCTCTCTTGACCTGTATGTTTGCCTTTTCCTTACGAAACTGGTCGTTAGGGTTGAAGATAGACTCCAATGTTACCAAACCCTTAGGAAGCTTGTTTGTCCGCAGCTGTACTACTTGATCCCCATACTGCTGCTCTAATCTGTCCTGATTCCTAGCTGAAAATTCAGCCTCTTCTTGTAAGAAATTGACGATCTGTTGATCGTTCTCAAACACCTGCCAGCTTGTGTTGTTATCTGGAACTGCTGGCCTCACAACCACATGGATGTGTGGCTGCGTTTTTTCTCTCCTGATGCTGTCAACCACATCAAATGTCGCTCCAACTGCTGCGAGCCTATCTGCGGCTTCATTTTTCTTCCTGGGTATGGATACAATGTTGAAAGCTTTGAAATCCTCAATGAGGTCCCATACCCTATTCTTGTAGCTCCTTAGCAAGTCGTTCTTTGTAGCATGTTGTCCCCTAACTTGGTTGACGATTAGCTCGCTATCTCCAAACACCTGCAAGTTCTTTATGCCCCTTTTCTTGGCCCAATGAATTCCATGAATCAATGCTTCGTATTCAGCCATGTTGTTTGAACAGGAAAACTGGAAATGAAAAGCTGAAAAATATTTGATGTCTTGTGGTGAAATCAACATTGCACCACCTCCAAAGCACTTTTGTCTCGCTTCTCGAACCATCGAAAAATAATTTCCAAACTTTGTTTTCATCCTTTTGTTCAGGCTGAATGATGTCGGGAATGGGTGAATTTTCTTCGTGTATACAATACACGCCCAATTCAGATTCTTCAATTTCCTTGTATGGGTCAAATTCATGACTCTTGTTTGCCCATTCATCCAAAGTTAAATCAGGAATTCCCTCGACCTTAGTACCTGTTTCTAGATCACTTGAACACTCCTCCTGATCAAAAACCGAGCAATTTGCATTGATAGGATTTGGTACATGAGGCTCAATATGGAAATGGGCAATTGGTTCTGACCTGATTGTTGCTTTGGCTCCATACCTTGTCCTAAAAATCATGTGCGACCAATCTGCAGATAAATATCCACCGATTTTTGCAGTGAAGTCTCTTGATAGACACAACGCAAAGAGTGGTGGAAGGTCAATCACAGACACATCTTGTAGAACTGTAACATTAGGACAGGAATGTAGTGTTAGGCTTAACCCTTTGATGACCCCAACTATTCCTACTGCCGTTCCATCTAGCTGTACTACTCCTTTCAGCACTGGCTCATATTTCAAACCCAGCTGATCCGTTATTTGCTTTGGCATCACTGAACTACTTGCCCCGAGAATCAATCATGCGCTTGTGTACCAAGTGGTTTCCAACAATCAACGAAACATAGAATGGTGTAGGCTTCAAAAATTTTCTTTTACGCCCCCATCATGTTGCCCTGCATTAGTGAGAACTTTCTCATGTCCCTGGTTTGATACATTTGTGGCAGACCAATTAGCCATTGCAGCTTGCAATAAATCTCGTTGCCCTGGGATCGCCAGTGATTCCCACATGGAAATGTTCACATGTGTCTTCTTCATTTGATCGATGATGTTGAAGGGGGATGAATTGTCCTTTTGCTGTCCCTTGCTTGGCGCAACCTTTTCTGGAGCTTGAACAGGTGCATGTGTTGCTACAACAGGTACCTTAGGTTGATTCTGCACATTTGGAGCTGCGTTTGGTCTACTGACCCCTTGTTGTGTAAGAGTGGGTTGAGAAACAACTGGATTACATGGTTGTCCCTCTCCTATATTTCTCTTCTTTGACCGTGTGTTGGCAGCCATGCCTTGAAAAGGCTGTTGGTTAACTCCACAGAAGTCTTCCATTTGCCAATTTGCCAATGTGGTTTCTGTTGGAGGTCCTTCTTGTTGTGTTTGTTGCTGTTGATTCTCCTCCTGGCTTGGTTCTTGAGCAACACCAATGGTTTGTACCATCAAGGCCTGATTCAGTGCACCATTGAAACATGTTGACTGATTGTGAGTTAGATTGCAAGGGTAACACCAGTTGTACTCCTGTGCCATGTTATTTTGTGTTGGAACCAAGGCTCTTGAGGACGTCGTTGCATTTGGATCATATGGTCGAAATGGCCTGGCAGCTTGAGGTTGTCCTTGGCTTTGGTTCGCAGCCTGAGGTGGTGGTGGTCTATTCTGTTGGTATGAGGGCCTAGCTTGGTACTGTGCTTGAGGCTGATACGGTCTGGCACTTTGAGCTTGTTGTCTTTTGATAGTCACAAGCTCATTTCCAAGGTTCTGCAGTTGTTTCATGACCTCTTGCAATTCCTTTGAACTATTTGAAGAAGTCGATGCCTCATTATTGCTTTGATTTCTAGGAGTTGGAATGGGATTCAACTCTGGTGCTTGGCTGGTTGTAGGATTTCCCATATCTGGATAGAGAGGCATTGGCGGCCTTGGTGCAAGCTTGCCAGCTTGGATTAAACAGTTCTCTGCTCACGATTGGCGTGCACAGGACCACAGCGATTGTTCCTCCCATTGATTGGATCATCATGGCTATGTCTGAATTTATAGCCTTTAAGAAATAAAGGAATGCTCCTTCGGCAGTTGGTCTAATAGCTATTGGGATCCTGTCCCATGTCCATTGGAATCTAAAGTTGAAATCTGCCATTTGTTCGTTAGGAGCCCTTTTGATTGTTGTCAGTTGTTCCAATAAAGATAAATTGTCCGCCCTCTCCTCGAATCGGGCGCAAAGAGCGAGAACAAAGTTGGTTCCACTGTAATAGAGCCTGCTGTAAGGCTCCTAAACCATTGTAAGGCCTTGCCTTTGAAAGATGAAGCCAACATCTTGACTGCAACATCCATTTCATTTATTTCGTGGATTGCACATGCATTAGCAATATCCTGGATGTGATCAATAGGAGTAGTATGATTTTCACCCGTGAAATAGGGGATATTCTTTAGTGCTACAACTGGGATTTGATTCTGAGCATTTAGGGCAAGTGGACTACTGCCCATGAAATTTACAAAGGGATTCGGTGGTAGATGTGCCATTATGATTGGCCTAAGAACCACGGTCGATGCGAGAAAAGGCCTACCAGGTGGAGGTGTAGACAAAGTCCGGTTAGGTGGAGATGGTGATCTTTGTGGTCTTCTTCCTCTCCTTCCTCCTCCTGGTGATAGTTGCAATTGGAAAAATAGCCCTCTTCTCGAGTATTAGACCTGGTTCGAATTCTTCTCATATGCTCTGAAACTTTTGCTGCTACACCATGAATTCTACCCCTTCTGAGTCGCCGGATGTGTTAGAAAGTGAGCCTCAAAAGGCTAGATCCCGCCAAGTTACACACCAAACTCCGATTTATATTTAAAAATGGAAAAATTGAAAGACTGTATTTTTGATATTTTAGAGTTTGGAACTTGATTCTAGAATGACAATCCGAAAACCCAAAATGCCAGACTTAGAAACCCAAATCCGAAAATCAAAAAACCATGAAATATCAAAGTCAAAATCTCAAAATCTAAGAATACCCTTTTGAAGATTACCCCGATCTATCAATTTGGTGAAATTTTGACTTGTTTCGAGCAAGTTAAGTCCTTGAAAATTGATTTCAAAGTTCACTGAAGGTGAAAATATGAAATTGTAAAACCTACAATTTTTTAAGTCTCGAATTTCTTGAAAGTTTCTTCAAACTATGGAATGACTTCTCGGGTCCCACCGGTAAGTGCCAAAAGCGTTGATGTAAAATCACGGCACCCGGGACTCTGCAACGCGATGGGTTGAAGGTCTCGGTGTGACCCACAACATGGAGCTTTTCCCAAGTGTGGGACCTCGCGAAATCGGAAAAGCTCTTCGGATGAAGGCCGGCTCCTATTCCTCTGTTCGATGCACCAATAAAATGCGAGAGTCTACTAAAACCTAATCTAACTACCAAGGAGACAAGGAGAGAAAATGCATAAAAACAAACCTAAGCTAAGGAGGTGATGCACCGAGGAATGAAGAACATACGTTTTTGCCAATTAAACACGGAGACCACGTAAATGCAATGCAAAATCATGCACGAGATAAACATATTCACGGTGAAAGATCAGGAGGATGCAAAATGAAACACACATAGAGGGTTGAGAAACATCCACAGCTTATGCATTTATTTGCTCAAAGGTTGATACAAAACACCGCAAAAATTCCCAGAGGCAAAGGTGCATTACGGTTTCAGATGGGAGGTTTGAGCTCCACAACTCTACCTGCCAAAGAGAAGAAGGGAGGGGCCAAAACAAGAATGTCCAACCTTTAGAAAGAAGCCCCTCCTTACAATTTATAGGAAGAATGAGAGAGAGAAGAGAGAGAAAGTCCAAATCTACCCCAACCACCTCAGGTTGTATTTAATTCATCTCATTATGGTGGTAGGTGAGGACCATATCAAACCCCAAAAGTGGCAAACTGTATTTTGCATTTTTAAGAACTTGTTCCCACCCAATTAAAGATATCCAGTCGTAGTTAGGTAGAGGACGCCGTAGGCTTTCCGAAAAGTCCAACCTTGTGTGAATCGGAGCTCCCAGTCAAAAGTTATGGCCATCTGAATATCTGGGTCAGGGTCTGCTTCCTGTCAGCGCTCAGAATGTTGCGCCTCCTGAAGGTGCGCCTTGGCGCATCCATATGCATGTTGACAATCCTTTTCGTGCGCCAAAGGCGCAAATATGTTTGTGTCGACAACCCTTTTTGTGCGCCAAAGGCGCATTCATTTGCATGTCAACACTCTTTTCTGTGTGCCAAAGGCGCAAATATGTTTGTGTCGACACATGTTTACGTGCGCCACTTTACCTGCGCCAAGGGCGCAACTTTTCCGTGTCAACATTCCTTTCTGTGCGCCAAGGGCGCATCTATTTCTATGTTGACATCTTCTTCTGTGCGCCAAGGGCGCATTTACATTTGTGTCGACATCCTCTTATGTGCGCCAAGGCGCAACTTTTCCCCGTGACACTCATTGTTATGCGCCATTTACGTGCGCCACTTTCCTGTGCCTTGGCGCATACATTCTCATGTTGACACTCATTGTTATGCGCCATTCTGTGCGCCTTGGTCATGTCAGGCATTTGAGCTTCTTTGATTTCTCCATTCTCCCTGCTTGTCTATATCTACCCTGGGAAGATATATACTGAATGAGACCTTATTATAGTATTATGTTAGATGTTAGATGTTAGATCATGGACTATTGTCGACTTGATTAAGTTATGATGCATGATGATTATTTGAGACATTTTGGATATTGATGATGATATATTGTTTGACATGGTTATATTATGGATGTCATGCGGACTTATGATATTTGGATATTGTGAGTAGACCTAGAAATGAAAATTATTGGATGATGATATAGTTATTGATAAAACCATAAATGATATTGTTAAATTGCTTTGATGTTGTGATTCATACATCTAAATTATTTTGGGAATTATATTTATATTTTTTGGATGTTCTCATATGGCCATGAGGCTGAAGGAGGTATTTTTGTTTTGCAAGTTAAAATATCACAACAAAATCGGGAATTGGAGACCAACCACATTGGAATTCTAGATGAATTCAACAAGGTCACCATGAAAACTAGTATTTGTTGTGTGTGTTGGGGATTCCCATGGGGGATCAACTTTAGTTGTGACCAAGTGGTTTGATGTATTATCTTTTATTTTGGTCCCTTTTTTATATTTACAAGTGTTTATTTTGTGATTCTTTTACCCCTTTCATTACTTATTAAATGGTGTGTAAATATTGTGAGTAATCATGTTTTTAAGTTGGTTAATTCAAATATGTCATAAGAAAGTAATTAATAGAGTTGTTGGCCATGATTAAAGATGTGTAAGTGATGTGTAAGTTGAATTTTGAGTGTGAAATACTCCACCTTCTTGGAAATTAAAAATTTTCCTTGGAGGCTGATTTTGGAGGCTTGTGGGGCAAGTTAAACTTGTCCCATTCCTCATAAATTTAATTAGCAACCATACCTATGGTTGGGGAGTTTATATTAGAATTTTGTGATACTTTTGCGAACGTAAATTGTAGGTTTTAATTACACTTTTATTACATGATTTAATTTCAGTCCTTTGGGGTGTGGGTTGGATTTGAGTGTGTAAGTAAACTGTCATATTATTCACCCACCTAGTTATTGTGCATTGGAGAATGAAGTTGAATTTTAGGTTGGGGTTGAAAAGATGTGATATGGAATCCTATGTTGATCTGAATCATTTTCTTCCCTCCCCTCTTTTTAAAATTTGGATCTCTTTCCTTGTTTTGGGTTGTTGCTTCATTTTGGAGACTTTATTCTTAGGTGAATTCTTTTGCTATGTTTGGAGCTCTAGCTTGAAGAATTTATTTGAATATTGTTGCATGCTTATGCTTTCCTATTTTTGGATTGCTTGCATTAGGATAAATCTTGCTGATTTAGAACTTGGAACAACTCCATCATGGAGAGGTAGGAGCATGACTCTTGAAATGATCTTCATTATGAATGTAAGTGTTAATGTGTGAATGTTTTGGCATGGTTGTGGGATTTTGGGTAGATGGCCTAGGAGTGATGTAGGAGAAGACTATGGGATTATTTTGTGAGAGCCAAGTGTGTTTTAGTGAGGTATAAGAGTGGAGGGAGTTGGGATTTGGATTCCACCTTACAAAGAAATAGCTTGCATTTCTTTACTCGTTATGGGGTGCCATAAGAGGTTGGGGAGGAATAAGGAAATGTGAGGAATAAGGGGTACTTGGGGGAGGCATAAGGGCATGTCAGGGATTTGAAATTATATATATATATATATATATATATATATATACATATTTTGGTGGTTTGTTCTCAGGTGGTGATACCCATTTCCCCTTTGGGAGGCATAAGCAGCATCCCCCATAGTTTCTTGCTACTTTGGTTTACTTGAAGAAGAATTAGTATTGTTTGTCATGTTTTAATGTAGTTGTAGAACTACATTCTATTTTGGACTGTGTTCTTATTGTGATTATACTACGTGTGTGGTTGTGGAAGCCTTTTGTTGCCATGAGTTGGATCACATCTTTTATTACATTGTGGTTGGGGCTCGGGGCCAATGAAGAAGGATGGATTCTCCTCTTCATTGGATGTCTTGGTTGGGTGGAGAGTGTTTCCTTTCCCCTACTCTTGTTGTGATCAAATTGGAAGAATGAGAAATATGCATGTTGCTATTCTAGAGCTGAGATATAGACAATTTGACAGTCCCTTGTGAAATGAAATCTTATTATAGCCCCTTTCCCACTTGAAGTGGATGATCTGTGTATTCATTATCATGGAAAGATACTATGTATTGGCAATGAAAGTGGAAATTTGAAATGTAAAAGAGTTATACTCTATATTCTGTTTTGGAAAGAATGAGAAAGAATGATACGTGTTTTGTATGTTGTATTTTGAAATCAAATGGAAAGGAGGTTGTAAGAGTTTCATTTGAATTAATGGAAGTGTTTGCCTTGTTCATATGATATTCTTTCCATTGGAAATTTGTACTTAACAAGCTCTATGAAATCCCTGTTTGGAAAGTGGAAAAGTGAAACACGTGAAAAGAAAATGTATTATTCTGTCTTGTATATAATATATGTTTTTGGAAAGAATAAAAGAAGGATGTTACAAAGTTGTCTTTTGGAATCAATAAATGATGTATCACCTTTCTCAAATTACACAGTGGCATTGAATCTGATCTTTTAAATGTAATTGAAATCTCTGTTTGAAAGAAAGAAATGTGTATAAAGGAAATGTAATACTTTGTCCTTTGAAATATGTAAAAATTTGAAATCAGAGATGTATTATAGTTTTTGAATAAGTTGAATTGAATCAACTAAATGCATTATATTAGGTTTGGTTCACATTATAATACTTGGAAGAAGACAATGACAAATAGCCCTTTTAAAAAAAAAAAATTTGAACTCGTCTTATATTTCCTATTGACAATTATTTAATCCCAAATGCTTAGAATGGAACTGCAACAAAGGAATAACAAATGAAACATTAATTTGGGCATAATAATATCTAATCGAATTCATCTAGATATTAACACTTAAGGAAATTCTTATAAAAACTTAGCAAAATTAGGCTCAATTGTTTTACAGTCGTGCTTCTGTCAAGAAATGTAAATGTTCAAATTATAAATCAATCAGACAAATTGAATCTCTAAATATATCTTAAATACACCTAAGAAAAATTTTCCATGTCTAGTTGACATGTTGAGAGAGAGAGAAGAAAAAATTGAACAAATTCAACAAGTTAAAATTTACCAGATTTACACCGAAAAACCCGCAAAAACATTTTCACTAAATTGACCCTTTAAAATTTATCAAAATAAAAATTTACTGATATCTTTGTAAATAGGATGTTGAGATATTTCTAAAAATTCCTTGTTTTCCCATAACTGAGCCCTCTATAAAAATTATTACCTTAGGAAGTTTTTCTTCCTCGGCGTAAAAACAAGTTTTTGGGAAAAATTTCCTCATGGCGGGCTGTGGGCCCAAATTTTTTTCCTTTGCTCTTAGGAAATTTTTTCTAATTTTCCCCACCACCCTTCTAACCCAAATCCAATAGGAAGTTTCCACATGACACCATGACATGTCGTCTGAGGGGCAAACCCCTTTTTAAGCTTAACGCTCTCGGAAAATTTTGGGAAAATTTTACAAATTTTCCCCGCCACTCACGCCGGGTCATGAACCAATCATGTGATGCTAGGTGGCAACTTGAGGCATCGATGGACGAGTGGGTCCCTTTTTTCCTTTGTATATTTTTTGAAATTTTTGGGAAAATTTTCCAAATTTTCCCCACCGCCCACCGGCCCACAACCAATCAGAAGCCACCACATGGCATCGCAAGGTTCCGAGAGGAGGCATGGGTGAATGCTACTCTCTTAGCCCTTCGAGGTGTTAAAATATTTTTTCCCCACAACCCTTCCTTCCCTAGATTGGCTTAGGAGACCCCACATGTCCCTTTCGGACTTGTGAGAATGCAGCGCAAAGTTTTCTTTTACCCCACACGGTAAGGTTTTTTAAAATGTCTCCTACTACCCGCTCTCCCCGCACTAACTTGGGAGGTGCCACATGACCCTAGTGGAATTGCGGACCCATGGGTACATGGGCGCAAGTTTTTTTTTTTTTTTCCCCACATGGGAAAATTTCCAAAAGTCTCCTCGCACTTGCCGACCTGCTCTTAGGGTAAATTTTCACCCCTGGGCCCGCAGGCCCGCTCTTGGGGAAAATTTTCACCCCAAGGCCCATAACATGAAAAATATGAGGATTTAGGAGGACTTCTTTATATCACTCGAAAGGTGAGGAAATTTTATATCCAATGGAGGTGATTTAGGGAAAGTTTGAATGTGATAAGTTTGAGAAAAATCAAGTTGAACCTTTAAGCCGGTTAGAGAGTGGGTATGGTGAGGAATTACCCTCTGAACCTTATTGAACCTTATAACCCTAAAATTTGGACCTTATGACCTCTAATAATTGTTAATAAAATAAAATCATGTTCTAGTGAATTAGAATTGTTCTGGAACTTGTTAGTGACAGTTGTTTCCTTGTAATTTGGTTGTAGACTCTTTTTAAAAAATTATTCCATAATTTTCCTAATTAATCCTAGGTTGTTCTTGGGTCTCAAGTGGGTTGTTTTAGCGGGCGTTACACTTGGTATCAGTTAATTGTTTCAAAATCATGGGCCATTTGGCACACTAGAAAACTTGAGATATGAACCTTAATTCTAGGACACCGTTATATCTAGAAAACAACTTATTTTAGATGTTGCATATTTTAGTAAACATGGAAACCGGATAAACCTCGCAAAGGTGAACTAACTCTCGCCTTGGTCTATGCAGGAGGCACAAATAGGATGAGGGGTATTTTCACATAGACCTAGACTTACCACCACTAGATCATGTTGTAGCAACCATCCTACCCCAGTTTTGCAGAGTCTTCTTGTGGATGTTAATGTCGCACTATGCAAAGGATCGAGTAGGAGGGCATGCAGCCAGACACAAACACAACATTTGACAAAAACACCCTTTCAACATTGCAATAAATATTGAAAAAAAAATAGAGGGTTGCACGTAGAGGAAGAGTGAAATATCCAAAATGTTATAGGAATATGTGGGATAGTAGGAAAAATAAATTTTATTGTCTAAATCTATACAACAATTCAAACTAAAAGATATCGAGATGGAAAATTATAGTGTAGGCAAGGTAACAATACACACAACACAAACACTTGCAAATGTATTAGTCTTAAGATTTCCAACGAATTAATATGTACAAATGCATTACGAAGGCAACACAAAATCTTAGAATTGGAAACAAAAACACTTTTAGCTAGCTAAGTTTACCAAATGATTACGAAGAATAACTAATTTGGTAGATGTTATTAAAACTAATTTTTCCAATGCATACATGTTTCCTAAGCTTTCGGGTAATATGGTGAGACTTAAAAGTCTATCTATATACATATATTTTAAGGATGCAATGTGGACAAAGTTAGCTAAAAGGCTATTTTAACAAAACCTTTTTATTCATATACTACAATCATTGCATTCCATGAGGCATATATCTTTTGGAACTCTATCAAATAGTTCACATGTCTTGTGTATGCTCCCATGTTTTTCACCCATGTCTACTAGAGTGCTTGTAACTACAACACTGAATAAGTTTCTCTATCTTTTATGCTTTGTTGGACATCCATACCCCTGTTCCAGCTCATACTTATCACATGTCAAGATTATGCAGAAAATGTAAAATAGTCCGACTAACTTCTTCTGATAGGTGGAACAATTTGATCATCATATGAGGAAACCCATGGCTTTTGTATATTGTTGGCATCCATGGTGTCCACACAACCTACCCTGCCCCATTGTAGCTATCCAAATACTAATAAATTTAGCAAGTTAACTTGTATTCAAAGCATAGTCAAATCCTCTTGATATTTAGTAAATTGCATTAATTATTGTCCAAGGAGAATGAATATCTGCACATTTTATTTTAGACACCCATATGCTTTGTTAAATATCCCGCCACATGTCAATTCGGACTCTACTAATCATGGAACCCATCCACCACCTACACTTTTTTACTTGTTGTAACTATCTAATTACTACTAAGTTTCCAACTTTAGCTTGTTTTCCAAGATGGTCATCACCTCTGCTTTTTGAAAAATAAAGTTCTTTTAATATTTTGCAAGGAAAATGACGGCACTATATTATTACACCAAGTGAGGAAACATTATATTAAAAATCATATCAATAGATAATGGTACTAATATTTAATATTATTGAATTAATGATATATTTCTTTTCTTTCATTTAATATCTTATGTCAATAATAAACTTAAGCACAAACCATCATATATTATACACTATTAAAGATAGTTTTTTTCTATGAGATTAAAAATTATAATCATGAAAAAATTGATATTTTTTTAAAAATAACTTGTTCTTTATATAACCCTCCAAAAACACATTTAAAACCTCGCTTGAAATTTTGATAAAGGATTTCACAATAATCATGATCAAGAAAGTCACTAAATTTGTTGAGATTTCTAATAAGTTACATGCAAGAATGTCATATGGAAACTTTTGTTGAGGTTGTGGTAGATTTTCTATTCTACCTTGAAGCATTCTAATACTTAAGTTCGTTAACATTTTCACACAAAGGAAAAACATAGAGATGATGAAATAATGTGATAGATTCTCAAAGGTTTGATAAGAAGTCATTTCTCTAATGAGTTTTCATTAATCATTTAAGCTCATTCATAGTTTTTATAAATTCAAGAAGATAATAATAACAATTTTAATGATTTTAGAAATAATTATTGAAGAATTATATAATTATTTTCATTTTTGGGCCATGCTCCTTTTCGATTCATTCCTTTTGTATTTGTCCTCCCATCTAGAGCATGAATCAAGTACTTGTGAAATTGAAGGTGGAAAGTGCATTGTAAAAGAAATTTACATAAAGTCATCATGAAGGTATTTTTAAGGTAAGTTCCACTTCCTTATGAAAATCCCAACGATTATAATTATTACAATTTCTACATTTAAAAATGCATGTCGCTGACTTATAGGAAATACACTCATTATATACATATACATACATACATACATACATACATACATACATACATACATATACATATATATATATATATATATATATATATATATATATATATATATATATATATATATATATATTGGGTTGAGTCTCTTCAAAACCCAAGGGTTATGTTGAAGGGCTTGTAATGACCACTCCTCTTTGACACATTTTTACTATGATTTTGATTTTTTTCATTAGAGACATGGACATTATTATTATATATTTGTTAGCATGATGATAGATAACATGGAAATTGTAATTATCAATATGTTGTGACTCATATTGTGGATTATATGGACTCTTAGCGGACATGGATAGATATTTCAGTACTTAATGATGATCTAGTGTTGTTACTATTAGTACAAAATCACATCACCCCGAATGTCTCAACTCGATGGGTTGAGACTCTCTATGTGATCGTGATAACATGGATTTTTTCCCAAAGTGTGGGACTTTTCAATTGGGAAAGCTCTCTAGATAAAGTTCAGCTTCCTATTCCTCTCGTTTAGGGGTGCAGACATAAAATTTATAAAGGATCTATTCTAAAATCTATTCTAACTTTCCAAGGAGATAGGGTTAAGAAGATGTAAGAAATTAAACCTAAACTAACAGAGGTGATGCACCAAAGGAATGTTGAACACCGAATTTTCTATTAAACACAGACCATTAAAATGTAATACAACCACCATGCACAGATAACAAATATTGCAATGAAAGATCAGATAAAGTTAATGAACACAAGAGAGGGTTGAAATCATCCACAGACATGTATTATTGCTTCAAAAATTGATATATAACATTACAATGGCCAAGAGGAAAAAAACATGCATTCCAGTCTTAATGGAAGGTTCAACTCCACAAATTTGTCAAGACTAGATAAGAAGGAGAGTGTAAAACCATAATGTCCAACCCTTTACAATGAGCCAATATCTTACCTTTATAAATTCCCCTAACCATTAATGCCCCTACAAATCTGCATATAATATATCAAGTCCGCTCTCCATTTCTATTTGGCATGTTCAAGAAGGAAGAATGGTATATCAAATCAAATATGATCTGGTTGAAGCGATCGATCATGTATTAATGGCATGAAAGACGTTTTCCATATTCTCTCCCACCAAATCCTACTAAAAATATTGTTTTATGCTTTCATGGCATAGAGGAGGTCGAGATCTTTCCAACGGTACCAAATTTATTGAATTTCGAGCACTGGATCGAAAGTTATGCCCATTTGAATATTTGAATCAAATCCATACAAAAATGGTGAAAAAAGCAGTTTTGCAAAATGGATCCACGGGCCCGAAAGTCACGTTTGCATTTCGCAAAAAAAAAAAATTATAAAAAGTCTCCCCGTAACCATGAAATTCATTTTTTTCCCAAAAACTTTGCAGGCCCAAAATTGAAATTGCGCCTTTTGCGCAAAAATTGTAAAAGTGCAAAAGTTTTCATCAAGATCACGGCTCAGCAAGTTCGTAACCTTCCATTTGAAAAGTCTTCACCACACCCACATCCCGAGAAAATGTAAATTACACCCTTTTACACAAAAGAGGTAAAAGTGTAAAAATCCTCCGCAAGTTCGTGCCCTCGAAACTTCACTTTTGGCGAAAAGACCCTTAGGATAAAAAGTTTACTTTAGGGAAAAAACCTCTGTGGCCCCGCAACTTTGCAACTCTACACTTGGAAAAAAATCCTTTGCAGCCTCACAGCCCAAACTTAAAACTGTGTCATTTTTGAAAAGTTGCAAAAGTTCCCAAATGCCCCAAAACCTGCCGACCTGAATTTACACTTGGGAAAAATTTCCTCGCAGCCCCGCATATTCACTTCAAAAAATAAATCATCCCCTTAGGATTGCACTGTAATTATAACTTGTGCCTTTTTGAAAAGTGATAAATTCCAAAATATCTCCCACCGAACCATAATGGTAATTTTCCCGTTTGGTAAAAAGTCTTCCGCAGGCCCGCAAGTCTGCATTTGGAAATAAGTCCTTCCCATATCCTCGTCGGCCCGTAACTTGCAAAATATGAAGAGTTAGAAGGACTTCTTTACATTTCCAGAAAGGGGAAGAAATTTCCTATCTAATGAAGATGTTTTCAGGAAACCTTAAGTGCTTAAAATATATACAAATCCACATTGAAGCCAAAAAAGGGGAAAAGGGGGTTATTTGACCAAAATGTAAGAGTGAGCTTATTTTAGACAACAATTAATTTGTTATATACTTGACACTTTATAATATTGACATATTGATTATGTTTAGATGATTGGGATAGTCTTGTGATCTCATTTATGTTGGTGAAAAGTATAGAAATTAAATGTTATAAATTATAAACAATTGATGGAATTTCTTAACCTTGATGATGATATAGCTACGTGTATGATGTTTTTAGATGATATAAATGTATTTTCTATCTCTCGATGTATTTGATGTGGCCTTGAGGCTGAAGGGTTATTTTTTTATTTGATTCAGGAAAGTATATCATGACAAAAAGAAGGGGCTAAGAGACCGACAATCGAATAATATTGACGTTGGAACAAGGCCACCTTGGCAACATTGTGTTCATGTGTATTGTTTTTGCATTGTAGAGTTGTTAGGAGGTTCCCATGGTGGGTGACCTCATATGTGGCCATTGGTTTTGTGTGTGATTTTCCCTCTTTTATTTCATTTATTTTGTTGAGTATGTGATTCCTTTAATTGGGAAGTATTTTCACTTTATTATTTCTTAATAATGTGCTCTTGTTTAGTTAATTAATCATGTTAATTATACTAAGTTGAGATGTGACTATGTGGGCATTAATTGTGGTAGATATTCCTTGTTATATTATTGATTTGAGATGGATTTTATTTATTTTGGAGTTGTGTACTCAACCTCACTTTTCAAATCTCAATTTTTTTCTTTAGAGCCACTTTTGGAGGCTTGTGGGACAAGTTAAGATTGTTCGATACCTCTTAAACTCACCCACCAACAATACCTATGATGTGAGGGGTTAAATTTATCTTTCATTATGTGTTTTGGAGGAAAAAGAGGTAATTAATTGCACTTTCTTACAAAATATTTTAATTATGTCCTTAAAAGTATGGAGTATTGGTTTGTGTGTTGAAGGAAATTTGTCATATCCTCACCCACCCATTTATGAGTCTTTGTATTTGTGTTTTCGTTAATGAGGTGGGATTGGAAGAGAAGTGATGTGGCATCCTACATGGAGCCACCTCACCCTCCTCTCCACATTTTCTATTTATTTGAGTTATTTTGGAGTTTTGGGGTTACTTGGTTTTATTACACACTTGCATATTTTTTGAATTGGTTGGGACTTCTTGTTTGTGGGATTTTGAAGATTACATTTGGGACTAGCTTGGAATTCAAAAGAGATTTAATTTTGTTTATTGAAGATTATGGAAAATATAATGGTAAGGTAGTGTCTATACCATTATATTCTTATGAATTGTTTGGTAAATTGGATGCATATAGTTTTTGTATGGGTTTGGTAGATTTTGGCCTTAAGTATGGTGTTGGGAGAGGGAAGTGGAGTCATTATTCTTGATTTTTGGATTTTTGTGGAGGGAGTGTGGGAGAGGTGTTCCACCTATGTGGAGGTAAAAGGGATTTATATCATTTTACATTTGAAAATGGAGAGATAAGGAGTTGTGTGTGATTGTGATAGTGCACTTGGAGGTCTTTTGTTGGACCCTCATCCCACTTGGGAGGTATAAGGAGATGACTCCATGTTCTTGTCTCCTTTGGGATTATTTTGGAAGCCTTTGTGTTTTGTTTGGAAAATTGTAAATGGATTCTTGATATTGTGTTCTTGTATGTATGTGCAAGTGTTTGTTTTTTTTGTAATGTGGAAGCCTCTGTGAAGTTTCCAAGGTTACAAAATTCCCTATTTCTCCATTGTTACGGCTTGGGGGCCAATGAGAAAGGTGGCGTCACCTTCTCATAAAAATAAGGTTAGGAGGTGAACGTTTCCTATGCTCCATTCCTTTTTGTGATTTGAAGTTGAGGAAATGAAGGAGCTCAAAAATGATGCCTTGGTTAATATTACAATCTATAGAAGAAAAATTAACGGAGGCTATTTTATAAATTTAATCATGTTGTCTCAAATTTGTGGAGGGATTTTGACACTTGTATTTTAAATTTAAACTCTTGTAAATGATTTATTCAAGCTTGTTGTGAGTTTCGTGTCGTAGTAGAATGTGAATGTTCGTAGGTTGTTGTATGCACCTAATTTTACATGTGCTATATTTTCAGAAAAATAGTTATAAAATTCCGCAATGATGATTCATATCCAATCGGAAGGTTTTTGATATCCCAAACCCCGCTCAAGTGGTGATTTTCTCGATCATGTTGCCTAGTGGCGGCAGCGATCCCAAACCTCTACCCTACACATTTTTAGAGAGTTCACTCATAATTTGATGTAGAATTCTCTCACTTAACTTACATTTTTAGATGTGTTGCTTTCCTATTTTAGATGATTCCAAGGCCCAACTTCCTTGTGGAAATCTATTCTTGCACTTCTATTTGTGATTGATGGTTGTTAATAGTTTGAAATCCCTCTTCACTTTTTTTATGTCCTCCTTTGGCTGCCAAATGGATTTAACCATTGCCCAGCTAAATTCCTATAAATACCATGCTTGTGTGCAAGAAAAACCTAGAGAAAATTTGTATTCTTTCTATTACAAAGTTGTTTCCTTTCTTACTGGAAATTTCCAAATCCAATCATTGTTCAATTTTTCTTGCTCTCTTCAACTTGCATTTCTTACCAATCTCCCAATTCAATTTGTTGTTTCTCCCACATCCTTCTTATGGTCTTTCTACATTCTCATCCATTGGAATCACGTGGACATAAACATTGAAGGGATAAACTAACAGACCATACACTACCACTAAATTTGCCAATGTTTTGGAATATACAAGTTGGAGGAGTTGTTTACTTCATCGATGAAATTTATCAATTGTGAATTTATAGTTTCAAATAAAGATCAAATAAAGTGGATAAATATTTTCATTGATTCAATTATCAAGTTATCAGTAGATCGGATCAAATTAGGAGTTTGTTCTTTAACATTTCTAGGGATGTTCCAGGGAATAATAGCTTCTTTGAGGCTGTGATTTATTCTCTATTTCTAAGGTAAGGTTGAAGATTTTATTTGGAAGATTTCAATTAGTTAATTGTTTAGGATTAGATTAACACCATTTGCACAAGTATTTAGCCACATCCGGTTAATTTCTTGTTCTAGATTCATTTATTAGATTAGAAGATTTGTTAAAAATACTAGAAAAGAATTTTTTTTTGCTTTGCTAGATTAGTTGTTTTATTGCTTTTATTCATGCATATGCTAGAAAATAACAAAAACATAGTTTAAATTTGTTTTTCTTGCATAGTTTTCTTTGTTATTCAGTTCAATAGCTCCATGCATGACAATCACAGGACCCAGAGAACTTAGAGAATTTTTTTCAAACCAATAATTCCTAAATGAAATTTAGCAATACCAATAATAGATAGATCAAGGCCTTAGGTATAACATTTTCAAATCAACTAGGGACATACACAGAATCAATAGGAAATTAGATGCATTGAATATTAAAGATGATAAAGCATTTGAGTATTGGTCAAAAAAACCAAATTACCGATTATCTTGAGCACTTATATGACCATCAATGGTCCACAACAACAGAAAACCTATGGTTGTGATCCACTAGTTCCACAACAAAAATACAAAAGTTACTCATGGAGATAGATATAGGACTCCATCTTCTTTTCCTTGGAACTCTAGCTCAACACATGGAAAATACGAAATAACTCAATGTGCTAAATGTCACAACCAATCAGGCTTACAATTATTGGACTGCTCCTATTCACAGATTACCCGATCACCCTTAGGTGTAGATTTCATATCACATTGCATGACCATAGCAAGGTGACGACCAGAGAGATTTTATAGTTGTGATCCTACGGTTCCTCAACTGAATAAAATCGAGAGCCAATAAGACATAGATCTTTGATTAAGAGCGTTAGTATTTAGATCATCACCACTCCCACAAGACATCATTAGGAAGTTAGATGTTCTAGACAAGAAATCACATCGAGCCCTCTTGTTCTGAATAGAAACTGCTAATCTTCCATAGAGCTAAACAGAATCACACCTCCCACTCTTTCTCTTTCCATGACCTTGTTTTGACTGATTTAAAAGGCACCATTTAGTTTCCCACGCATTCCATAACTAATAGATAGGATATCTCTGGAGCTCGACATCGACTAGAGCCTCCGTGCTGCCATTCTCACCGAATTCTCCATTCGAGCCATCCAGGTTTAGAGAGGCTTTCATTACACATGATGAACGAGTTACATGATTGTAAGTTAAAAAAATAATATTTCCTTGACCACCTTTACTTACCATTTCCATGTACTTTTCCCCACTATTATATCCACTTCCCTACGGTTGACCGTCTAAATTTTCCACATCGGCTACCTCCCCATGACCTTGAGGATTTGAGTGCGGTTTAAGGTCATGTGTTGATTTTCATCTATACAAAACCGATGAGCCAAATGTGAAGATGTAGTCTCTAGAATTTTCAACTTTATTCATCCATCTTCCCCTCACCCATTATTTAGCGTCTATTTTAATACCCCTAGAATATTTTCTGCTTATAGATACGACCATCTTGACCCATTTCGTATATTGAATCTTATAACTATCATATGGGTAGAAAACAATAGTCACCCTCACTTTCTACATGGGAAGATAATTATCCGAGCGCCCATATTCAAAATCCTCCTCCTCAGGGGACCAATGTTGGTTCCTCAGTAAGGATCGAGGAGGTTGACCAAATCACACAAAACCACCTAAGTACTCAAGCATGAATTTTAATAGAGACACGGGGTAATCTCCTCGAGTCTTGATTAGACAACCCATCAACATACAATCTAAGCAACACCCATTTTTATATGAGGAGTATTTAGCACATTACGCTAGAAGTGAACAACGCTTCCAAAATATAATGAATCAACCTCTTGATAGGCCGCAAGGACATATTGATGTCTTGCTTCAAAATAACAATCCTACCTCACCAAAGAATGGAAAACATTAAAAATGAGCGGTGGCAAGATAACAAGTAATTCATAGAAGGATATAATATTCCTCAAGAACCTACAAAGTCTCAATTGTGTACACCAAAATAAAATGTCACCCCTTCAAGAGATAATTTCATCTCTACATTAGTAAACAAATTTATTGAATTTGAACTTGTTTAAAACACCTTAATTCACATGTTGAACAAGAAAAACATTTGTTTTATCCATAGAATTATGGCCAAGCACCTACTTCATAGAATCTTCTAATTTACAGTGTTCCTAGTGTCTCAAGTGATCTCTTAACTAGGTCGGGAACCTCTATGTATGCCCCTCATGTTACATATATAGATAATGACCACATGCACTAGCCAAAAGTGCGGTCTCAAAAGCCATGCCATATGGAAATGCAACGTTCTGCTTTTGGCATCAAAATACATATCAAAAAATTTTTACCTTACATGCACATGTACTCTAAATTTCCACAGAGACATGTATTCTTACACATTTCCATATGGTAAGCTACAGGGGATGAATAATGCCCCAAAAAATGTATATGCCACACCATTTTAAACACTAGTACCACCTCACCCTCTGCAACTGGGATCGTGAATGGCTGAGTCATACGCAATGGGAATTTATTTTGAATATCTCAAAGAGCCTCTCAATTTATCCGTATCAACCATGTCATGCTCCCAAGACCATTACGAGAACTTCAAAAATTTAACGATAAGGGTGATCCTAAAGCACACATCAAAGCTTACGTAAATTCCATTCGAGAGTTTCTCCCATGGGATTTAGTTGTTACGAAGCTTTTCCCTAAGAAATTAGAAGGTTTCGATCTTAATTGGTATTATAAGATACCCGAGGCATCGATAAACTATTTCAAGAAACTCATGTCAGAGTTTATCAAAGCCTTTTACATGACTAAATTTTGAGAATAGAATCGGAAGAATTCCTTCACATAAAATAAGAGCTTAACAAATCAGCTACCCACTTTATCCAAAGGTGTTATAAATTCCTCTATTCTTCATATATCCCTCCCAATATGGATCAAACAAAGCTTTGTGACCTATTTATTCACACGAGAGGAAGAAGTCTAAACATAATCACTATGGAGCTACAAATAGGTATGAGAGGGTGCTCTACAAATTGATCAAACAATCGTAATTAGTGGTTGTAAGACCTATGAAACAAGTGAGAGGTTTGTCCTTGTAACCAAGGTAACTCCAAGTACCCCAAAAATGTGAACAATAATAAGGGACCAAAATTCTTCAACAAGAATTATGGAGTTAGAATTAATGGTATTAGAAATCAGCTAAAGAAACCTGATGTTGTTGGCACACCCAACACAAACACTAACAACAACACAAATGGAAATAACCAAAGAAACAACAATTTTACTCCAACGATTAACACTATGTACTTTAACCATCCCTAACAACAAAAACTGCCACAAATATAAAAACAAGTGCAGACCCAAGGCCCTAGTTTGTACTCCAAGTGCGTACTCAAACATGTTTAAAAATAAAGGGTAATGGGCCCTAAATTTTAATTATAACAATCATTAGTTAAACAATGATTTGAATTTTTGGACAAAAATAGAATGCAAAAAAAGACCTCAAGATTACAATCCCGATATGTACTATGGTTTTAATAGGTTCTAGGGGAATGAAGAAAGAACATGTCGTGATTGTAACAAGTTTGTACAAAATTTTCCATAAGATCATAGACAAATCTTTATTGATATGTTTTTGGAAAATCTGACAACAACACAAAACACGTATGCAGGGTCAATTTCCACTCAAACACACTTCTAAGGATCTTTAACAATCCTCTTTCCACACGTCCCAAGGATGGTAAAATAGATCCTCATGGTTCAAAAAGGTACATTGGTCGGAGCCAATGATCATAAAGCGTCAACTTTGTCAAACCCATTAGTGGTGCCTCTTTTTGTATACTTGTTAGCAAATAAAAATTTTGGACATCGTAGAATTAGATATTGAGCCCGAGGTAAATGATACCTCTAGGGTTTGATATTATTCATTATAACCCATAACCATTTACCCATTGATATTAGATGACATTCAAAAACACTTGCAAATTTGGTAGGGAATATGATCTAATCAATGACTTAACAAAGACCTTTTATCCCATTTATTTTTTGGATTTACTAAAGAAATTCTCCGTTCATTGATTTTATTTGTTAGAAGTAATGGGTCTTGGTCGTTTGATCAATGTTACTCCCCCTTGGGAAGAACAAGTAAACCACATAGAATTTTCCTTTTATCCTCCTGGGAAACTGGAGAGAGATGCAGGATTTTTGTTAGACATTAGCCAAATGCCAACAAATGCCGAAATAACACATAGAGGTGACTCATCCTTACATTTACAAGAATGTATCTATAATAACTACGTTAAATGCACAATGGTTTATGATGGGGAAATAGTTAACATAGTCTCCTTCACTTTTCTCCTAAAACTACAATATGGAGAAACAAATTATTCCTCAACATCAGATATGCTTAGGGAAAGTGATTGCCTCAAGGAAACTTGAGTATAGCATTATCGCTACCTTAGCACCTAAGAAGGTTCTCACCGAGTTCTATAATATAGAATCGGAAAACCAACTATAATATGATTCTCCTTCGTTCATGGATACATTGCATGAAGTAAATTCCCTACATTTTTGAGGAAGTAAGATTCCCGCACTTAAGGTCTTCGTAGAGTAGGGTGACCCAAAAATATTTGATATACACCTAGAAAATTTGAATAAGAGACCAGGATTTGATTCTAAGTTTGATCTTCCAACAAAATAACTTAACAAACCATCTTGTTCAAAACCGGAAACAAAATTTGTTCCCACAATATAGTTATAATTCATGAGCTTGATCAAGGGCATCCCTGAGGTCAAGGAAAAAAACTTTCATCATAGAGACAATGTCATTAGAAACCATAACAAATATTGTCAAGTTATTGGAGAAGGATCTACCCATTCTCATGTAGTTTGATTCTATGGGTTCGGATCTCTCCTGAAAGATTAAGTTTATATGGTAGAGGTAATAGAAGCAAATGAACAATACATGAAAAGTGATCCAACATTCATATTCATGAGTAATTGTTTGAGTCTCCATTTTTATGGAGAAAATGTCATTTCAGCACTAGGGAAGGTGTGATCCTTCTCCTAAGGGAACGATTATGTCATTCACCTTCAAGTTAATATTTTAGTTTAAACATAATGGATCTAAGTACAAAGCATGTCTTCTTAGCGTCATCATCCGTAAGGATGGGTGTTTGTAATATTAGAGTGCTAGGTGATTAATAAATAGTCATAAATCAAGTGTCTGAACTATACGAGACTAGGGTTAAAAATATATAATTCTAAAAATGTCAATCCTTAATCTAATAAAGGGTTTTGAATTCATATCAATCAAGTGATTCCACAAGAAAAAATCCTTCTGACATATTTTATATAAATTTCTACTTCCCACTTCACCCCAAACAATGAGTTGGAAGATACAAGCTTCACGGTCTCACCACATTGAACCTTTTGTTCGCAAAATACTTAAAACTCCAATGGTGACATATGTAGAACTTACGAATTTTCCTACAACCCTTGACGGAATTGAAAATGATAAAGAAAATATTGCGTATTTCAATGGTTATGTAGAAGTACATCTAGCTCACCATGAGATTGAACCTTCTCTTATCCCACACTCTTCTTCATACTTTGGAAATCCCATGATAGAGTCTTCCCCTAAGGAAGGTCTTGAAATTTATGAGGTAGGAGAAGAAGGGGACTTTGAACTACATTCCTCCCAGCTAATTTTGAGTAGGGTAACGCCTCCTTGATTGAAGGGACAATTGATATAAATATTGGAATGGAGGAAGAAGTAAAAATCTAAAGCTAGGATCTTCTCTAATAGAAGAGGAGAGAAAATACATACACAAATCCTTAAAGAACACTCAAAAGCCTTTACATTTAATTACACAAAGATGATGGGGATTTCTCCTGATGTTGCAGTCCATAATCTCATCACCAAGCTAGATGCTAAACTGGTTAAGAAAACTCAAGACCTATGAAGCCAAAGGTGTCTCTCATGGTAAAGAGTAAGTGATGAAACTATTTCACGTATGTTTCATCAAACCAATTGACTACTCACATTAGGTATCCAACATCATCCCCACTCTCAAAAACAATGAAAACATATGCATCTATATTGACTTTTGGGATGTTAACAAAGTGTGCCCAAAGGATGATTTTCTAGTACCCTCCATTGATGTTATTATTGACACAATGGCTGGTTATGAGTTATTATCTCTCATGGATGGGTTTTTTGGATAGAATATAATTAGGATATTTTAGGAGGATCTTAGAAAAATACAAGCTTCATAAGTCGTTAGGGAACTATTGTTACATAGTCATGTTATTTGGGATACATAACACTGGTGTAAATTTCCAAAGTTCTATGACGTATATTTTCCGTCATCTTATTCACAAGATTGTGGAGTCTTAATTTGATGACCTTCTATCCAAGGCTATAAAAGACTACAATCGCCCCTAGGTGCTTCACATCATTCTGTCTTGGTTAATTGAATATAGTGCCATGCTAAATACTAAGAAATGTTTATTTGGTGTAACAAGAGGAAAAATTATTGGTTACATCATTTCTTCACGAGGGATTGATGTGGATCTAGTAAAAATATGAGATGTAAGTATAAATGAACCCACCATAAAACGAATCGGCATAAGGTCTTTTCTTGGGAAACTTGGTGCAATCCAGAGGTTTATACCCGATTTAAATTTTTCTATTCACCCTATAAATAATATTTTGAAAAAGGATTGCTGTAATACGTGGATGGATGAATGTGACAAAGCATTTGAATCTATAAAATGATTCTTACTTTCACCTCCTACACTCATGCCTCCTAAGTTAGACCAGCCCCTTATTCTATATTCAAGGGCCATGAATGTCTCGCCATCCCGAATCTTAGCTCAAGAAGATCATGATATGAGCGTGCAATATATTTTATCATTCAAACATTACTCGACTACAAGATAAGCTACACTCAGGTAGAAAATTAATTCCTAGCTATAATGTTTGCAATAAAATGGTTGAGACATTATATGTCAAACCAGAAACAAGAGTGATTGTAAAAATGATGATTTACTGAGACTTTTCTAATGCAAGGTTCGCTATCTAAAAGGTCGGACACTTTATAATGCTAATGGGAGTATTCAAATTGACCTTCTTCAATCAAACTATGTATATACTATGTGGAAACTAAGCCCAAGGATTTTTTAGTTGATAACCCATTAAATGAAGGTGACTTGGTCGATTTAGAATTTCTTGATGAAAGTATATGCTATGTGGAAACTAATCCTCCTATCACTTCATGGCCTTGATACACTGGGCATAATTAACCTCATTGAGATAATGACTACCCCAAAGGGGCTACATCTTAACAAAGGATAAAGTTACGCATCATAGCTCCAAAATATGTGATTATGGAACAAGTGCTCTATCACAAATCTTTTGATGGAATGCTAATTAGATGCATCAATGGAGAAAAATCTCAAAAAATTATTTATGAGTGTCACAACAGAGTGTGTCTAGGCCACTTTGGAGGCCACACTACCGCTTGTAAAATATGTCAAATAAGTTACATTGTTCCCATGTTATATCATGATGCACTTAAATATGTATGCAAGTTCCATAAATGTCAAGAATTGTCTCACAAGATTAATATACCCTTACAAAGCTCTACATCCGATTGGAACATAATGGCCCTTTTCCACATGAGGTCTTGAATTGATAGGGAGTTTTCTTCCTCATCGATGGATGACATAAATTTTATAATAATGACCAAGTATTATTTCATAAAATTGGTAGAGGCCATGTCTCTTACCACCGTATCGTGTTCCATTATTTCAAAGTTTTCTTGAACCAAATCATTTATACGTACGGTGACCCACGTGTCATTATATCTAATAATGGCACATCTTTCAAGAATGATGAAGTACATGAATTGTGTGAAAAAATTTAGATAAATAATCACATGACTTGTCTATATTATCCTCAAGTAAATGGACATGTTAAGGCCATGAGCAAGACATTAAAGTCCATTCTCCTAACAACTATGAAAGAGAATAAAAGAGATTGGCACCTAAATTTTTTTCCACTTTATGGACTTATCGGGACGTCGATTAGAATACCAACGAGGGAAACTCCATTCTCTTTACTCTTAATCTCATAAGTGGTTTTACCATTCAAAGTTGAGTTTCCTACCATTCGTATTTCTTTACAAATAATTTGAAGCAAAGAAGAATACCAACCAACATGAATCTCGAATTTAGAGAGTGTTGATTAAGCTCAAATCCACACCGAACAATGACATAGGGCATAGGTTGACCGAATGGCTCTAAAATACAATAAACGAGTCCATGAATGTAAAATTTGTGAAGGAGACTTGGTATTTAGGCTTCATAGTTAGATAGACAAGAAAATCGGTGAAGAAAGAAACTTGTGCCCAATTGGTTGGGTCCATACCGATTCGTAGAGGACTACCAAAAAGGGGAAAATCATTTATGTACTTTAGAGGGTAAATAATTCAAAAATCCTCTTCATTTGAAAATATATTACTCATATTAAACCAAATTTCTCATTTGTTTCCCACGTATTTACATTATATTGTCATTTGTAAACTCATTCTATAAAAATTGTACTTAAAAAACTTATTTTCAAGTAAATCTCAAAACTTCTTCAAAACATTGGCAATCTTTCAAATCATGACTCTTCAAACACTCACAATACTATCATCAATACTTCTTATCATTTCATCGTTTGAAAAGTTGAGACAGATTTTTGACCTTAATCCTACCAAGGCCTAGCATACTTGGTTTTTCTCTTAGTTTTCTTCTACCTTAGGATTCTTTGGCTATAGTATCTTCTAGAAGCTTCTTGATGTCACATCTATCCCATACACATCTCTTATTCTCTTATCTCATTCCTTGGTGTGGAACCCTCGCATTCTATAGGTTACGTGGGGTTGAGGCTAGGGGAAAACTATCCCTCCCAAAAGCACAACTTATACTTTTTTAAATGATTATATATGTAAAGTTAAAATCAAATACAAATTTTTGATTTACACACTTCCTTTCCCTACCAATCCTTGGTGTGAAACCCATGCTTCTTACTAGTGGCGTCGGAGTTGGGAAATGAGGGGAGTGACCTTACTCATCTATGCCTTTTCCTTTGTGATGAGACCATGATCCCTACTAATAGCATGAGCCAAGGTGTAGGGGGTCTCTACATATAAAATAATAAATAAAAGTAAATTCATTCAATAAAAGGTGCTTTGAAATCATAAATCTCAACAAACTGAATTAGATGTCTAAAGTTTCAAAAAAATTTAAAGCCTTAAACCATATTTTTCACTCATGTGGCCATCTACGGATCTAATACTAGATAAAATAGAAAGTAATCACACTTTGAACTATGTATCAAACTTGTGTAGAACTAGTGTGTAGGTTCTCAATTGGGTTTTTGTCAAAATATTGTTTGAATCCCATCATTTTTATTTAAAAAACTCATATAACTCACGTCTCTTCTAAATATTTGTGTTGAGACCTCGCATCTAACTGATTGCATGGAGCTAGAAGTAGAGTGAGTTCATTTTATTATCATACCATCATTCATCACGTATTACCAAAATCAAATGAAGTACCAAAGTTTACTTGAAAATCTAAAGTTTAAACATTGCAATGTGTCTACATAATCATATCAAAACGTCACTACAAAACAACAAAAATTAATCATTATGTTAGAATTTTCAACGATTGCATACATTCTGAAAAGCATACAAATCTAGATATTCTAAAACATCTAGAGTCCACATGTGAATCAAACCATAAATGAGAATGAACTCTAAGAAAAGAATAGATGAACCAAAAAGAGATATTTTTGTATATATCATAATAAGTCATGTTTTTAAAATGCCATCACGTACTAGGCATGGTCAAAATGCTTGCAATGAGCCCAAAATATACATAAAAAAATCATACAAGAGCGTACAAATATAGCAGGCAATGTCTCACCTCATTGTCCCCGATCAACTACAAAGCAAGAATACCAATGATATCCTTGTGGATAGTTGGAATAGGAATGGTGGCAATCGATCGACCTTCATATCCTTCTTGATCCAACCTGAAAATACAACATCACCCATGTCTCGTATCCCATAAGGAAATCATAGATTTGGATCCCATTATATCAAGATTCAATCTCCTCCCCAATATTAGAACTCCAAGTATCTAGATACACATCCTCCAATGTAATCATCCACTCACCCCTATCACCTGAAAAATGGAAGGTATTCTAGTCTACATCCCAATAAGAGAACAAGCCACAAAGAATATGACTAGAAACAGCTTCGTGGGGGACCGTAGTAATGCTCCATATACTCGCTCTCTACAATTTATCAATCTCACTGACTAAGTTGATCAAGAATCTCTAGGAGCTAGTGACACTCCCTCTTATGGCTCCAAATAATGTGCTCCTCCTTCATATGCATCCACAAAAACATTAAAAAGAGAAATTCATTGACATTTTCAATAGGAAAGCTCATAAAAAACATGGAAAAACATCAAAAATAAAAAAATAAAATTAACATGAGTTTAATACATTTTGTTCAGAACCACCGCCCTTTGTAGTGTTGTGGTTTTGTGACCACTTTCTGAAATGGTAGCATTCTTCTAACCACCACCCTACTGGGTGGTAGCACTAAACCAAATTTTTATATGGCTACATGGCCCTAGAAAGATCCTAAAAATGCTAAAATTGACCATTTTTCATGAAATAAAAGAATTCCCTATGCGAGCCTCATTTAGAGACTTATTTAAAATAAGAAATCTTAAAAAAACCCTACCTAGGAAAATATTTTTACATTTTTCACATTTTAGAATTGAAAACAAACAAATGAGAAAAACCAACCTTAGAACACGTGACTTGATCTATTGCTCATGGAGGCATGATCACGATCTCGTCACGAGATATTTTAACTATATCCTAATCAAAAATGGTCACCGTAGGTCCAAATCTCAAAATCGTTAAATGAATAGGTCAAAACAAGGTAAAAAGATATATTTTAATAGATATACTATATCTAACCTCACTTTTAGTGTATGTAACTTGCGAGTTAGGGCACCGATAGAGGTAAGTTTTTATCTCTATGTAAATGGTGAGTTCTCTTTTCATTTTTATTTAGATTTTTTTTTCGAAAAATTATCTCTCTACTTGAGTCTTGTTTTCTATTTACATGTAGTCGGATTTTGGACAAAGACATTTCGGTAAAAGACATGTCATGTATAGATTTTGACCACCCATTTTAGGAACACCATACTCAAACTCTATGTTTTACACCTCTTCATGGCTAAGATACTCCTCTTCGGGGGACATATACATGCACCCAATTTTTCATGTTGTACATTGTCTTCAAAATAGTTACAAAATTTCCCAATGATGATTCATATCCTTTCAGAAGGTGTTCGAGCTCCAAAATGTTTTTTTAGTACATATTTTTAGTCTACACATCCTTGCTTATCCAACATATGCTTTTTCATAGCTTCTCGATACATTATAGAGTAGTTTTAACCTTTATCTTCAAAACCGTCACCTTTCTCGGTTGGAAGTTTTGTGACCACCACCCAGAAAGGTGGCAGTTTTCATACCCTCGCCTATTCCTATCGGCGATCCTACATGAATTTTATTTCACTCGCATTTTGACGTGGAATTCTCTCACTTAACTTACATTTTTATACACATTTTTTTTCCCATTTTAGATGATTCAAAGGCCCAACTACCTTTTGGAAATCAATTCTTTCACTTCTACTTGTGATTGATGGTTGTTAATAGTTTTAACTCCCTCTTCACATTTTTTGTGTCCTTCTTTGGTTGATAAATGGTTTCAACCATTGCTCAAATAAAATTCTATAAATACCATGCTTGTGTGCAAGAAAAACCTATAGAAAAATTATATTCTTGTTATTGTACAAAGTTGTTACATTTCTTGTCGAAATTACCAAATCCATTCACCATTTATCGAATTGTTCTTGCTATCTTCCACTTGCATTACTTCCCAATCTACCAATTCACAATGTTTTTTTACCACATCTTTATTTTTATATTGTTGTTGCATTCCCATCCATTGAAATCATATGGACATAAAAATTGAAGGAATAAACTTAGGGTACTGTCGACACTAAAATTTTCCTCCGTAATTTCTATTTCATTAATGTATGTTAGGAATATGATGTTGTTAAGTATAATTAGTAGTAGCGTCTGATAGAAGATAACGGCACCGCAAGACGGTGCCGCCAATAATGTGGAGTACGGTAACAGTCAAAGTACAATAGGAATGTTGTAAAAAGTAAATATTTGTCGTAAGTGGTCCGGTAATGTTAAAATGTCAAAGTTTGGGTAATTAGAGAAGTAGGGTCTACGTGATTAGGAATTAGAAATATTATATTGGTAATAAGGAAAAGGAGTGAGGTCATAAATATTTTGTGTATTTTATTTGTAAAAAGTCTAAAAATGTGGAACCCATGTAAAATGATAAGGTTTATCTTATCTTAGAAGATAAGCTTACATGTACAGATAAGAGTTAAGGTATGGAATATGATTCGTCAGAGTGGATTTCTTATCCTATCTTAGAGATAAGATGGATAAGCCTGGAAGTTCTATAAATAGAGAGGCTACCCCCCTCATTTAGCATAGAAGGAGGTAGTGAGAAATATTGTAGGAAGTGTGCGAAGGAAGCCATCAGTTTAAAGGTGTGTTGAAGAAGCCATTAAGAGGTGTAATTGTAAAGTTTATCCCATAGTCTTGGTGTAAGGAAAGTGAAGTCAATAACACTTGAAGTACCTCATGGGTGAGATTGTAATAGCTTTCATATTAATATATAATTTATTTTGATAATTCAGATTTGTCATCATTTTGTCTTATCATAGTCGATGGTATTCTTGTGTTATGTTGTTGTTTTGTTTCCAGATTACATCCACCAAACTAAAGGTCATGCATTAGTAAATAATCATAAAGCACGAGGATTTCCGTGAAGAATTAACATAGTGCCGGATTGGTGATGACATATTTGTTCCGTTCTTTGGACCATTCCTCGTTGGTGGATTTTCTCGGAGAGATATTCCCACTTAGTAAAAAATCAATTAGAGGGTAACCTTGTTTTTATTGTGCATAGTAGTTACCATGGTAAAGTCATTTTTGCCATGAATAGTAGTTACCATGGTAAAGTCATTTTTGCTAGAATAGTATTTACCGCAATAAAGTCACTTTTTACCGTGAATAGTATTTACCGCAGTAACTTCACTTTTTACCGTGAATAGTGTTTACCATAAGAAAGTCAGCTTTTACCGCAAGAAGTCAAGTTTTACCATAGTTTGTCTTGGTCATTTCTATTTTACTGTAGAAAGGTGTAAAGTCGCTTTCTAGTATAGTGATTCCAATTATTTGTACACATAATTCTTGTTGATTGTACTTGTGGTATTTCACACTGGGTTACTTTTGAAAATGGGAAAGATTCCTGCTTTTTTTCAGCTTAATCTAATGAAGATGCTTCTTCTTTCATTCAAGAGTTTAAGCGATCTTGTATTTGTAATGGCCTTATAAGAAGGGAACAATGGACTGAATTTTTTCCTACCTTTTTGGATGGTTCAAACTTAGGTGGTTTGAAACACTAGGTGATAATGTGAAAAATTCATGGGATTTATTAACTAAAAGTTTTCTTGAAGAATTTGGTGAACAACAAAAATATGTAAATCTCATGATCGAGATCACAAAGCTATCCTAAGGAGAGAAGGAGAAGATAAGGGATTATCATGCTCGTGTTCTAGAGCTAAGGAGGAAGCTCGATGCCCGATCCGGAAGGAAGGACTAGCGGATGGGTTGATGAATGGCGTGGATAATCTCCTCTATAAGCAATTCATTCTTGGGATGAAGCCGAGATCGACAATGAATGAAGTATGACCACCCAAATACCATTGAACAAGAAAAGGAGACTACAAGAAGGCAAGAAGAAAGCATGGAAGAGGAGCCCAAAAATTGTTGCTAAAGTAGATCCTACACCAGCACCTTTGGTCCGTAATCCACAACCACTCCCGGTGAGCACAAATATTTCTCCTAGTACATCTACCGAGTATGAAGATCTGCTAAAAAATATGGGTCGCTTAACTATTAATCTTCTTCAAGGAAAGTAATTTAGTTCTCGTGAGAGGAGATAGAGGTCCAAAAGAAATATTTCTGAAGTTGTTTGTTATGGTTGTTATAAAAGGGTCATTATAATTATAATTGTCTAGATAGAGCTTCTACATCTGGTAAAGGAGATAATGATAAAGGAAAAGCACATGTGAATTCTTTTGATGTAGTAGATAAGAGCAGAAATAATGAAGTAGATGTGTTTGTAACAAAAAGAAAGAAAGAAAAAGATAATCAAGATGGAAATGATCCTAAGAAGATGAAAGAAGAAACTAGTAAGAAACATAGGAGAAGAAAGTTGGGTGTGCAGGATTTTCTGATTTCACAGGGGCAAGGACCATACTCCATCTTGGAAGATCTATCCAAAAGGCCTGCAAATATTACATATGGTCAACTCTTGGCTATGTCTTCGAGAAGAGGTGGACTCATGGACTCAATGCTCGAAGAAGGAAGGAGGTTGAGGTCCCTATTTTCGAGGCAGAGGCGATCCCTATGCTCCATAAGCTGAGGTATTATGTAATGGTATTTCAATGAATGATGTCTTAGTTGATGGAGGTGCTGCAGCTAATGTAATGACCGAGTCTCAGAATGAATATGTTGGGTTTAAAATTGATCGCCCTTCAACACTTATGTTAAGGTCATTAAATAAAGGAAAACTAAACTAGAAGGTGTAGTTTCAAATGTGGCAATATCTCATTATGGGTGTGTATGTGTGGTAGACTTTCGTGTGATGAAAATGGTACTGCTTGTTGCATACCCAATGGTGTCTGGGAAGACCATGGCTAAGGAGAGTTCATGCAAGAAACTACCGGAATTAAGGTTTCATGACACTTAGACATGGTAGAGAGAGGGTGAAGATAAATGTGATCCTCGACATCATAAGGTAAAACTCGTGGATTCAAGTGATGAAACCGATGATTAGACATCCTTTGATTACTCTAGTACCAAAGATGTGGACACCGAAGATGAAGAAAGTGAGGTTGATGTTTCACCATGGATATCCTTCCACTACACCAACTCATGACCCCATAAAATTATCTCAAGAAGAAGTTGATGATCATCTCCAACAAATAAGGATTGGTGATGCTTTGTGATGGAGAGTGAGAAGGAATCCTACCTCCAGCTCTTTCGAAGGTACATACACCTATTCACTTTTGATTACAAGGAACTCCGTCAAGTAAGTTGGGTAGAACATTCTATTGAGCTGGTAGATGGTGCTAAGCCCATAAAGCAAATGCCATATAGAATGAATCCTAATTTTTCCAAGACTGTAAAAGAAAAAATAGATAAGTTGCTTGATGCAGATTCATATTTGCTGTGGAGAATTCAGAATGGGTTTCTCCCATTGTGATCTCAATAAAAAAGAATGGGAAGCTACGCATTTGTGTTGATTACAGGAAGCTCAATAAGGCAACAAAGAAGGATCATTACCCTCTTCCATTTTCAGATCAGATCTTGGACGAAGTAGCTGGCCAGGAGTGCTATAGTTTTGCTGATGGATATAGCGGCTACAACCAAGTTCGTATAGCAGAGAAAGATCAGCTGAAGACCACGTTCACCACTCCTTGGGGAACGTTTTCTTATAGAGTTATGCCTTTTGGGTTGTGTAATGCTCCAGCAACATTCCAACGTTTGATGAATAGGGTGTTCGAACCCTACATTGGGACCTTCATCAGAGTATTTCTGGATGATTTTTGCATCTATGGGAGCAAGTTGGACCACCTGCACCAAATGGAGACAACATTTCAAAGGTTAGATGAAGCACAAGCCTCACTAAACCCTACAAAGTGTGTCTTTGGATGTTCTAAAGGCGTTTTGTTAGGGCATGTTGTATCAAAGATGGTATTGGTACTAATCCTGATAAAGTTTCAAAAATCAAAGATTTACCATTTCCTCTTAATAGAAGTAAGTTGAGATCATTTTTAGGCCATGTGGGTTACTATAGAAGGTTCATCAAGAATTTCTCAAAGATCGCATATAGCCACTAACCCGCTTCTTGAAGAAGGATGTTACTTATGAACCAGAAATAAGGCGCATGAAGCTTTTGAACAACTGAAGGAAGCCCTGGTGTCTTCACCTATTTTGAAGAATCTAGATTGGAGCAAGCCATTCATTGTGTACACTGATGCCTCAGATGCAGCACTAGGAAGTACTTTGAGCCAAAAGGATGAAAATGGGAATGAACATCCAATTTACTTTGGGAGTAGACAAATGAGCAGTGCTGAGGTAAATTATACTGTAACTGAAAAAGAGGCTCTGGCTATCATTTTTGCTGTAAAGAAGTTTAGAAATTACTTGCTAGGGCAAAAATTTCTAGTTGTAATAGATCATCAGGCTCTAAAATATATTGTAAATAAGCCTAACCCATCAGGGAGGATAGCAAGATGGATAATTTTGCTACAAGAGTTTGAATTTGATATTATAGATAGGCCAGGAAAGAAGCATGTCAATGCAGATGCACTCTCTCGAGCCTATGATGGTTTAGGATCATCTTGTGATGATGATGATTTCCCCGATGCAACATTGTTATCCCTTGACACAATCCCTAATGAATACATAGATATTTGGAATTATCTGAATGAATTCAAGTTTCCTGATGGTGCCAATGCAAAGAATAAGAGAAAGATTACTCAAGCCAGTCATCCATATTCTATTCTGCATGGAGTATTATTTCGAATAGGACCTGATGGACAATACAAGAGGGCAGTTGGATGTGATCAAGGGAAGGAATCGCTAGAAGAATTCCACAATGGTACATGTGGAGGGCACTTCTCTGGACAACTTACAACAAGAAGGATCTTGGATGCAGGTTATCACTAGCCCACTCTTTTTAAAGATTGTTATAATTATTGTAAGACATGTGATATTTGTCAAACACATGGTAACCGTAAGACTTCATCAGCTCCATTATGTCCTATTCTTCCCCTTAGTCCCTTTGAAAAGTGGGGAATAGACATTGTAGGTCCACTTCCAACTACATCACGCCAAAATAAGTATATTGTAGTTGCCATAGATTATTTAACCAAGTGGGTTGAAGCTAGGCCATTAAAAACAGCTTCCATGGATGAAGTGGTAAGGTTCATGTATGAACTCATTGTCACTAGATTTGGTTGCCCATTAGAAATTGTAATGTATCAAGGAAGCCACTTCATTAATGAGGTGGTAGAAGCCCTAGTCAATAAGTTTTCTATTAAGCACAGGAAGGAAACAACATACAAGCCAAGCACAAATGGACAGGTGGAACGAACAAATTTTGTGTTGTGTCAAATTCTAGTAAAAGATGCAGCCTTGCAGGTACATAAATGGGATAAAAGGATTCATGCAGCATTGTGGGCATATAGGGCAACATCAAATTCAGCAACAGGATACTCCCCATTTCAGTTGGCCTATGGCATTGATCCAGTTCTTCCTATTGAGTTTGATATTCCCACTGTGAGAGTTATGAAAAATGAAAGGATGGATGAAAGTGATTCAGTAAAAGAAAGGTTGGTACATCTTCATTTACTGGAGGAAATGAGAGAAATAGCAAAGGATACAAGCCATAAAAAGAAAATGAAGCGTAAGGAATACTTTGATCAAAAATCCGGTGGTCTCCATTTCATGTGAATGACTTGGTTCTAGTATATGATTCCGTATACAAAAAAAGAAGACAGAGAAAATTTCTTCCAAAATGGATGGGGCCCTACAAAATAGCAGAATTTGTGCATGAAAATGGTACGTATGACTGACTCGAGGAATCGATGGCACTCCCATTACGAAATGGGTCAACCACAACAAGTTGAAGATTTTCCAAGCACCAGAATAGTCTACTCCGAGGACGGAGTAGAAGCTAGGAAGGGGGAAGATGTCGACACTAAAATTTTCCTCCGTAATTTCTATTTCATTAATGTATGTATTAGGAATATGATGTTGTTAAGTATAATTAGTAGTAGTGTCTGATAGAAGATAACGGCACCGTCAGTACGGTGCCGCCAATAATGTGGAGTACGGTAACAGTCAAAGTACAATAGGAATGTTGTAAAAAGTAAATATTTGTCGTAAGTGGTCCGGTAATGTTAAAATGTCAAAGTTTGGGTAATTAGAGAAGTAGGGTCTACGTGATTAGGAATTAGAAATATTATATTGGTAATAAGGACAAGGAGTGAGGTCATAAATATTTTGTGTATTTTATTTGTAAAAATTCTAAAAATGTGGAACCCATGTAAAATGATAAGGTTTATCTTATCTTAGAAGATAAGCTTACATGTACATATAAGAGTTAAGGTATGGAATATGATTCGTCAGAGTGGATTTCTTATCCTATCTTAGAGATAAGATGGATAAGCCTAAAAGTTCTATAAATAGAGAGGCTACCCCCTCATTTAGCATAGAAGGAAGTAGTGAGAAATATTGTAGGAAGTGTGCGAAGGAAGCCATCGCTTAAAGGTGTGTTGAAGAAGCGATTAAGAGGTGTAATTGTAAAGTTTATCCCATAGTCTTGGTGTAAGGCAAGTGAATTCAATAACACTTAAAGTACCTCATGGGTGAGATTGCAACAGCTTTCATGTTAATATTATAATTTATTTTGATATTTCAGATTTTTCATCATTCTGTCTTATCATAGTCGATGGTATTCTTGTGTTATGTTGTTGTTTTGTTTCCAGATTACATCCACCAAACTAAAGGTTGTGCATTAGTAAATAATCATAGTGCGAGGAGTTCCCGGTGAAGAATCATCATAGTGCTTTGGATTGGTGATGACAGACATTACTCTATAACTATATTTTCCATTGTTCTTGCAATATCCGGGTAGGAGGTGTTGTTTGATTCATCCATGCAAGTTATCAATTCTAAATTTGTAATTTAAAATCAATATCAACTACGGTAGATAAATATTTTCAGGTGCTTCAATTATCAAGTTATCGGTAGATCATATCAAACTAGGAGTTTTTATTCAACATTTCCGAGGGAAGTTCAAGGAATAATAGCTTCTTTGAGTATATGATTTATTCTCTGATTTTGAGGCAAGGTTGAAGATTTTATTTGGAATATTTAAATTAGTTAATTGTTTAGGATTATATTAACACCATTTACATAAGCATTTAAGCACATCTTGTTAATTTCTTTTTCTAGAATAATTTATTGGATTAGACGCTTTGTTAATAATACTGTAAAAACAATCAAAAAAATTTCTTTGCTAAATAAGTTATTTTATTGCATTCATTCATTCATATTCCAAAAATAACAAAAACTTAGCCTAAATTATTTTTTTTTGCATATTTTTCTTTTTTCAGCTTTAATAGCTCATTCCATGACAATCACAGGACCTAGAGAACCCAGAGAACCGAGAGATTTTGTTTTTGAACCAATAGTACCTCTCAACCAAATTTAGTGTACCACTAAAAGATATAGATTAAGGCATTAGGTATAAAATTTTCAAATCAACTAGGTACATACAAAGAATCAACCTGAAATTAGATGTATTCACTATTTAAGATGATAAATTTTTGAGTATTCTTCAAAAAAAAATTACCGATAATCTTGAGCACTTACATGACCATCAATGTTCCAAAAAAAAGAAAAATAAAAATGTGATCCAATGGTTCTACAACCAAATGGACCAGACTTTCTCACAGAGACATAGATAAAGGAATCCATCTTCTTATCCTCGAACTCCAGCTCAATACACTAAAAAGATAGAAAAACTCAATGTGTTAAACATCTCGCCAATCAGATTATGATTATTGGACCATTCTTGTGCGTAGATTCCCGATCGGCCTTGAGCATAGATTTCATATAAAAATACATGACCATAGTAGGTCCAAGACCGAGATATTTTGTAGTTGTTACCCTAAGGTTCCTCATCTGAATAGAACTGATATCTAATAAGACATAGATCTTGGATTAAGAGTGTTGGTATTTAGATCATCACTATTCCCACCAAAATCATTAGGTAGTTAGATGTCCTGAGCAAGCAAGCTTGTCGAGCCATCTTGTTTTTGAAAGAACACCGCGATCATCCATATACACGAACAAAATCACGCCTCTCACTCTTATTCATTCCATGACATATCCTGGATAGATTTACAAAACCCCGTTCAGTTTTCCACGCATTCCACAACAAATAGAAAATATATCTCAGAGATTGACATTGATTAAATCCTTCATTTTTCCATTTTCATTGAATTATCCATTTGATCCATCCAAAGTTGGAGAGGATTTCATTGCGCTTGATGAGAAGATTCTGTGATTGCAAGTTAAAAACATTGTATTTCCTTCAACACCTTTGCTTACCATTTCCAAGTGAATTTTTCCTACAATTATATCCACTACCACTTTACCATCCAAATTTTCCACATTGGCTACTCCGGGCGGGACCTCAAGGATTCGAGTGTAGTTGATGGTCACATGTTAACTTTCATCCGTACAAAATTGGTGAGCCCAACATGAAGAGATATTTTCTAAATGTTTCAACTTTATTCATTCATCCTCCTCTCTCCCATTATTTTGCATCTATTTTTATATCACCCAAATATGTCAAGATACAACGGATGTGACTCGAACCATTTTAGGTCTTGAATGTTATAACTATCAAATGGGTAGACAATAACAATCACCCTCACTTTCTAGATGGGAAGATTATTATTAGAGCCCCCATTTTAAAACTCCTCTTCCTCGTGGTACCAATGTTGGTTCCTCTGTAAGGATCAAGGAGGTTGAAAAATCACACAAAAAAAGCCACCTAAGTACTCAAGCATGAATTTTACTGGAGATATAGACTCATCTCCTCGAGTCTTGTTTAGACAACCCATCATTAAACAATTTGAGAAACTCCCATTTTTAGATGAAGATTATTTGGCAAGTTATGTTAGAAGTGAAGAATGCTTCCAAGATATAATGAATAAACTTCTTGATAGGCCGCAGGACATATTGATGTCTTTCTTCAAACTAACAATACTAGCTCACCACCAATATAAAACATTATTAATGAGGGGTCAAAAGATAACGAGAAATTCATAGTAGGATATCATATTCCTCAACAACCTATAAAGTTTCAACAATGTACACCAAAATAAAACACACACCCCATTAACAGTGATGTCATCTTCACATTAGTAGATAAAATCATAGAAATGGAACTTGACCAAAACACCCAGACTTCACATGTTAGAAAAGGAAAATTCCATTCTATCCATAAAATTATGGCCAAGTTCCTACTGCATAGAATCCTCCAATTTACATGGGTATTCCTCAACCAAGGGATCGCTTAGCTAGTTCGGGATCCTTTGTGTGCCCCCTCGCACTACATACGGTTACCGACCATGGGCACCAGCAAGAAGTGCGTTCTCAAATGACATGCCATATGCAAAAGCAATGTTCCTCGTCTTTATGCCTAAAAATTTGTATTAAAACAATTTACCCCCTTACATGCACATGTATTATAAATCACCACATGGGGACATGTATTCTTACCTAGGTCCATATGGTCAGCCACATGGGATGAATTATGCCCAAAAAATGTATATGCCATACTATTTTAACAACTAATACCACCTCCACCTCTCGTAACTGGGATCGTCAATGGTTGAGTCATATGTAATCCGAGCTTATTACAAATATCTTGGTAACCCTCTCAATTTCTTCATACGAAGTGTCATGCTCCCAAGACCATTTCCAGACCTTCCAAAATTCAAGGGGGAGGGTGATCCTAACACACACATCAAATCTTACGCAACTTCCATTTAAGAGTTTCTCCCATGGGATGCAGTTGTTACAAATATTTTCCCTAAGACATTAGAAGGTATCACTCTCGATTGGTATTATAGGATACCGGAGGCATCGATACACTCTTTCAAGAAACTCATGTTAGAGTTTATCAAATCCTTTGACATGAATAAATTATTGAGAACAGGAATCAAATAATTCCTTCACATAAAACAAGAGCATAATAAATCAGCTACCCACTTTATCCAAAGGTGGGGGAAAGTCCTCTATTCTTCATCTAGCGCTCCCAATATGGATCAAACAGAGCTTTGTGACCTATTTCTTCACTCCCTTAATAGGGAAACAAAGGAAGAATTCTAAAAATAACCGATATGGAGCTATAAACAAATACTAAAGTGTGCTCTCTAAATTGAACAAGCATCCCTAAATAGTGGTCGTTATACCTACAGAACAAATGGGAGATTATTGACGCCTAACCAAGGTAACTCTAGCTACCCTAACAATGTGAAAAATAATCGAGGACAAAATTTCATCAACAATAATCATGGAGTTTCAACCGACATAAAGACATGCATCGATGAAGAAACCCAATGTTATTATCACACCCAACGCAAACACTAACAACAACACAAACAACAATAACCAATGAAATAAAAATTTTACTCCAACTATTAACATTGTGGTCTTTAATCGTACCCCAAAAAAATCCACAAAAACACAAATAAGTTCAGACCAAAGGCCCTCATCAGTACCCAAACCAGTTTTAAAATCAAGGGTAATGAGCCCCAAATTTTAATTATAAAAATCAATAGTTGAAGAATGATTGAAATTTTGGACCACAATAGAATGCAAAACAAAGACCTCAAGATTACAATGTTGATATGTACTATGGTTTTGAATTGTTCTAGAGGCATGAAGCAAGAACATGCCATGATTGTAACAAGTTTCTACAATGTTTTCCAGAGGATTAGAGAGAACTCTTTATTGATATGTTTTTAGAAAATATGACAACAACAACACAAAACATGTACACAGGGCCAGTTTCCCCTAGTAACACACTTCTTAGGATCTTTAATAATCTTCCTTCAACACACCCGAAAGATGGTAAAATAGATCCCCATGCTTCAAAAAAGGGTACATTGGTGGGGGCAAATGGTCATTAATCTTCAACTTTGTCAAACCCGTTAGTGGAACCTCCTTTGTATGCTTGTCAACAACAAAAATGTGGGACTCATAGAATTAGAAATTGAGCCCGAGGTAAATTCTACTTCTAGGGTTCAATATTGTTCATCAGAACCATACCCATTTACACATCGATATCGGATGACATTCAAAAAAACTTGCAAACCTGGTAGGGAATATGATCTAATCAATGACTTAACAAAGACTTTTTCATATTTCCTTTTTGGATTCGGGTGAAGAACTACACCGCTCATAGAGCTTATTTATTATAAGAAATGGGTCTTTGTCATTTGATTAATGTTACTCCCCCTTAGGAACCACAAGTAAACCACATAAAAATTTTCATTTATCCTCCGGGAAACGGAGAGGGGTGTTAGATTTGTATTATACATTAGCAATATGCCAATGGATGCCGAAATTACACATACAGTGACCCATCCTTACATTTACAAGTATAGATCTATAATAACTACGTTAATTGTGAAATGGTTTATGATGGGGTGGTAGCTAATAAAAAGTGGGATATGGAGAAAAATTTTATTCCTCAAGATGAAATAGGTTGAGGGATATGATAGCCTCAATGAAAATTTAATAGATACTATAGTATTATCTATTACATTAGTACCCAAGATGGTATCAATGAGTTCATATTATAGATCGGGAAACCAAGTAGAATATGATTATCTTTCATCCATGGATACGTCACATGATGGTGATTCCTTCCACATTGTTCAAGGAATTAAAATTCTTGCACTTTGAGAAGATCTTTGTAGAGCAAGGTGACCTAAAACATTTCAATATACACCTAGAAGAGACCATGACTCTATTATAAGTTTGAGTTTCCAACAAACTAACTTAAAAAACCAGATGGTTAACAACCAAAAACAAAATTGGTTCCCATAGCAGATTTATAAGTCACGAGCTTGATCAAGGGAATCCCTGCGATCAACGATAAAAGTGTCATCATAGAGATAGTTTTATTAGGAACCATGGAAAATATTGTAAAGATGTTGGAGAAGGATCTACCCATTCAACTTTTGTTTGATTGTATAGGCACAATACATGCCTTAGGACTCGAATCTCTCCCGAAAGATGAAATTTACATGGTAAGGAAAAAAAAAAAAGAATAATCCAACATTCATATTCCCGAGTAATTGTTGGAATCTCCATTTTGATGGATAAAAATTTCATTTCGACACTTGGCAGTGTGATCCTTACTTCTCCCGAGGGAAGGCTCATGTCATTTTCCTTTAAGTTAAAATTTTACTTTACACACAACGAATATGAGTATGAACCCCTTCTTCTTAGTGTCATTGTACCTAAAAGAATGGGTGTTTGTAATATTAGATTGTTAGTTGATTCAATACTAGTCACAAATATAGTGTACGAACTATATGAGACTAGGTTCGAACATCTATAATTCTAAAAATTATAGTGCCTAATCTAACAAATGGTTTTTAATTCATATCGATTGAAGTGATTTTATGAGGAAAAAAATTTCTCACGGATTCTATAGAAACTTCGATTCCCGCTTCACCGCAAAACAATTCCTTAGAAGATACAAGCTTCACGGTTTTGGTTTGTGACAAACCTTTATTCACAAAATACCAGCAACTCCAATGTTGACATATGTAGAAGATGAGAATGAGCCTACCACCCCAGACCACATTGAAAATGATAAATCAACTCTTGGGTATTTGAATGCTTACGTAGAATTACATCTCGCTCACCATGAGATTGACCTTTCTCTTATCCCACACTCTTCTTCCTACTTTAGAATTTGCATGGTTGAGTCTTTCCCTAAGGAAGTTCTCTAAATTTATGAGTTAGGAGAAGAGGATTACTTTGAATTACCTCCATCCCCACCTAATTTTGAGGAGGGTAACACCTCTTTTATTGAAGGGATGATTGATATAAATATCGGGATAGAGGAAGAACCAAAAATTTTGAAGCTAGGATCTTCTCTAACAGAAGAGGAGATAAAAATACACATGCAAATCCTTAAAGAAAACTCAAAAGACTTTGTATTTTATTACACAAATATGATGGGAATTTTTTCTTATATTGCACTCCATAAACTCATCACCAAGCTAGATGGTAAACTGATTAAGTTAAACTCAAAACCTATGAATCCAAAGGTTTCTCTCATGGTAAAAGAAGATGTGATGAAACTCCTACAAGTAGGATTCATCAAACAAGTTGACTACTCACAAAGGGTATCCAACATCATCCTTGCTCTAAAAAAGAATGTAAAGATCCACATCTGTATTGAATTTTTGGGCATTAATAAAGTGTGTCCCAAGGATGATTTTCTGCTACCCTCCATTGATGTTATTATTGACTCAAAAATATTGTTATGAGTTGTTTTATCTCATGGATTGGTTTTTGGATACAACCAACTTTGAATTTCTTAGGAGGATAAGACAAAGAAAAATTTCATCAGTCCTTGGGAACCTATTGTTACATAGACATACCATTCAAGATAAACAACGCTAGAGCAACTTACCAACTTTCCATGACATATATTTTCCATCAACTTATTCACAAGATTTTGGAGTCCTAATTTGATGACCTTCAGCCAAGGCTAGAAAACACTATGATCACCCCGAGGTGTTGTGCATCATTTTTTCTCTCGTTAATCAAATACGACTTGATGCTAAATCCTAAGAAATGTGTATTCGGTGTAACATGAGGAAAAATTCTAGGGTACATCATCTCTTCATGAGGGATTGATTTGGATCCAAAATTGATCTATAATATAAATGATCCCACCATCAAACGAATCTAGCATAAGGTATTTTCATGCAAAAACGGTGCGATCCTGAGATTTATACCCAATTTAACCTTTCCTACTCACCCTATAAATAATATTTTGAAAATTAATTGCTGTAATAAGTGGACAGATGAATGTCACGAAGAATTTGAATCCATAAAATTATTCTTACTTTCACCTCCTACACTCATACCTTATTAGTTTGACTGGACCCTAATTCTATATTCAATGGCCATGAATGTCTCGCTAGCCTGAATGTTGGATCAAGAAGATAATGATCAGCATGACAATGTATTATATTTTATCATTCGAACATTAATTTACTCGAGAGACATGCTACACTCGTGTAGAAAAGGAATTCTAGCTATAATGTTTGTAATAAAATGGTTGAGACATTATATACTAAACCATGAAGCAAAAGTGATTTTCAAAACCAATGATTTGCAAAATTTTCTAATGCAAGGTACACTATCTAAAAAGTTCGATACTTTATAATGCTAATGAGAGAATTTGATTTTACCTTTGTCAATCGAAAGTCTATAAAAGGAAAATTTATGTAGATTAGTTAGCATATAACCCATTGGAAGAAGGTGACTTGGTCAATTTAGAATTTCCTGATGAGTGTATATACTTGTTATCCCAAATTTCCCCGCCACCAAAATTGATCAAACAGGACCCCATTCAGGAAGAAATTCAAGAAATGGTTATGTCAAATGAACCCACACTTCAAATCCAATGAATAGGTTATAGGTAGGTTCTAGTATGGAATATTAGGGTCGGGAAGGGAGAAAAAATGTCAAAGAAACCAGAGGCTCAAAGGAAAAGAAATGGAGAAGGTTTGAAGTCTTCGGGCTCTACAAATGATTTGGAACGAGTACTAAAATGACTAAGTATACAGAGATAGCGGAAGTTTCCAAGTGTCCAAATGGAGCACCTCCAAAGATTAAATCCCAAGCTAGAGACCAAAATAATCACCAGGCCTCCATTTGTCCGTAGCTCCAAAATTTGTACTCGCCATTGAAAATTCTAAGAGTCGGCGAGAGGGTGCCAAGTGTCTCAATGATGCACATTAAAAAGCAAGACCACTGAGCGAAGACTTGAAATTGCGCCATCCCTCCATGTGGACAATGGTCAATAGAGATAAAACTCAAAAGAGGGACTAAATTGGTTAACTATAAGAGTGCAGCGAAGGTGCCATGTGTCCTAACGATGCTACTTCAAAGGTAAAATAATCAGCGGGTTCCTAAATGAGCATAGAACTTCCATGTGTCCCAGGTCCAAAAAAGGACGAGTTAGGCTTGAATAGTCAAAGTAGAGACAAAGGCTAGTGGAAATCGCCAAGTGTCAATGTGGTGCTACTTCAAAAGTAAAATTTGGGGTGGGTTTGAAACAAGTGCCAAGCCTCCATGTGTCCAGTGGTCGACTTTTGGCCCCGATAAGCAAAGAGACCGAGGTAAAATATAAAGGATCACAAGGAGCTCGTGGAAGCCTCTATGTGTCAGTCTAGTGCATTTTAAAGAGCATAACGAAGGATCCAAATCTTTAAGATGTGTAAGTCTACCACATGGACCCTGATGCAGACGGGAGAATCTTTAAACATGGCGCACCTATAAACCTAATCTCCAAATGACCATATCTTTTGACTAAAAATCAAATTTGGCCGAGAGAAGACTTTTTGAAACATATCGACACCCTTTACACCATGGAAACATAAAATATCATTATAAATAGGATTTAGATGGTGAAAATTGGAAAACATATTCTATGACATTAATACAAAATCTAATTTCTTCAACTACCGCATTAAATTTGATTCGATCCGTTGTTCTTCTTCCTTAACACGCCAAGTAGACAGAGGGAACTAAAATTGATAGATTTTAGGTGGATTTGAGAGGGAATTGATTGATGGTGGTTGAGATTTCAAAGTAGGATTCAATGTATATCTCAAGGTGGTTGAAGCAGGATTCAAATTCTTCCCTCTCTTTCTCTCTCATTCTTCTATATATTGTACAAGAGGGGCATATTAAAAATGGTTGGTCATTGTTTCTCCTCTGCCCCCTCTCTCTTTCTTCCTTAGGGTAGAATTCGAGTATAAGCCTCCTCCCATGGCTCTATAATGGCATTTTCTTACCTCTTTCCCACTGATGATGTACCATGTAACATTTTGGAGCAATAAAATTTGTTTTGTGATGCATCTTTCCATCCTTGGCTTATTTTGTTGTCTCTTCTTACCTCTCATCGTTGTAGGGTATACTATGCATACTCTGATGTTTGTTACAGGTTCTGGGAGTTGTGCTTAATGGGTTTTGAAGTGGTGTTCTGTGTGAAATCTATCTCTAGTCCATGGTGTATTCTCCGACCATGTTCTATTCTCACCTCTCTCCAATTTAGGCGATCGGATATGTGATTCAACCGCTTCCTTTTCTAGTGTATCACTACTTAGTGTAGGCTCTTTTATGCTCTCTCTCTCTCTCTCTCTCTCTTGTCCCCTTGGAATAGTTATATTATGATATTATAGGTTTTTCCCGCACCTTTGGATTAGCTTATAGCGAGTAGATTAGGAAGCAACAACCGACTTTCTCTAGAGGTCCATATCAAGTTTTGCAAGTCCTGCAAGCATGAGAGATGGTACCATATTGTGTAATCACACTGAATTCCCAACCTCGCATTCAGGCCATTCGGGGTGTTCGATTCTACACTAACAGCTTTTGGCATGCCCGATGGGACACTTTGAGGTTAGATCTTCCATATTTCCATCGGTACTTATTACAACAAAAATCATAAGAGACCGTGTGACCACACTATGAGCTTTGGCACACCCAATGGGATAGGCCTGAAGCACCTTACCACTTCATCTTAGCATGTTGGTGTGTTCCTATTAAGGTTCAGCCTTTTGAGGCATATGCAAGAACATCTAGTGACTCCATCTGGTCAACAACCCCATCTCAAAAGTTGCAGACCTTTTCCATCCATTTCCACCCATCTTCAGTCAATTTTCTTTCCATATCTCCCATTTCTCTTCAATTTCATGAAGTTGTGCAATCATGAATTCATTCCCTTCATGTAATTCACAACAACAATAGTGCAATCCACCTCTAATTCATTTCCTAACCCTACGAGATCAGCATTATGATCAGATCCAGAACCATTATGCTTACCCATATGAGCATGGACAAAGTTAGTTTGGCCATGTAGCTTACCAAGAACAAGGGGACGCATACAATGGTGACATCTATATGGATAATGCTAGTTTTTGGAGAATATTCAAAGAATTAAGGCCCTTTTTCGAGACATTACAACCATGAAAATAAGTTTTACTTCATGCTTGAATTGTTTCCTCAACTTACATGAGATTGAGGACATTGAGGGTTATGAGAAAAGTGTGAGACAATCTTGTCAATGGGTAAGTCCACCATCTCATAGCTTTTCTTTTTCTCTTTCTCAAGCAGCACCATCTCAACCCAAGCTACAATTTCCAAGCTTCCCATCTACTTCCCCAAGTGTATATTTCCCTTGTCCATCTCTTGATCTCCCATCCCACCTCGGTTCCTCTACCCTTTTCCCTTCCAAATAGTCATCCCCTCAAAACAAACAAGAAGTTCCACTTCCCTCTCCACCAAAAACAATAGAAAAATTGTTGAACCCCAATCTGTCACTCCTCTTGCTTTCCCAAGTCCATGTTGGGAAGAGACTCAAGAATCTAAACAAGGAGAACAATAAGAGGAGGAACCCAACAGAGAAGATATGACAGCATAAACCGAAGAGTTAAGCTACTAAATTTAGGTTTATAAAGATTCCCTTGATGGTTAAGTAAACAAAGGAGGGAAAGTTTGAAGAACCAGTGGTGAATGAGTCTCGAGTTTATAGCAGAGGAGGAGGACCATATAGTTGTAGAGGCTCCGAGTTTTGAGTAGACTATAGAATAACCTTCAGCTTCTTCCTCCCACTTCATTCCCTTTAGAAAAGGAGTTTGATCTTTCAAACTTCATGTTTGAGGAAGAGGGAAACCATGGTGAGAAAGTTTCAGATCAGGAGGACACCATGGAGGAGGTAGAGCACATGCAATAGGACAATAAGGAGACAGATTATCTGTCTGAGTTGGAGGATTGCTTTGATGGAGAGGAGCCCATGGAGATCACATCATTTTCTCCTCCATCATCCACCTTCCAAGAATATGAGCCTACTTTCGTAAAGGGGGAATTCAATAATAACAGCCTATGTCTCACAACATCCCTTTGGAACCAAGGTTGGAAGATATGAATCTTCCATGTTCTTCAGAGGAGAAGGAAGAGAAAATAAAATAGGATTTCATAATCCCTCTCACACCATCCATCCAAGAAGGTCCACAAAACACTCCATTTTTGGAGTTGAATTTTAGAGAAATGGGTACTTTCAAAGGATCGACCATACCCAATTAGGTACTTGGCTTCATTGGAGAGAAGAGAAAAGCAAGAACCATTCATGGCCACTTTAGGGCATGAGGATGTGTATCAAAGTACCAAGGGTCACCATCAACACCTCCATGAATCCAATATTAATCAACTTGAGGAGGCAATTTTTATTGATGTAGATTCCTTGATTATTTGGTTGGAGGAATGGCTTATAGTCGTTTTCACTCATACAAGAAGCCATATTCAGTGTCAAATCATTTGCATGGCTACCCCTTTTGAGAAAGGGAAGCTACTTCTCCCTTCTTATAGCAGGATTTGTTTAGCTTCTTTCTCTCTGGTTAGTTTAGGAGTAGGAGTAGACTTTGTTTTTAGCAGATGAAGTACATGTGCATGCTTTACATGTATCATTGGAGACATGTATGATTTTTCTTTATACATAAATTTTGTTCACATTGCTTCGAGGTGCATGAGGCCAGTCCTTCGATTTCACGATAGAGACCCATAGTTACATGTAACGATTCTGCTAATTTCAAAATAAAACAAATAAAGAGCAACTAAAATAGGTTTCAAAGGCGTCTATTTCTATGGCAGTTCGGGGTCACCAAATGCAAGTGGTCGAGGATCGCGAGTCCAAGACAAGCTCGATGATCGACTATCACTATTGACTCCATGCCCAATGGATGCTTCAAGGCAATCGATCTCTTCATCTAGTAGGAAGATGTCCCTGTGAGTCACCAAATTGTTATCCCAATTTTTCCCCAACAAAATTGATCAAACATGACCCCATTCGGAAGAAATTCAAGAAATGGTTTTTTCAAATGAACCCATGCTTCAAATCCAATTAATAGGTTATAGGTGGGTTCTAGTATGGAATATCAAGGTCGGGAGGAAGAAAACAATGTCAAAGAAACCAGAGGCTTAAAGGAAAAGAAACGGAGAAGGTTCAAAGTCTTCAAGCTCTACAAATGATTCAGACAAGCACTAAAAATGACTAAGTATGGAAGAGATAGTGGAAGTTTCTAAGTGTCCAAACAGAACACCTACAAATATTAAATCCCAAGATGCGGACCAAAACAAGCGCCGAGCCTCCACATGTCCAGAGCCCCAAAAGTCACATTGTTCATTGAAAAGTATAAGAGTTAGCACAGGTGGTGTGAAGTGTCTCAACGATGCACATTCAAAAGCGGGACCCTAAGAAAAGACTAAAACTTGCGCTAGCCCTCCACGTGGCCAATGGTCAATAGAGGCCAAATTAAAAAGTGGGCCTAAATTGGTTAAGTATAAGAGTGCAGGTGGAAGATGCCACGTGTCTTAACGATGCTACTTCAAAGGTAAAATCCTCAGCGGGTTCCAAATGAGTGTAGACCTTCCACGTGTCCCATGTAAAAAAAAAAGGACAAAGTCGGGGTTGAATAGTCAAAGCAGAGACAAATCAAGGAATCAACTAAGTGTTAGCATGGCGCTACTTGAAAACTAAAATTTTGTGGGGGTTACAAACAAGCATCAAGCCTCCACGTGTCAAGGTTTATACTTTTGGTCCCGCCAAGTGAAGAGACTCAAGAAAAATACAAAGGAGCCCAAGGATCTTGTGGAAGCCACCATGCATCAATCCAACACGTTTTCAAGAGCATAAGGAAGGATCTGAATCTTCAAGATCCAAAAAGGTTGCCACGTGGACCCGTAGATGACAAACTCTTTCAATAAGGTGCACCTATAACCCTAATCTTCAAATGGCCATATCTTTTGATTGGAAACTCATATTTGGGTGGGAGAATATTTTTTGAAATGTCTCGATACCCTCTATGCCATGGAAAAATAAAATATCATTCTTAATAGGATTTATTGAGTGGAAAATTGGAAAATGTCTTCCAGGACATTAATATGGAATCTGATTTCTTTAACTACTAGATTATATTTGATTTGATCCACCCTTCTTCTTTCTTAGCACACCAAGAAGACGAGGAACCACAATCAATAGATTCTAGGCATATTAGAGAGGGGCATTGATTGATGGTGGTTGATATTTCAAAGAAGCATTCAATGCATATCTCAATGTGGTTGAAGTAGGATTTCAATTCTTCCCTCTCTTTCTCTCTCATTTTTCAATATATTGTCTGAGGGGCATATAAAAAATGTTGGTCATTGTTTCTCCTCTTTCTTCCTTAGGGTAGAATGCAGAGTATAAGCCTCCTCCCATGGCTCGTAATGGAATTCTCTTGCCTCTTACTCATTGATCATGTACCACGTAACATTTTGAAGCAATAGATTTATTTTATGATGCATCTTGTCCATCCTTGGCTTATTTTGTTATTTATTATTACCTCTCATCATTTCCGGGTATACTCTTCATACTCTGATGTTTTTTACAGGTTCTGGGAGCTATGCTTAATGGGTTTTGAAGTGGTGTTCCATGTGAAATCTATCTCTAGTCCGTGGTGCATTCTATCCACCCTCTCCTTTGCTCACCTCTCTCCACTTCAAGTAGTCGGATATTCGATTCAACCGTTCCTTTTTTGGTGTATCACCACTTAGTGTAGGCTCTTTCACCCTCTCTCTCTCTCTGTGTCCCCTTGGAATGGTTAGATTAGGATAGAATAGGTTTTTCCTGCACTAGAGTAGCTTGTGGCAGGTAGATTAGGAAGCAAGAACCGAATTTCTCTGGAAGTCCATCTCAATTTTTCAAGTCCCATAGCTTGAGAGATGACACCATATTGTGCAATCACACTGAATGCCCCACCTCACAATTGGGCCATTCGGGGGTTCTTTGACTCTTCACTAACAATACTATGTGGAAACCAAGGCCCCTATCACTGCATGCCCTTGGTATACTTGACATAATACAAAATATTATAGTAAAGGAATACCCCGAATGGGATACATCTTAAGAAAAGAGATAGCTACACATAATAACTACTAAATATGTGATTCTAGAATAGGTTATCTATTGTAGAAAATTTTATGGAATGGTAATTAGATGCATTGATGGAGAAGAACCTACAAAAATTCTTTATGAGTGTCATAACGAGTTTGTGGAGGCCACTTATGAGGCCATGCTTCTAATCGTAAAATACATTAGATGGGTTATTTTTTGGCCCACTTTAGATAATGTTGTTATTGAATATGTACGTAAGTACCATAAATGACCAAAATTATCTCACGAAATTCATATACCCTCACATGTTCTATAACTAATCGAACACCATGGCCCTTATCGGTATCAAATTGATTCTCCCTTGGAAACCGAGCAGCATCAAAGATTTAGCAGGACACTTAGAGATAGGCATATCATATTATGAGTCATTTTATATTCGATAAATGGATAGCACCATCATTAAGGATTTAATCTAACCTCACTTCTTTAGGCCGTGTGTTTTGACCAAGGTGAGAGGACCCATTTTATAACCTCTGCCGATGAAGCGAGAATAAATATATCCTTCTTTGACAAATTTGAAAGGAGACCACTGTGAAAATATGATCAATGCACCACAATATAACTCTCACGAGTTGTCACTTGTAAATAATGGTGATATTTCCTAAACAAGGCTAAAGATTACTAAATACATTATGGAATCTTGATTACCTCTTCATATTTTGGTAGTAGAATATATACATTTGTGGACATACAAGGAAAATAGGGTAGTTCGGTGGGATTCACTGCTTTTTAAAATAATTTTTGTTGGAGATTAAGAAGGATAAAATTTATTATGCAAAATCTTTGAGAACCTTCAAAACTTTTGGAAAAATAAATGACAAAATGCTTGAATAGCTAAAATATTCCTTCACCGAAGGTGTGCATCAATGGAGGCCCAAATTTGCAGACCGCTTCACACAATCTCCAAGACTTTAACATGAAGGCTCAAGCTAAAGACTCAATTAAACATAAAATACCCTTGGTTTCTCATGCCTAAGATACACTCAGTGGCTTACGACAATATTTATCAATAAAATAATAGTAAAGTGATTTTAAATTTATTTATCTCACTAAAGGACGAAGGATCTTCTCGTAATGAAATTGCAAATGTAAATAAACTATCATAGGGACAATATCCTTTGTGATTTGGAGGGAATAGATAAGTTACACCGACTGCATGAAAAAATGTCTAAGTCTAGGCAAGGCAGTGGAAACCTCCACGTGTCTCCCTAGTGCAACTCCAAAGGTCAAATTAAGAGGTGAATTTTCAGATGAGTGTAGGCCCTCCATGTGGACAAAAATTGAGTTAAAGCAAGCCTTAGAGTTTCAAAATTCCTTCCCAAGCCACATCTAATTAGAAAGGACCACGTATCCATAGATGCTGAGATATAAATTGATGGGGAAAACACACCCGTCAAATCGTAAAATGTAGGGAAATCACCATTTGTGCCCGAAAATGAATCTTTCTTTAAGGACAGAGAATTTGGAAATGATATAAGGCCCAAACATGATCAATGAGCCACATACAATCGAAAGGGACACATTTCAATAGATATTGGGACAAAATTGACAAGGAAAACAAAACGTCACTTTGTGAAAAAATGGAAGGAATGGGAAAAACTCGAATTTACGCCCAAGTTACAAATTCTTTCACATGGACAGAGGAATGGAAATCAAATTCTAGACTTTAAGTGATCCTCAACCAAAGGAAAAGACTAATCATGGCAAGAAAATGAAGGACAGAGCTTTCACGTATCAATACGGGAGATAGAATATACGAAATAGCCCGCAGATTGAATAATTTCAAGGAAAAATGGGGTGAGATCAAACTGAGTGCCAACATCGGCTCCGACTCGAGGATGGGCACTCCCAACGAGTGCCATAAGAACAAATAGCAAACCAAGTGCCAAAACTAAACCATTGGGCAACAGAGTCATGAGCTAACACTCCAGAACAAAATGAGAAACTAACAAAAACAACCATGAAGGACCAGATGAACCAAAATAGAAAAATAGGAAAGCAAAAAGAAACCAAAAGACTATACACTATACAATGGTTCATACCTCGATTGTCGGAAATCAATCAAGGAAATGTTTCAACTACCTTTCATTAACATCCAATTCAAGAAAATCCCCATCTAGTTCTTTAAGAAGAAGGTATGTTCACCAATTCGAATGTCATTTGAATAAGGACCCATCCAAAATGCATCAAACTTTTAATGTTTTCCTTATCCTCATGCTTGCTATCCCACAATAGCACAAGATATCCCACACTAAAATCTCTTGGAGTCACCTTCTTATCAAAATAATTCTTCAATTTATCTCTAAATTTTACATGCCTCTGATGGGATTCCCTTCTTTCTTCATCTAACTCAACAATCTGATTGATGCGAGCATCATAGGGACTAACCTCTTGATCTTCTAGTTGTTGAAGAAATTGAAATGAAGATAATTGCATATGCAGGGGCAGCAGGATTGAGTTCCATACACCAACTCAAATGGGATTTTTCCAGTAGCTCATTTAATAGTGATTCGATCAGCCCAAATAACAAACTTCAACTACTCACCCCACTTCCTTTTGTTCAACTCCAAATTTCTTCTAATTATCTTCAAAAAATTTTTATTGTTGGACTCTACTTGTCCATTTCCTTGGGGATTATAATTGGAAGCATATGTCAAATTGATCCCATATTCATGACACATAACCACCAAAGGTTTATCTTTAAATCTCATTGCATTATCAACAACTATTTTGGAACGTACCCCAAATATGTAAATGATATAATTCAGGAAAAAATACATGAATATTTGGTGAGTTTCTTTCTTGGTGGGGATTTCCTCCACCCACTTAGTGAGGTAATATGTGGCCACTAATATCCACTTATGGCCTGCACTTGAAGGATCAGAAATTTCTCCAATGAAATCCATTCCCCATTGCCTAAACGGGGCTTCAAATGTTACAGGATGCAAATGAAGGGAGCACAAGCTTTCAGTCTTCTAGAAAAGCGTTGGCAACATTCACATCTTCTTACCCACGAGTTGTATCCTTGAAAATAATTGGCCACCAATAACCATCCCTTAAGATCTTATGAGCTATGACTCTTCCAGCAAAATTCCCCCACAAACTCCTCCATGAAGATCAATAATTATTTTAGAGGCTTCATCTTCATAATGCATCTTAAGAGAACTCCCTCGGGGTTCTTTTAAGCTAACAAAAAATCAGGAATGACATATTTTGGGAAGCCAACTTAAGTGCACTTTTTTACTCGTGTTCAAATGTTCAAGGCACTTTGTAGATGTTTGAGATAAAAATGATGTCCTTGTACCATTTATAATTTATCAGCTTTTTCAAGGACATTCATCCTTTCTTCTTCAACTTCATTTACCTTAATTCTCTATAGATTACTCTCTTGCCATAAGTTTTTCTAGGCCCAAACCTCGTGACCAATTTTGTTGTTTGGATATCCATATCATACTCTTACTGCAATTTGTTTACCCATCGCATATTTTTCTTCAAACCTCCATTTCTGATAGGATATCTTTCACCATGGTGTGGGGAACATAAGAAATGACTTTAGAACTCAGAATATATGGCCTGAAGACATTTGTTGCTTTTATCTAAGAAAATGCCTACTTCTCCATGATAGTATACTTTAGCTCACTCCTTGTAATGCCTTCTTGAAAAGGAAATTGGTCTTTCATCTTCCTCATCATCCTTCAATAACACGAGATGCAATAGTACGTTCGAAGGAAAAGAAAACATTTGGAAATCCATATTATAATATGGAGCTGCTAAAACAAGGGCATTCTTGAATGATTCTTTGATCCCTAAAAAATATTGGACATCTACTTCTTCCCATTCGATACTTTGGTATTTCTTCGAATGCGGTGATTGGGATAGTTAGTTCAAAAAAAATTTAGATATAAATATCCTAATAAAGTTAATCTGCCCAAAAAAGGATTGAATTCCCTTCTTGGTTCTTGGAATAAGGAACTTCTTGATGGCTTCTACCCTCTCAAGATCAATCATGACCCCTTCCTTTGACATAATGTGTCCAAGCAACTTTGCTTTCTAAACTCCAAAATGACATTTCTTGGGATTTAGTGAAATACCATACTCCTTGCATCTTAACAACATTTTTTCTAAGTGTTGCAGGTGGTCACTCCTTTTCTAGAGAAAATAGTCACATCATCTTGATATACAACAATGAAATCATTAATATAGCTAGAGAAAGCTACATCCATTGCTCTTTGGAAAGTGGATCCAAAGATACATTAGACCAAAAGGCATTCGACATATACATATGTTCCAAAAGGAGTGGTAAAGGAAGTCTTGATCCGCTCTCCTTCACAACTATGTGGTTATATCTAGAAAAAACCATCCAGGGATGATAAAAATTCCAAACCAGTAACCAATTGTAACATATTGTCCATATTTGGCAGAGTGTAGTTATCCTTCATTTATGCTCTATTCAAGTTTCTAAAGTCCACACACAACCTTATATCTCTATTCTTCTTTCTGATAGGTACCAAGTTTGTAACCCATGATGAGTAGCTTATGGGCTGTATGATTCCTCCATCCCTCAAATTTTTCAATTCTTATTGCATCTTTAGGGAAAGGAGTGGATTGACCGGCCTCTATTTCTACCTAAACGGCTTGGAGGTGCTTCTAAGGGAATTATACGTTGGAAAATATCCTCTCTATATGCTTTCGAGTTTAAAATAAGACCATGCTAACCATTTCTCGTATTTCTTCAACAATTCGACATATATGATTGTTTTCTTCCTCACTAACATTGCTACCTAACTAGATCTTATGTGGTTTATCCTTCGTGCAAAGGTTGTGTTCTTCAACATCCCTCGAGGTTGACATGTTTCTCTTGCCAATACAATCAGCATTATCAAATTTTGATTCAAGTGCTACCAAACCTCGGGATAGTATTAGTCTTCAATTTAATGATGTCTTTTCCAAATAAAGTCTCCTTTCCATCAGCCGCACAAAACCATTATTTCCCAATCTATACGTTGATACACAAATTTTGCTTAGTTACGTAAAAACCTTTGCACCTAGGCGTCATCTTCGAACACTTGTAAGTGTTTAACATTTTCATGAATAGATGGCCTAGTCAATACCTCAATATTATACTCACAATAGGGGATAAAGCACAAATTTCAGATCTAGACCCCAACACACCAATTTATCTGCTAGAGTATTGCACTTCCTATTGTGATGTATTATGTTGAAGGAGTCAAACATCTCAATAAAATTCCGACTACATGCTTATACTACTTCATTCTCTAATTTTTTGTTGCACACGCTTTTCTAACCCGCTTTGATAATTATCTCTAAATCTCATTTAACAATGATGTCTCTAATACCATATTTCTATGCAATCCTTATACACAAGATCAGTGCTTCATACTAAACAATATTGTTAGTGCACTCAAAGTTGAGTTTAAAAGATAAAAAAACTCTTCTTGGCCTGGAGATATAAGAACAATACCAACACAATTTCCAAATTTAGAGAAAGGCCCATCAAACAACAAATTCCAAGGAGAACCTACTCTATTAAGATACTGGCATTGATCAATTTTGTGCTCTTTACCATAAGAAAATCCAACAAAGTTATCTGCATCAGTATCAGTGTATAACACTTCATAGGAAGCATTATTGGGATCCTCAATGAGATGTAGCATATTATTTTGACCATACAAATTTACAAGGCTACACTCAATAGGTATAGTGGAAAAGGACATATACATTTGCACACTACCACCCACACAAGTAACCCATTTTCTTGATAACAACATTCCCCATTTGGTAGGGCAATCAACAATAACAACATATAGTTTTATGTTATTTCCTGGGTAGGATTCAAGTCACACTATCAAACCATTGACACATCCAACCACTGGCACCTCTCTCGTAATCCATGGTAGTGCACTTACCATAATCATTTGTCACTTTGATATCTAATTTATTCATGACCTCAAGAGGGATAACATTACATGATGCTCCAGAATCAAACATACAGTTGTGTAACATTATGTCCCTAATAATTAGAGTAGAGAAAAATGGATTTACATTCATTTGGGACTCAACCAAGGATGTTCCCAAATATACTTCAGTGGATCACCTAGTTCTTCCAAAGACTTGGGTTTTTCCAATTCTGCAATGGTAAGAGGATTCTCAACATTATTTACATTTCTTCCTTGGGTAATATTTTATTATTTTAATCCCAAATACTCAAAGGTCCTTTTCTTGTGCTCAAGAATCCTAAGCAGCTAAAAATTGGAACAAAAATCTTGATCGACTCAAGAATTAGGCAATGTCTTAAGGAATGTATTTGGGAAAGGCAGCATTTGGAGGAAAACTAAGAAATGAATCTGACAACAAAGGATTTTCCATGGTCTGAGCATGGGGAGGGATACCAGTTCTACTTGGAGACATAAGGCTTTTGTCAGATGTTTCTTTCTTAGGAGTTTCTTTTGAGATATTGGTGAGAACTGGAGTTTTTGGTTTGGCTTGAGGCCCTGCCCCTTTGACAACTTTACTCCTAGTGTTATATTCCTTTTCATGAGAAACTACAACATTCATTAACAACTCGCATATCCTCCTCGGAAGGGATTCATCCATCATAATTTTTAATCATTAATGCCCTTACGTATTCAAAATAATTATTACGAAATTCAAAATCTTATACATATCTATTTCAAAAGTATGAGAGGGAGGAATGGGTAATACTTAGTGGATGTAATCCTAGAAATTTGCATTAGTTTTGCAACGATTAATTCAGTCAAAGTTTCTCCTTACTATGAGCTTATAGAGCACCCCATCATGCAAACATCATCATCAATGTCATCATCATCTTCCTCAACTTCTTTGTCTTCATCACATGGGGCATGTGGCAAGAAACATCTATCACACCACTCAATTTCATTGGCTTCTTCCATAACAACAACTCTGACAACTAAAGGATTAGGCACCAATTTGTTTTCCCTGGGTTGGGGCTATCTATTTCCTTATCTATAGGTTCTTTGCCTCTGTCATCATATCTCCGATCACCCTTGGATGATTTAAAATATTTCTTAACCTTGTGCTTAATGATGACCTTCGGAACCTTCTCCAATCCCATTCTATGCTCTGGCCAATTTGTAGGATATTTCCTTAACAACTTCGCTAAAGTTTTTACAACCTCCTCTAGATCCACAACTTTACTTGATTGATGCTTATCTGGATTGATTAGCTTGATGCCTTCTCTCTTAGGAGGTTTACTAATTGCTTAGATATTGTTTTCAATCTACAAAGCCATGGTGAAGGCCTACCTCAATTTTTTTGGATTCTTATCCCTCAAATAATAGGTAGCCTTCTTATCAAAAGCATTAGAGTATTTTATTAAATAGAAACATCACTTATCCTCGGGATCACGGTTAGTCTATTCAGGTCTTATTGAACCTTTATTGAAGTCATCAATGATTCTTTGGGATTATTTTTAATATTTTCAAATTATGATAAAATAACCTAGGGTCTATTTTTATCTCCATACTACGCAATCTAAAAGCATTTTCATTTTTGTCCATGAATTAATGGAGTTGTATGGAAAATATTTATACCAAAAGATCATGTATCCTCCTCTGAGTATGAATAAATAACTTTATGTACACTTCCTTAAATTCAATCTCAAAGGCTTCCATCATATTGACAAAAATCTTTAAGTTTTGATCACCAGTAATAGAATTATTTCCTTGAATTTTAGGCAATCTATTTCTAACATCTTAGGGCACAACATATGGATATCCAACAAAACCTATGAAATCTATAGCACCAAAAATGTTCACATCAAATAGAGGTCTGGGTGGGGGCTGGGCCATATTGTTTTGGGAAGGTGATCTTAAAGGAGAAACATAATGATGGGGAGTGAGGGGTCTGTGGGGCACATGAATGAAATTCTTAGAATGAATGTTCTCTATAAACATTGTTTCTTAGAAGATCCCATTAGCTTTGGAGAACACGGGAGAGAATGAGACACAAATTTTTCAAATACAAAAGAAGGATCCTCTCTAGATGGAGATTTCAGATCTAGAAAAAGGCCACCTAATTCAAAAGCACTTGAGGAAGTATTGTAATATTAAATGACAGGTAAATCAGGTTTTATAATTGATAACTCTTTTCTTGATTTCTGATCTCCATTAACTTTTTATATTCTTCTTCCTTCAAACTTTATCTTTCCCAATTCTGGAAACAACCTTTTAGCAGGGTCTTCAATGAAGAGAGATCTTATTCCTTCCACTTTGCGGAGATTAGTGATAAATTATAATTGTGAGGTTAAAACACTGGAATTTATCAAAAGTTAATTCAAAACGGAGTCACCACTAGGGATTTTCACCTTAGCTATGAAAATACACTAAAATTGGTGTGTCAAATGTCTGTCTCTGTGTTCAACACTAAAGTCATGCAAAGTTTCATAGATTTGACCTTCCTTTACCCGTATTTAACATTGGTGAAGTAAACATAGTGTAAAAAGCAACAAAAACTTGAAATATTAGACATAGAAATTGTAACTTTCCTCAATTATTACAAATCGTAACACAAGATGACATTTCAATAGTGTATTTGCACTTTAAAATTTGTAAGCATTTATCGGGGTCTATATGCATTGTTGATGGTGTTAAAACTTTGCACATACCTTCATGTCCCTAGAAATGGCACTAATCGTGTGTTATTTCTCACAAATAAATCTTTGACCTCAAAATAATCCTAGAAGTAACAACACCAATCAAATTTGTTGCCACAAAAATAAATCTTGGAGATCAAATAATCCTAGATGATGGCATAAATTAGGTGTGGTTGCCACAAAAATAAATCTTAGAGGTCAAATAGTCCCCAAAAATGGCACCAATCGTGTTGTTACCACAAAATAAATCTCGAGCTCAAATAATCCCTAAGATAGGCACAAATCCAGTTTTGTTACCACAAAAATAAATATTGGATCTCAAATATTCCCACAATGGTGCCAATCAGGTGTTGTTTCCTCACAAATAAATCTCGAAGCTCAAATAATCCTCAAAAATTTTCAAATCGGTGTTGGTTTCCAAATTGATTTTCCCTTAGAAAATGAGCAAAAGATCAAAGATTTAACAAGACACTCGAGAGAAAGAAAAATAATATTATGAGTCGTTTTATAGCTAGGGAGGGATTTTTAGACTCTTTATCACTTGGGCATTGGAGAAATGGATAGCATGATCATTAAGGATTTGATCTATCCTCATTTGCTTTAGGATGTGCCTCTCGAACAGGGTGAGAGGACCCATTTTGTAACCTCTTTCGGTGAAGGAGAATGAAGATATCATTCTTTGCAAAAATTTGAAAGGAGACCCTGAAAAAATATGATCAATGCACCACAATTTAACTCTCACAAATTGTGACTTCTAAATAATGGTGATAATTTCTAAACAAGGCTAAAGGTTACTAAAGATATTATGGAATCTTGATTACTTCTAGATATTTTGGCAAGTAGAATTTATACATTTGTGGACATACATGGAAAGCAGGGTAGTTCGGGTGGGATTCATTGTTTTTGAATAGTTTTTGTGGGAAATTAAGTAGGATAAAATTGATTATGCCAAATGTTTGAGAACCTTCACAACATTTGGAAAACTAAATGACATAATGCTTGAGAATAGCTAAAATATTCATTCAACCAGGATGGTGTTCATCAATTGGAGGCCCATATTTGCACGTTTCACATGAATATCCAAGAATTTTACATGAAGGCTCAAGCTAAAGAATCAATTAAACATAAAAGACCCCCTGGTTCCTCACGCCTAAGATACACTCAAAGGCTTAAAAACAATCTTTATCAACAAAATGATAGTAAAGTGATTATAAATTAGTTTATCTCACTACGTGGATGAAGGCTCTTCTCCTAATGAAATTACAAATGCCACTAAAATATCATAGGATGAGATCCCGTATGATTTGGAGGAAATTTAACAAAATATTGTAATGGGAATAAGAAAAACTACTTGCATACATTCTCAAATAAAGCGAGACAAAAATTTGTCTAAGAATGACATAGATTAATTCAAAGTTGATTATATTCATCAATAGGGAAAGTTTCTTTGAAACAGTCTCGAGCTTGTCAATGGTTGTACAATCACAACTAACTTGACGTGATTCAAATCTAAAACACAAAAATTAAGAGGTTTTCATTCATGGCGAATCACAACACTTTCGTGAATCTCTGTAACTCGATGGTTTGAGACTCTCGGTGTGATTGCATAACATGGAGCTTTTCCCAAGTGTGGGACCTTGCAATCAAGAAAGCTCTCCGAGATGAAGGCCGGTTCATATTCCTCTATTCAAATGAAAATTAAAAATGTAGAGGGTTTACTCAAAAACCTAATCTAACTTGCCAAGGAGACAGGGTAAGAAGATGCATAAAAATAAACCTAAACTAACAAAGGTGATGCACCAAGGAATGAAGAACACCTGTCTTGCCAATAAACACAAACCATTAAAATGCAATGCAAGATCATGCACAGATAACCAAATTTGAAGTGAAATATTAGGAGGATGCAAATGAAAATAGAGATTGTTGAGAATCATCCACGAGATATGTATTATTTTCTCTAAAGATTGATCTGATACACTACAAAATGCCAAGAGGAAAAGTTGCATTATAGTTTAAGATGGGAGGTTTGAACTCCACAAATTCACTTGCCAAAGAGAAGAAGGAGAGGAAAAAACAAGAATGCCCATCCTTTAGAAAGAAGTCCCTCCCTACAATTTATAGGAAGAATGAGAGAGGGAAGAGAGAGAATTCCAAATCTACCCCCAACCACCTTAAGATTCTATTTAATTCATCTCATTCCGATGGGAGGTAAGAACCTAAGCAAACCCAAAAATTTCAAACAATATTTTTCATTTTTGAAGAACTTGTTCTCACCCAATTAAAGATATCCAAAAAGTCTAACCTTGCATGAATCCGAGCTCCTGTGAAAATTTATGGCCATTTGAATATCTGGGGTCGGTTTTGCTTCTGTCGGGTGTCAATGCTCAAAATGTTGTGCCTCCTGAAGATGCACCTTAGTGCATCCATCCTCATGTCAACATACTCTTACGTGTGCCATAGGCGCTGAAAATTTCATGTTGACATCCTCTAATGTGCATCTCCAACTGCGCCAAGGCACGACTTTTTTCATGTCAACATCTTCTAATGTGCACCTCCAACCTACGCGAGGCCGTATCTTTTTCATCTCGACATCCTATGATGTGTGCCTCTAACTGCTGCGCTTAAGGTGTGGAATTTTTCATGTTGACATCCTTTGATGTGCACCTCCAACTGTGCAGGCACAAATTTTTCATGTTGACATCCTCTGATGTGCACCTCCAACCTACACCAAGGTGTGAATTTTTTCATGTCAAAATCCTCTCGATGTGTGCCTCCAACCTACACCGGGGTGCAGATTTTTTTCATGTCGATGACATCTTACACTCTGCACCTCCAACTGCGCTAGGGTGTGTCTTTTTCATGTCAACATCTTCTACTCATGTGCCTCCAACTGTGCTGGCGTGAATTTTTCATGTCAACATTTTTCAACCTATGCCGAGGCACGGTGATGCAATAAATGTTAGGTTTTGAGTTTCTTTGATTTCCATATTCTTCTATTTGTCTATATTTACCCAGGAGGGGAGATATATACACCAATTTCTCATATTTTTCTTGTAGGAAGATGGGCTCTCTCAATTTTTCTTAAGAATTCAACCCCAGAGCATTTGCAAGAGGATTCCCATTCCATTTATACATTTCACTCACTCACTCATCCCAAATTCCCCCAAAAAGAAGAATATTTGAGGACCTTTTCTTGTTACCAATTTGTCTCGAGATAGTGATGTTTAACAAATTTACACCCGTAGCTGCCAGGTGGACAAATCATGAACCTGATCACATTTCTCGAAACCCTCGAATAATGAATAGGATTCCATGCCACAATGTTTTGACATTCCTTCTAATCATTCTTTTTAATCAGGTCATGCAATAAATCCATGTTTTAATAATTTTTCGAGGCCTGTCAACCTGGATCTAAAAGGAAATCCTTTTCACCCTCGAGGAAACACCTTTTTCATCCTTTTCACCTGTAACCTTCATCATTTCATCCTTTTCCCTTTCTTTCCTCTATAACTCTTATTTGCATCGAGCTTCCTTGGTAATTCAAATTTTTGCAAGTGCCTAAGCAATTCCAATCTTCAAAATATCAACCTTTGCATTCCTTAGACTCATAAATTAAGCTCTTAATCCATTCAATTACACTTTGTAGATAAAAACGACAAGGAATTTCATCAAAAATGATGAAAAACAATGCGTATTTGCATCTCCAGGAGTCTTGGAGAAGAAATAGTGGAAAAATCATATGCAATGCACAACAACCATTGATTACGCCCCTTCTCAACTTTTGATTAGAGTTTTCCATGTTTTACCTTGCACAACTATAAAGGATAAGTACTAAGGTAAGTTTCTAAACAAGCATGAGTCTTCCACGTTCCTTGGGCCCAAGAAAATTGCCTTTTGGCCTTTGAAAATTCTCAGTATAAAAGGAGCAAGCCAAAGGCTCCACGTGTCTCTTTTGTGCACCTTTGGCATGGTTCTTAAAATTAGAGACCCAAAAAGCACGAGGCTCACCATGTGCCTAGTTCTAGTAGAGTTGTTGAAAATGTTTAAGGACCAGTAGAATGTGCCATTTGTCTAGGTTTTGAGAAAGTTTCTTCAATTCTGAAAATTCTAAGTATGGGCGGAGTTCTAGCGGAAACCTCCAAGTTTCCCTTTGACGATTCTTTATAAGTAAAGTACAGTGGTCCCCAAATAGGTGGGGACCTCCAAATTTCCCGTGCCTTAGAAAATTATTTTCAAAAGTTTAAGTATAAAGAGGAGCCTTGAAATCCTCTACGTGTATCCCTCGGTGCAAATTTGAGATGGCACTCAAAAGCGGAGACTCTAAACAAGTGCGGGATCACCACATGTCTCCTTGGCACAACTGCTAAGGTAGGACCCAGAGGAAGATCCTCAAATGAGCGCCAGCCCTCCACGTGTCCATGGTCTAACAAAGTTGCACCGGTCGCATGAAAAAATGTCTAAGTCTAGGCAAGGCAACAAAAAACTTCCACGTGTCTCCTTGATGCAACTCCAAAGGTCAAACCAAGAGGTGAATTATCATATGAGCGTAGGCTATCCACATTGACAAAACATTAGTTGAAGCAAGCCTTACAGTTTCAAAATTTCCTACCAAGCGCATCCAATCAAAAAGGACTACATTCCCATAGATGCTTAGATATAAATTGACAACACACCCAAACCATAAAATGCAATTAAATTAGCATTTGCACCTTGAAATGAATCTTTCTTTAATAACAAAGAATTTAGAAATGATATAATCCCAAAATGTGATCCACCGAGACACATCCATAAAAAAGGGTCACGTTTCCACGAGATATTGGGAAAATTTTGACAAGGAAAACAAAACTTGACTGTGGAAAAATGGAAGGAAGGGAAAATACCGTAATGTACGCCCAAGCTAAAAATTCTTTCGATGGATAGAGGAATGTAAATAAAATTCTTCACTTTAAGTGATCCTCGACCAAACGAAAAAGACTAATCATGGCAACCAAATGAAGGATAGATCTTTCATGTATCAATACGGGAGATAGAATATATTACAGCCCAGTAGATTGAAGAATTTAAAGGAAAAACGGGTGATATCAAATTGAGCACCAAGAACCTTCTTCCGATGGGGTCTGGACTTGAGAGAGAAGTTTTCTTCCTCATTGATGTATGGTAAAAATTTTATAATCACGAACACGTATTATTTCAAATAATGGGTAGATTCCATGTCTCTTACCACCAGTCTTTGAGTTCCATTATTGCAAAGTTTTTCTTGAACCAAAAATCATTTGTAGGTAAAGTGTGCCGAGAGATCATTATCTCGTATAAAGAAAATTATTTCAAGAACAAGGAAGTACATGACTTGTGTGAAAAATTCAAGATAAGCCATCAAATTACTTCCTATATTATCTTCCAACAATGGACACACTTTGAGGCCAACAACAAGACATTAAAGTCCATTCTCCTAAAAACCATCAAGAAGAATAAAAGAAATTGGTACCTAAAGTTGTTTTAAGATTTATGGGCTTATCGATCATTGATCGAGAATGCCAACAAGGGAAAATCATTCTCTTTATTATTTTTCTTAGAAGTGGTTTTAAACCTCAAAGTTGAGTTACCTAGTCTTCGTATTTATTTATAAATCATTTTAGGCAAAGAAGAATTCTGAGCAACACGATTCTCGATTTATAGAATGTTGATGAAGCTCGATTCCATGCTAAACAACAACATAGACCATATGTTGACTTAATGGCTCATAAATACAATAAATGAGTCCTTGAATGTAAAATTTGTGTAGGAGACTTAGTCGTAAGGCTTGATAGTTAGATAGAAAAGAAAATTGGTGAAGGCAAAAAATTCAGGCCCAATTGGTTGGGCCCATACCAAGTCGTAGAGGACTACATAAAAGGGGAAAATCATTTATGTAATTTAGAGGGTGAATAATTTGGTGAATCCTTAAATTCTCTTCATCTGAAGAGATACTACTCATACCACCAACATTCTCATTTCTTTCCGATTGCATTAGTATTTGTAAATTGATTCTATAAGAATTGTAGTTAAAAACTTTTTCAAGTAACTTTCAAAAACTATTCAAAACATTGGAAATATTTCAAATCATGACTCTTCAAACACTCGCAATACTATCATCAATACTTCTTATCATTTCATTAGTTTGACAAGTTGAGATAGAGTTTTGACGTTAATCCTACCAAGGCATGCATACTTGGTTTTGCTCTTAGTTTTCTTCTAGCTTAGGAGTCTTTTCCTATAGTCTCTTCTAGAAGCTTCTTAGTGTCACATCTATCCCATACACATCTCTTTGGAAACAAAACACTCTAAACATTTTACCCAGATATATTTTTTTCTATCTCAACCCTCGGTGTGGAGCCCTTGCATTCTACTGGTTATGTGGGGTTGAGGCTAGGGGAAACTATCCCTCCCGAAAGCACAACTTAAAGTTTATTTTAAATGAGTATATATGTAAAGTAAAAATAAACTAATTTGTTTTTATTTACACACTTTCTTTCCCTACCAATCCTCAATGTGAAGCCCACATTTCTTACTAGTGGCGTGAGGTTGGGAAATTAGGCGATGACCTTACTCACCTAACATGTGTTTTCCTTGGTGATGAGACCATGATTCCTACTCATAGCATGAGGAAACGTGTAGGGGTTCTCTGTAAATGAATTAATAAATAAAAGGAAATTCATTCAATAAAAGGTGCCTTGAAATTATAAATCCTAAAAAGTGAATTAGATGTCTAAAGTTTCAAGAGACTTTTAAGCCTTAAAACAGATTTTGTCTGTCAAGTAGCCAACTACGGATCTAAGACTAGATAAAATGGAAAGAAATCAAAGTTTGAACTATGTATCAAACTCATTTAGAACTAGGGTGTAGGTTCTCAATTGGGTTTTTGTCAAAACCTTTTCTGACACTTATCATGATCATTCAACAAACTCATATAAATTATGTCTCTTCTAAATCTCAATGTTGAGCCCTCACATCTAGCTAGTTACATCAAGCTAGAAGAAGAGTGAGTTAATTTTATTATCATACCATCATTCATCATGTATTGCCAATATCAAATGAAGTACCAAATTTTACTTGAAAATCTAAAGTTTAAACATTACAATGTGTATGGATAATCATATCAAAACATCAGTACAAAACAACAAAAATAATCATTTTGTTAGCATTTTTAAACCACTACATACATTTTGAAAAGAATACAAATATGAATATTCTAAAACATCTGAGTCCACACCTAAATCAAACCATAAATTAAAATGAATTCTATATAAAGAATAGCTGAACAATAAAGAGATATCTATGTATATCATAATAAGAAAAGTTTGTACAATGCCATCATGCAAGAGGCATGTTCAAAACACTTGAAATGTGCCCAAAATATAAACAAAAAATCATATAGGAGCCCACCAATATAGAAATGTATCATTCCTCTTATTCCCGATCAACCGTGAGGCCATAATACCTAGGATGGTCTTACAAGCAAGTAGGAATAGGAGTGGTGGCAATCAATCACACTTTCGGACCCTTCTTCGAGAAAAATGACAATAGGACATCACCCATGTAGGTAGCCCATAAGGACATCATATCTCTGGATCCCATTGTATCAAGAGTTAGCCTCCTCCCCAGTATCAAAACTCCAAGTATCTGATACACATCCTCCAATGTAATCATCCACTCACCCCTAGCACCCTACAACTAGAAGGTATTCCGGTCTACATCCCAATAAGAGAACAAGTCACAAATAATATGACTGGTAAGAGTAACATGGGGCACCCGAGTAATCCTCCATATCCTCACTCTATGCAATTTATCACTCAAAACCTAAGTAAGTTGATCATGAATTTCTAAGAGCCACTCATACGCCCTCTTGCGGATCCAATGAATATACTCTTCCTTCTTCTACATCCACCATGTCATTAAAAATATAAACTCACCGACATTTTCAATATAAAATCTCATCAAAAAAACGGAAAAATATCAAAAATACAAAAATAATTTAAATTAACGTGGGTTTAATGTGTTATGTTTAGAATCGCTACCCTTTCTAGGCAGTAGTCTCAAACCGATTTGTCGTAACACTACATGGCCCTAGAAAGATCCTAAAAATTCTAAAATCAACTATTTTTTGTGAAATAAAAGAATTCCCTATGGGCGCCTGCAGTAGAGACTCATTTAAAACAAGAAATCCTAAAAATAATCCTTCCTAGGAAAATATTTTGACATTTTTAAATTTTAGGTTTCAAAATAAACTAAAGAGAAAAAACAACCTTAGATCATGTGCACGATCTCCCACTCGTGTGGCTTGATATCCCACTCGTATTTTGACGTTGAATTCTCTCACTTAACTTAAAATTTTAGATGCATTTTTGCCCTTTTTATGATTCCAAGGCCCAACTCCTTTGTGGAAATGTATTCTTACACTTTTATTTGTGATTGATGGTTGTTAATAGTTTGAACTCCCTCTTTACTTTTTTATTTTCTCCTTTGGATTCCAAATGGATTCGACCATTGTCCAACTAAATTCCTATAAATACCATGAATTTTTGTAAGAAAACCCCGGAGAATATTTATATTCTTTCTATTACAAAGTTGTTGCCTTTCTTGTTTGTCGTCAAGGCCAATCATTTTTCAATTATATTTTATCTCTTCCACTTGCATTACTTCCTAGTCTACCAATTCAATCCAATTTTTCTCCCGCATACTTCTTCTCCTATTTTTTTGTATTCCCATCCATTAGACTAATGTTGTCACAAATATTGAAGGGATAAATTGAGGGATGATACTCTATAACTAGATTTTCCAACTTTCGCAAAATGCGGGGATGAAGGTGTTGTTTTCTTCATCTATGTAAGTTATCGATTATGAATTTATCATTTCAAATCAATATAAAATAAATAGATAAATATTTTCATTACTTCAATTATAAAGTTATTCGTAGATCAAATCATAGCAGGAGTTTTTTCTTCAAAATTGTCAGGGAAGTTCAAGGAATAAAAGCTTCTTTGAGACTGTGATTTATTCTTTGATTACGAGGTAAGGTTGACTATTATATTTGGAAGATTTCAATTAGTTAATTGTTTAGGATTAGATTAACACCATTTTAATGAGTATTTAATGAAATCTAGTTAATTATTTGTTCTAAAATCATTTATTATATTAGAAGCTTTCTAAAAAATACCAGAAAAAATCAAAAGATTTTCTTTGTTAGATAAGATGTTTTATATCTTTCATTCATTCATATTAAAGAAAATAATAAAGACATAAATTAAATTTGTTTTGCTTGCATATTTTGCATTTTTATTCAGTTCAGTATATCCATGCATTACAATGACAGGACCCAGAGAACCTAGAGATTTTGTTTTTGAACCAATAATACTTCAACCAAATTTAGCGGTACCACTAGCAGATATAGATCAAGGCCTTAGGTATAACATTTTAAAATCAACTAGGGACATACACAAATCAATAGTAAATTAGACACATTGAATATTGAAGATGATAAATCGTTTGAGTATTTTTCAAGAAAAATAAATTACTGATTATCTTGAGCACTTACATGACCATCAATGGTCCACAACAACGAAAACCTACAGGTTGTGATCCACTAGTTCCACAAAAAATGGACCAAACTTTCTCAAAGACATATATACGGGACTCCGTCTTCTTTTCCTTACAACTAGAACATGATACGTTGAAAAGATAGAAAAACTCAACTTGCTAAAAATCGTGGAAAATTAGGATTATGATTATTAGACCGCACTTTGTGCGTAGATTACCAAATTTCCATTAAGCATAGATTTCATATCACACTACATGACCATAAAGCAGGGCCATGACCAGAGATATTTTACGGTTTTGATCCTATGGTTCCTCATTCGAATGGAAGCGAGAGCTAATGATACATAGATCTTGGATTAATAGCGTTAGTATTTAGATTATCACCACTCCCACCAGACATCATTAGGAATCTAGAAGTCCTAGAAAAGAAATCTCATGGGGCCTTCTCAGTTTGGACAAAACTTGTTAATCATCCATAGATCTCAATGGAGTCATGCTGTCACTCTTTGTCATTTCATGACCTAGTTTGGATAGATTTATGATGCCCCATTAAGTTTTCCATGCATTTCAAAACAAGTAGAGATGCTATCTCAAGAGCTCGACATCGATTGGAGCCTCTTTTTTTTTATTCTCACCGAGTTCTCCATTTCATCCACCCGAGTTAAAGAGGCTTTATTGCACTTGAGGAGAATATTCTATGATGGCAAGTCAAAAACATCGTATTGCCTTGACCACCTTCACTTACCATTTCCACTAACTTTTCACTAACTATTATATCCACTACCACTTGACCATCCACATTTTCCACATCGCTTACCTCAACATGACCTCGGGAGTTGAGTGCAGTTGAAGGTTGTGTGTTGATTTTCATCTGTATAATTGCATTAACTTGTATTATCTAGATCTTGAATATACTTTATAAGACAAGTTTGTAATTAATAAAAAATGATGAAAGGGGTGGGGTAGATGTTTTGGTAGATGTTTTTTGGGGTGAGGAAGAGGATTGGGTTGGTGGAAGAGTTGGTCTTCCCTCATCACGAGGATCATTCTCATTGATAAGGTTATATATGATAGTTTGAAAGTTTCTAGAGTGTTTAATGTCATGTCTTGGTGCATGGTGGTATGCAAAAGTATGTTAGGGTCAAAATATGAAGGTCTTGATGCACTTGGTTTGAATATTTTGATTGGCAGCACGTGATGATTACTGAGGTCCTGGAGTAAATGGTAAAACATTGTAGAGTAATATCCTAAGGAATAGGTGATAGTGTTGCTATAGGTAAATTTTTTTGTGATGAACTTGATGATGATTTTACATGTGGTGGTGTGATGGGAGAATTTGACACTGTATTTTTTTAGAGGAGGATGGGGTTGAATGTGTTTTTTTTTCGAACATTGGTTAATGGTGTGGATGAACCAGATTCGCTTTTGAGGTTTTTAGAAAGATTTTTTCTTTGGCTTGCTTTATTAGTAGTGATAGTTTTTAGCAAAGGGGATGATCTAAAAATAGAAGAAGATGATGAAGGGACTATTCCCAAAAGATAAGGAGATGAAGAAGGTAGTGGTCCCAAAATGGAAGAAGAGGATGTGGGAGGAGTCCCAAAATAGAGGATTATGATTTGACCTTAGGAGGATTAGTCCTAAGGGAAGGATGTTTAAGTTCTTTCTAAAATTATTCAAGTGATAAAAGTGTTGTAAAAGAAGAAGGTGTTATAGATGTGATCAAAATGTTGTATGTAGTGGATGCAAAGAAGAGTGTGGAAAGAGGAACTTGGACCGATGTTAACGATGGTATAATGGATAAAGGCATAATGGTTCTAGATAAGGTAGAAAATTCTAGCAAAGTGGATGTGAAAAGTGATGAAGTAGGAGTGATAGATAAAGGAGAAAATATTTATGTTGCATAATTTGTGGCTGTAGGATGAGATTGTGATAGATGTTGTATAAATGATTCAAGGGGGATTGGTATATTTGTGAATGGGGGAGATGTGATATGTGTGGAAGTAGGTATGGGTGTGGGACTAAATGCTGAGATAAATGTAGATATGATTGATGTAGGTATAGGGAGAAGTTTTGATGAATTTGTAGCTGTAGGATAAATATCTAGAGAGGTGGATGTGATGGTTGATCAAGGAATTAAATATGTAGATGAGGTAAGATATTGTTTAACAAGTATGCATAGTGTTTATGGTATGAGTGTTAGGTGTTTGGGATGTAGAAAGAGTGGTGGCTTGCACTATTAGTGCATGGTTTGAGAATGGTTCTTTAAAGATGTCAAGTGGCTAGTTAGGGGATGCATTAGGATTTTCCTCTTAGAGATCACCTGGTGATGAGTCTTTGGACTAGATCTTTAAAGGTTAGAAATTTCTCTATATCATGCCCTTAGACTTGATGATATTTATAGTAGTGGTCTTATCGATATCACATGGGTGTTAGTCTAGAATCATCAAACAATTAGATGAGGGGGAAGTGTGATGAGATTGAAATCCATTTATTTATTTAATATTGTTTTGTATGACTTCTGAGAGAATTATAATTAGGTTTTGGTCTCGCAACTCATTGTTGATTCTATGTAATAGGTGTAGATGAAGGGGATGATTTGATAACTACAACCTTGGTGGTGCCTTTGACTTATCATTTTGGACAAATGATTTGGTAAATTCATTATTGGGTTTATTAGAAATAAATTTTAAATGACTCTGTTTGAGGGCACATGTGTCAAAGCTTGCGAACCATAGTGAAGGCTTCATAGAATGTTTGGAAAGATTGGATTTCTAACGCAGAGGCTAATTTCTTCACACATGACCATGAATTTTTTTATAAGATTAGTCTATGGAAGAGGGAAAGATAAAAGATCTATGGTATTACACCATCAATTGACGAAGTCCGTGATGGATTCTTTATCGAAATATCTTATAATATAGAGATTATTAATGGGTACTTATGTGATACTAATTGAGAAGTGTTCTAAGAATAACTGCACAAGTTGGGAGAGGGAAAATATAGTGCATTACGGTATATTGTTATACCAATGGAGGGTAGGGCCTCCCAAAGACACGATAAATATATGCAGCATCAATTCTTGGTCATATACGAAAATTTAGTCTCTATGTTTGAATACATGGATATGATGGTGAGGATCCTCCTTGCTATTAAATTTTGTTAATTTGGGAAATTCCCAATGTGAAAGATATGCATTGATAGGTATGAACCAGTGAATGGGCTCATTACATATATGTTTATATGATAAGGAAATTTTTTTCCCTAAGGTGGTGGCCTCAACGTTCACTAACCTACTCGTTAGAGCCTAAACATGATCATTTGAGTGAATCTTTTGAGAGATAAAAGGAGGTGGTTTTGTAGGATGTGGGGTTAGGAGTTTTGTGAGGAACCTATGGATGAGTTGGTGTTTGAGGGACTAGATGGGGATAATTATATGCTAAATATTATCACCGGAGGATATTTTTGATAAACTTGTGGCTAGGAGTTAGGAAGATAGTATGATTGCTAGGATTCAACAGGATGTTGGGGAAACATTTGGGCAAGGTTATGGGTATGCATAGGTTTATATATTTGATGAAACTTGTGTGATTGTAGATGTTGTAAAGAATTGGTAAAGAGGTTAAGATGTGATGGCATGGGATGTGAGAGGATTTTATTGTTAGGTGTAGGATATGATATTTGGACATAATGATTGGGGATGCTAGTGGAAATAACAACTAAAGATATGAGAGGAGGGGTAGTGATTACTTTGTTGTATTAATTGGGGAAGATTATGGGTGATAGGTCTAATTACGTGAATGCTCTTGTGGGATGATAAATTGGCATAAGAAGAGACAAGGTGAGCCGCAGAGAGCTCATTTACTTAAAATAGGTTGGTTTGAGGGTTGGTATAATAAGGATAAAGATGTTGAATCAGTGGGTTATCTGCATGGAAGTCTGAATAGATTTCTAAAGTAAATAATCTTAGAGAGAAGTTGGGTTAGTATCTAGAAGTTATTTAAAGTACACATCACCGCGAGGAAAACAATCGGTCTAGAAGGTTTTGAATTGACATAATGTTGAGTAGCTAGTTTGGATGGAACCAACTGGTGATAAAATAATGGATTAGTCTAGCCTGGTTTGAATTGTTAGCGAAGGTATTTTCATGAGAAATATCAATAAGTGGTTGAATTTCTATAAGGGAGGTAACCAAAGGTAATGATGATGCACTGTACATGTTGTTTGATGCAAAGAAGCTGGTATCTGAAAAAAATTTCATTATTTTAGCATCTAAGCTAGTGATTACGGGCATGAAAAAACTTTATCCTGAAAAATCAAGTAGAAAATTATTTTGATTAAAAACCAGTATTAAAATAAAAATAAGATGGTTGAAAGATGACCTAGAAGAAGGTAAACTATGTTTGATTTCAGGTGATTTGTGGTTGGGAAACGTCTTAAATGATTTCTTGTTGGGTGATCAAAATAATAATCGAGTGAACTAGGTGAGAGTAACGTTTTGATTAATTTGTGAGGTTTCAAGAAGTGTGTGGTAAAATGTGTGATGAAGATATTTAAACCCCTATTTAAGCTATGTGAGTAGGAAGGATGCACGAGGTTCATTTTAAACTGAATTTTAAATGTGAATTTTGATGTAGACAATTACCTAGGAAAGGAAAATTATAATACATAAAGGAGAAAATATGAAAAAACAAGGAATACCTAGAGAACTCTTTCCCTCATTATTTGATTGTACTTGTTAATGGTGCATTTGAAATTGATGGTCAGTGGAAAGGAACGTCTGGGTACCCTAGGATTGTACCATGCACAATTTCGGATGGGGTCGCAAGAAGGAGAATTACGACGTGTTTATTGTTTAGTAATTGATCTTCCATGAAGTAAGTTTTTGGTCGTAGCTTCATTGATTTAGCTAATTTAAAATAAAATAAAATTTAATTAGCTAATGTGGTTAAAAAATTATACTGAGATGTCATAAGTAGTTTGTACAAAAAGTTTCCTTCATAATTAAAACAATAAAAATAATGAATTTAAACTATGAAATAGTAATCGAAATTAGGAACTAATTAATCTACACTATGAAATGAAAAATAAAATAACCTATAGGAAAAAAAAAACTATATATTGTATACTAAACTATGTTTTATTGACACTTAGAATTATTAAATGCTTTAAACATCTTATTCAATTAGAGTAAAAACACGATCCACGAGAGCTAGCTATATATAAATGCGGGATTAATATACACAATGTAAAACAATTAACCAATGAAATTATTGAGACTAATATAAGAAATAAGTGACAAAAGGGCACAGATAAGAATGATATAAATAATATAAACTATAGATTGATGAGAAAATCTAGCCCAAAAGGAACAAAGGATAAGATAAATGAAAGACTTTCTATATAAGAGATTACTATGAACAAAATAAATGACTTATACTATTATAGAATTTATAAAAGAAAAATAACATGATGTAGAAGGGGAAAAATACAAATAATATACTTGAAAGTTGGTGATGGAAGTCAAACAATTTGGTTAATGAATCACTTAATTGACTTGGATTGAAAAATGGTCAATTCTTTGAAGTTTATTGGATTTGGAGTGGTTGGTTTATGTGATGGGATGTGGGAGCTCAGTACGAAAAGGTTTTTATTTGCACATTGAGGAGTGTGGTTGGAAAGGATAGATTGGAGTTGAGGTTTTAGGTTAAACGAGCATGAGGAAAAATAGCGATTTAGAGTGAGTGTCCAACGATGGCATAAAAGACAATACTATGCTATTTTTAACGATGGGATACAACACCCCCATGGTCATGATGATGTATCTACCAAATTAGTTGTATCTCAATACATGATGCTACCATAAGGTGCTCCAAGAGAAATTACAAAAAACCTAGGAATAAAATGAAAGTTATGGTGAGCCATGGAATTGGGAATGAGTGTAAAGGAATAGTGATGGATGCGCGATTGTGGCTCGAGGTGAGGTAGAAGAGATGGGAGCTTAGGTAGATGAGAGAGGTGCGATTTGTTAGGAAAAATCCTTTTGGTACCCCAATTTGTTCTCCTTTTCAGTTTGAGCAGTATTAGAGATATGGCATGAAGCTTGAAATCAGATAGATCATGATGTGTGTCATTTTGTAGCGAGAGATGTGATCTAACTAGCTCTCAAGTTTTGGAGAGATGGATAGCACTTTGAAAGGATTTGATCTGAATTTCACTATTTTAGGTTGTGCCTTTCAACCAAGGTAAGAGAACCTATATTATAACCCCCAAATGGTGAAGGAGATGAAGATATACCTCAATTTTAAGAAAATAGTATGAAAAGGCCTTGGGAAAAATATGATCAACACTCCAAATCTGACTTTCACAAGTTATCACTCCCAGATTATGGAGATATTTTCAATGCAAGGCAAGGGTTACTAGAGACGTTATATGATCTTGATTTGCTTTGTACATTTTTGTAAATGGATTGTATACTTTTGTTGAAACACAATGCAATGCAGGGGTAGTGTGGGTAGGATTAGTTTTTTTAAATGAATTTTTTGGTGGGGTTTTGACAAGAAAAACTGGGATATATTAGATCTTTGACAACCCCTACAATACTTGAACAACTATTAGATATAATGCTTTAAATAATCAGGATATTCTTTCAACCAGAAGAGGCATAAGTGGAAGCCCAAGTTGCACTCTTCACACAATATTTGAGACTTCACCACAAAATCTTGAAGTAAAGAACTCAATTAAACACAAAAATCCTTGATCAAACCACGCCTAAGATACCCCCAAAGGCTTACAAGAAATCTCTGCAGTCAAGGAAGGTAAAGTGATTTTAAATTTGTTTATCTCTTTATCGAGATGAAGGCTCTTTTGAACATGAGATTGCTCATGCCACTAAAATATCAACTGAAATGGAGATTCTATGTCATTTCTAAAGAATTTCAATGTAAGATTGCAACAAGAACAATGAAAACTATTTGCAGGCATTTAAAAATGAGAACACATCATATTGCAAAGAAAAACACGATTAACTCAAAAACTTATAAGATTCATCAGCGGGGAGAGTTTCATGAACAATATCGAGCTATCTAATGGCTATACACTTGTAACCAACTCACATACATGAAGATCCAACATAGAAGAAATTATTCTGGTTCTTTGGTGGGTTTCTCAGAAAATGAGCTTTCTCTTAGAATTTTCTCATGATTTTCAACTTCTTCTACCCCTTTACAATTTCTAAAAATGCATTATATACCTCATGCCACATTGGAGCCTTCTTTCCCAAGCAAATAATATGCCATGGGATCAATTTTGTTACAAAACAATCCTCATGATTCAATGAAAATGACATCAAACAGAAAAACACTCGTAGGTTGCAGTGCACGCAAAAGATCAAATCATTACAAATATTAGGATCATTATCCATCCTGGAGGCATGTTTTTCATCATTGAGGCATGTAAACACCTTTTGCTCATCATTTTCACCTTTTTACCTTTTCAAATTACCTCTGCAACTTTTGATTTTCTCATTTCACATTTTTACTCGAAATTGGGCAAAAATTACTTGAAAAACATCTCAAATAAAAGAATTAAGCCATGAAAGTGATACCAATGATCCTGGAAGGCCAAGAAGACGCAAATTAACTATAAATCCAATGAATTTTGATATAAAAATCTTGATTCCAAACTTCTTGGAGCTCCCATGTCATAAAAAACAAATGGATGCACATCAACCATTGATTTTATCCATCTTTTAATCCTGGCCCTCCATGTGGAAGATGTGGACTTAGAAATAAGCTTGAGTTACCTTTTAATTTTTAGAGATGGTCGAGACACGTGGTAAAAATGATTGGAACCGAAATTGGGTTCATTTTTGACTTTTCCACTTTTTTTGAAAAAAAAGAAAATTTTGACTTTTTTCTCCACCCCTCCACTCTTAAAATTTGGAGCTGACACATGGCATATGGTGGGTCCCATTGAAATCGTGCTTCAATTCTACACATTTTGACCCTTTTTGGAAATTGGGAAAATTTTCACTTTTTGCCCCACGGGCCTGCACACCCAATTTCTCCCTCACCACGTGTCACTTCCTCTATCGCTAAAATCCACGGGCCCAATTCTCATTTTAACTCCCCTTTTTGCTAAGGGAAAAAATTCCCTTTTCCCTCCATCAGCCCATCAACCTACCTTCTCCACCGCCACGTGTCGCTTGATGATTCACTAGCGGGCCGCTTAAATTTTTATTTTGAGCCCTTTGTGAAAAAGGGAAAAAAATCCCTTTTACCTCTGCCAACCCACCTTGCACCCACTGTGTGTTGTACGTGTCCTCCTCGATTTGAAAAAATGGGTCCTTAGGCCGAGAATGCCCCATTTGCTTGAAAAGACAAAAATAAAAACTTAGAGCACATCCCCTTTCCTTAGCCAATGCAAACCCGTCATGTTGCCAATGCCTTCTAAGGATGAATGTGATGGGAAAATTATGCCCGTGTGATTGTTTAAACATAATAAATTCTAGGATTCCCTAGAATTGAATTTTTTTCACTAAGGATGGCATATTTTCGATTCTAAATCAACTGAAGCATGATTTTTGAACATTTTCGACCTTGGGATAGGATTTTCAATTACAAACAAGTATGATTTGATCAATTTTGATTTTTCCACAATTTGGAAAAGGAAAAAATGACATAGCCCATAAAATTGGAAAAACTAGGGCACAAAAAGGGCAAACTTGGATTATTCTTTCAAATTAGGAAAAACAACAAGTTTGTGAGCATTTTTAAAGCATTCAATTGGAGGGGAAGAATTTTAGACCATCAATTCAAAGGATAAAATGTTTTTGAGCAAATCTGATTTGAAAATTTTAGGGCAACATGGTGCAAGCTCAAAAATGGCACCAACATCGGCTCTTGCTTGGGGATGGGCACTCCCAATGAGTGCCACAAGGACAAAACGTAGACCAAGTGCCAAAATATCCATTGGGAAAAGGAGTCAAGAGCCAAAATCACCAAAACCAACTGAGAACCTGACAAAAATGGCTTCCACACAAGCAAGGCAAACCACAAAGCGATAAAACACAAAAACCGAGTTAAAACCAAACACTATACACTGTACAAGTGTGCATACCTCAAATTTGGGGATTAATCCAAGAAATGTTTCAAATGTCTACCATTAACAGAAGCTCCAACAATTCCCCATCTAAGTCCTTGAGAAAGAAGGTATGTTCACCAATTCTGATATCAATGGCATAAGGGCCCATCCATAATGCATCAAATTTTCCATGCTTGCCCTTGTCTTCATGCCTACTATCCCACAACAAAACCAGATCTCCAACATTGAAGGCTCTAGGAGTGACCTTCTTGTCAAACAATCTCTTCAATTTTTCCTAAATCTGACATGCCTTTGATGGGATGCTCTTCTCTCCTCATCAAGCTTGATAATCTGATTGATGCTTGATTCATATGGGCCAAGATCTTGATCTTCCAACCGCTGGGGAAAACTAAAATCAAGACAATTACAGAGTGCAAGGGTAGAAAATCCTAAGTTCCATACACCAATTCAAATTGGCTCTTACCAAGATATCTCCTTTACAAGTTATCCTATCAGCCCAAACTACAAATTTCAATTGTTCACCCCATTTCTTCTTGTTTTTCTCAAGGTTCTTCTAATGATCTTCAACAAATTCTTATTCTTTGGACTCACCTTGTCCATTCCCTTCAAGTTATAGTTTGAATAATAATTCAGTTGATTACATATTCATTACACATTGCCATTAAAGGTTTGGCTCTAAAGCACATGGTGTTATTAGCTACAATCTTGACTAGGACTCCAAATATGCACATGATTTGATTTAACAAGAAGTCCATAACTATTTGGTGTGTTTCTTTCTTGGTGGGGATTGCCTCTACCCACTTTGTAAAATAATTAGTGGCTATAAGGATCCACTTATGGCCAGCACTAGAAGGATATGAAATCTCACCAATGAATTCCATCCCCCATTGCTTGAAAGGAGCTTTAATTGATACAGGATACAAAGGAAGGGAGCACTAAGCTTTCGATTCTAGAGAAATGTTGGCAACTATAACATTTTCTAACCAGCTGGGTTGCATCTTTGAAGAGAGTAGGCCACCAATAACCAGCTCTCAAAATCTTATGTGTTGTTACTCTTCCAGCAAAGTGTCCTCCACAAACTCCCCCATGGAAATCAACAACTATCTTGGGAGCTTCATCTTCAATTATGCATTTCAAGAGGACACCTTCTAGGTTCTTCTAAGCTAGCCCAAGGTCCGTGATGTTATATTTTGAGAATCCATCTTGAGGGCTCTTTTTAATTTTTATTTAAGTGACTAGGGAAGCACATGTATCTGAGGTAGAAGATCAAATATTTGTACCACTCGAGATCTTACCAATTTTTAAGAACATCTACCCTTGCTTCTTATACTTGATTCACTTCCACATTCTCGTAAGTTGTTGTCACCATGAGCTTAGCAAAACCCAAACCTTTTACCAACTTTATGCTTTGAATGTCCATATCATACTCCCACACTTTTTCACCCATCTACATATTTTTCTTGAGACCTCCATCTCGATAAGATGTATTTCACCATGGTGTGGGGAAAATAAGAAACAACTTTTGAACTCAATATATATGGCCTCGAAAACCTTTGTTACTTTCATCAAGGCAAATGCTTGTTTCTCCGTGATTGTATACTTCAACTCAAATTGCTTGTAAAGCCTTAATAAAGAAGGCAATAGGTATCTCAGCCCCATTCTCATCCTTTTACAGCAAAACAAAAGAAATGGTATACTTAGAGGTGAAGGAAAAGATTTGGAAAGGAATCTTATAGTTTGGGGCTACTAAAACAGGTGCATGTTTGAGTGCATCCTTAATTCCTTCAAAAGCTTGAATGACAACCTCCTCCCACCCAATAACTTGGTCCTTCTTTAGCATGATTTTGATTGGAAGATTCAACTCAGCAAACTTGGAAACAAACCTTCTAATAAAATTAATCGACCAAAGAAAGATTGGATGCCTTTCTTGTTTCTTGGAATAGGTTCTCGGGGTCTATCATAACACCATCTTTTAACATAATGTGACCAAGCAACTTGGCCTTTTGCACACCAAAATTACACTTCTTTTGATTAAGAGAAATGACATACTCCTACATCTGATCAACATCTTCTCCAAGTGTTGCAAATGATCATCTCTTTACCTTGAAATCGAGTCACATCATCTTGGTAAACTGTAATGAACTCATTGATGTAACCAGCAAAACTAACATCCATTGCTCTCTGAAAAGTGGCACCAGCATTCATCAAACCAAAGTGCATCCTAACAAAAACATATGTTACTCAAGGAGTAGTGAATGCTATCTTAAGTCTTTCTGATTCTTTGATAACCACATGATTGTATCGGAGAAACCATCCAATGTAGAAAGAAACTCGGACCACATCACGAGCTGCAACATATTTTCCATATTTAGAAAGGGATAGTTTTCGTTTATGGATTCTTTGTTTAGATTTCTAAAATCCACACAAAGTTTGATGTCTCTGTTCTTCTTTATAACTGGCACAAGGTTTGCAACCCAAGATGAATATCTAGTGGGCTGAATAATACCTCCATCTCTCAACTTTTTAACTCCTCTTGAATTTTCATGGAGAGAAGTGGATTAATTAGCCTTCACCTCTATCTAAATGGCTTATTCTTGGCCTCAAGAGGGATCTCATGTTGAAACAAGTCTTCTCTATATGCTTTTAGCTCAGAATAGGACCAAGCAAGGTAGTCTTGGTATTTTTTTAAGAGTTGGGCATAGGATTGTTTTTCCTCTTTACTTAAATTGCTGCCCAACCAAATCTTCCTTGGTTTACCATTAGTGCCCAAGTTATGCTCTTCCACATCCCTTGAGGTAGACATATTTCTATTTATGATGTAATCAACATTGTTAAAATTTGACTCAAGTGCAACAAGACCTCTAGGAATGGTGTTTGTTTTCAATTGGATGATATCTTTTCCAAAAAAAGTTTCTCTTCCTTCATTCATGCATACCATTGGCTCCCAATCAATATTATGATTTGTAAATTCACCTTGGTTTTGCAAGAACCTTAGCACTTGAGAATCATCATCAAACACTTGCTAATGTTTCACATTATTAGGGACAGATTGGCTTTAGTTAACACTTCAATGTTGTATTCACAATAAGGTGAAATGGTGCAATTTTCAAATCTAGAACCCAACATTGCCAACTTGTTAGTAGCAGCATTAAGACCTCTGTCATGATACACAATGTTAAAGGAATCAAACATTTCAATTAGGTCCCAAATTGCATGCTTATACTATTTCATACCCTGATTTTTGTAGCATACAACTTCCTTATTTGTTTGACAACCAGCTCTGAGTCTCCTTTTGCAAAAATATCTTTCACTCCATACTTCCATGCAATTCTTAACCCCAAAAACAATGCCTCATACTTAGCAACGTTGTTAGTGCATTCAAAATTAAGTTTGAAGGAAAAAGAAAATTCTTCCAAACTAGGAGAAAGCAGAACTATACTAGCACCATTCCCAAATTTGGAGAAAGCTCCATCAAATAGCAATGTCCATGGAGAACCTACCATATCAAGGCACTTTGATTTTTCCATCTTATTTTCTTTTCCATCAGCAAAACCAATGAAATTCTCAACATCTACATCAGCAAACAACACTTCATAGGAAGCATTGTTGGGATCTTCAATTAGGTGCAACATCTTCTTCTCACCATAAATTTTAACAAGGCTTCCCTCAATTGGAATGGTGGCAAAATACATGTCCATCTGAATGCTACCACCAACACTTGCAACCCATTTTCTTGACAAAAGCATACCCCATTTGGTAGGGTAGTCAACAATTACAACATCAAGTTTCAAATTCTTACCCAGGATAGGCTACAAGTTGCACTACCAAACCCTTCACACAACCAACCACCATGACACTTCTCTTGAATCCATGGTAGTACACTTCCCATAGGCGGTGATCACTTTTATATCCAACTCATTCATGACTTCTAGAGGTAAGACATTACATGATGCACTGGAATCAAATATACAATTATGAAGTATCCTATCTTTTATGATCAAATTTTTGAAGAATGGATCAACATTCAATTGGGAATCAACCAAATATTTCCCCAAATATACCTCAAGTGTTTCTCCAAGATATTCTACTGTTGGTGGTGTTTCAAGGTCAACAATGATTTGAGGTGGAGTTTTAACAACATTTACATTTCTTCCTTAAGTAACCTTCTCTTCTTTCATCCCAAGTACTCAAATGCTCTCTTCTTATGCTCAGGAATTCTAAGCAACTCAATGATTGGAACACTCACTTTAATTTGGCTCAATACTTGGGCTATGTCATAGGGGACACTCTTTGGCAAAACAGCATTAGAAGGGAGACAAGAAGATTCATTAGATGGCAATGGATTCTTGGTAGCTTGGGCATGAGGAGGACTGTAATTTTTGTTTGGGACAACACAAATTTTGACAGGTGCCTCTCTCCTAGGATCTTCTTTTGTAATGCTTGTGATCAAGGGTGTTTTAGGTTTGACTTGAGACCCAACTCCCTTAACTTTTCTTCTAGTGTTATAATCTTTCTCTTGAGCTATAACAACATTCATCAATAATTGTCTATCTTCCTCCGAAGGGATACCACCATCATACTTCTTAATCATCAAATATCTTAAGTATTCAAAATCATTGTTAGGAATTTCAAAAGCTTGCACTACATAAAATTCAAGAGCATGAGGGGGAAGAAAGATTTGTACCCATTTGATGCAGTCCCAAAAAGTTCAGTAATTATGTCCTAGAACTTATTACTTTAGTAGATGTTGCTCCTCCTTGTGAGCTTGAAGAACAACTCATGAAAATATCATCATCAGTACCATCATCATTATTATCTTCATGCTCTTGTTGGTTTAATTCACATGGAGGATGGGGTAGAAAACACCTATCACACCAATCAATATCAGCAACCTCTTCAACAACAACAACCACAGGGTTAGAGGGTCAGGAACCAATCTACTTTCACATGCTTGGGGTTGTCTATTTCCCCCTCCCATAGGTCCTTTACCTCTATCATCTTGTCTTTGATCACCCCTAGGATGATTGCCAAATCTATCATGGTTTTGTGCTTGCTGCCTAGGCTGACCTTGTGAAGTCTGCCCAATTCCCTTCTCAGCTCTTGCCAACTTGTATGAGATTTCTTTGATAGCCCCAAAGATTTCACAACCTCTTCTAAATCAACACCTTTTCTAGCTTGAGGTTTTTCAGGGTTTATCAATTTTACACCATCTCTCTTGAGAGGTTTACCAATGGCTTTAATATTGTTTTCAATCTGCAGTGCCATGGTAAAAGCCTACCTCAAATTTGTAGGGTTTTTGTCTCTCAAGTAATAGGCTGCCTTTTTATAAAATGCATATACATATTTGATTCAACAAGATTCATCACAAGGCATCAAACCAAAAGACAACCTTCTCAAAGTTTTGTTAAACCTTGTGTTGAAATCACGGACTGATTCATTAGGGTTTTTCTTGATATTCTCAAACTTAGATAAAATAAATCTAGGATCAGTCTTGTCACCATATTGTAACCTAAATGCATTTTTCATTTCAATCCATGAATCAATATAATTATCAGGTAGAGCCTTGTACCAATCCCTAGCATCCTCTTCTAGTGTATGAATAAACAATTTTACATACACATCCTCAAACTCTATCTCAAATTCTTCCATCATATTATCAAAAAGTTTGAGATGTTGATCACCAGTAATAACATTTTTACCCTAGAATTTTGGCTACCTATTTCGACATCTTGTGGTACAACATTTGGGTAACCATCCATTCCTCTAAAATTTATAGGACCAAGGGTGATAACAAAAATGGAGGTCTAGAATGAGCCATATTGTTTGGTCAGGTGATCTTGGAGGTGAAACTATCTCGATGAGGAGTGCAAGATATTTGGGGAAAGGAAATGAGAACTTCAAGACAAATCTCTCTTAAGGGATCTCCTTTTGATGATCTCTAGCAAATTTAGAAAAAATAGGATCAAATTTAGGAGCAAGCCTTTCAAATACACAAGAAGGTCTCGGACCTAATGGGGAATTTAAATCAGCAATAGGATTATGCAATCGGATCCACTTGAAGAAGAATTGCATTCCTCAATAACAGGTTGCTCACTTTCAAACTCAACAATAGGGATCTCCTTTCTTACAGTCACGTCTCCAACAACCTTCCACACCTTTCTCCCGTCCAACTATGAATTCCTTGAATCAGTAAACAACGTCTTAGCGAGTCTCTCTAAGGAAGAGAGATCATCTTCCTTCCATTTTTGTAGAGATTAACAACAAATTATAAATGACAGAAAGGTAAGACAACCGGTATTTTCAATATCAAATCAGCATGGAGTTACCACTAAGGAATTTAACCTTAGTTGTGCAAGAATGCAAAAAAATAATCTTTCAAATGTTTGCTAGTACTGAAACCTTTGCAAGGTCTTATAAATCAGACCTTCTTCTTCTTAAATCAATCAACCACAATGCACCCAAAGTGTACGAACTACTATGAAATGGAAAAAGGGTAGATAAAACTTGAAACTCTTGCTTATAACTTACAGATCTGAAGCATAGAATGATATTTTAATAATGTAGAATCTCAAATACTTGAATACTCAAATGCTCAAACTTTTCAAACACTTCAAAAACACCAATAAATTCAAAGAAGTCCCCGACAATGGTTCCGAAGGTGTTAGTACCCCAAATCTGTTCTCCTTTTCATCCCGAGTAGCATCGGAGATATGGCATGACGCTTGAAATCAGATAAATCATGATGTGTGTCATTTTATAGCCGAGGATGTGATCTAACTGGAACTCAGTTTGTGGAGATATGGATAGCACTTTCAAAGGATTTGATTTGGCCGTCACTATTCTAGGTTGTACCTTTCAACCTAGGTAAGAGAACCTATATTGTAAGCCCCAAATGGTGAAGGACAAGAAGATATCCCTCAATTTTATGAAAATGGTATGAAAAGGCCTTGGGAAAAATATGATCAACACTCCAAATCTGACTTTCACAAAAATCCTTGACCAAACCATGCCTAAGATACCCCCAAAGGCTTACAAGAAATCTTTGCAATCAAGGAAGGTAAAGTGATTTTAAATTTTTTATCTCTTTATTAGATGAAGGCTCTTCTAACATGAGATTGCAAATTCAACTAAACTATCAGCTAGAGATGGAGATTTTGTGTGATTTCTAAATACTTTCAATGCAATATTGCAACAAGAACAATGAAAACTATTTGCAGGCATTTAAAAATGATAACATACATCATATTGCCAAGAAAAACACAGATTAACTCAAAAACTTGTTAGATTCATCAGCAGGAGAGTTTCATGAACAATATCGAGTTGTGTGATGGCTATACATTTGTAACCAACTCACATACATGAATATCCAACACAAAACAAATTATTCTAGTTCTTTGGTGGGTTTCTCGAGAAAATGAGATTTCTCTCGGGAATTTGCACGTGATTTCAACTTCTTCCCCCTTTACAATTTCTCTAAAATGCATTATATACCTCATGCCACATTGGAGCCTTCTTTCCTAACAAAAGAATATGCCATGGGATCAAGTTTGTTACAAAATAATCCTCATGATTCAATGAAAATGTCCATCAAATAGAAAAACACTCGCATGAGTTGTCAGGTGTGCCCAAAATATTAAATCATTACAAATATCTAGATCATTATCCATCATGGAGGCACGTTGTTCATCATTGAGGCATAAAAACACCTTTTGCTCATCATTTTCACCTTTTTACCTTTTCAAATTACATCTACAAACTTTGATTTTTTCATTTCATGTTTTTTCTCGGGCTAGGGAAAAAAATTACTTCAAAAACATCTTAAGTCAAATAATTAAGCCATGAAAGTTCTTCCAATGATCCAAGAAGGCCAAGTGGACACAATATCACTATAAATTCAATGAATTTTGATGCAAAAATCTTGATTCCAAATTTCTTGGAGCTCCCATGGTGGTCAAAACAAATGGATGCACAAAAACTGTTGATTTTATCCATCTTTTAATCCTCGCCCTCCACATGGAAGATGCAGACTTAGATATAATCTTGATTTACCTTTAAATTTTTTTGATAAGGCCGGACACGTGGCAAAAAATTATTGGAACCGAAATTGGGATCATTTTTTACTTTTCCACATTTTTTGGAAAAATAGAAAATTTTGAGTTTTTCTCCACCCCTCCACCCTTGAAATTTGGAGTTGACAAGTGGCATATGGTGGGTACCATTTAAATCGCACTTCAATTCTATACATTTTGACCCTTTTTGGAAATTGGGAAAATTTTCACTTTTTCCTGTGAACTGCACACTGATTTCTCCTCGTCACGTGTCGCTTCCTCTATTGCTAAAATCCACGGGCCCAATTCTCATTTTAACTCCCCTTTTTGCTAAGGGAAAAAATTCCCTTTTATCTCTGCTAGGCCCACCGACCTACCTTCTCGACGCCACGTGTCGCTTGATTATTCGCTAGTGAGACAACGCTTACATTTTTATTTTGGGTCCTTTGTGAAAAAGGGAAAAAAATCCCTTTTACCTCTGTCGGCCACATGACCCGCCTTACACCTACCATGCTGCCACGTGTCCTCTAATTTTTACGGGCCAAAACACATTTTGAAGCTTTATAGAATTAGAGCCAAAAAACTCTAAGTCCTCCCTCGGCCCGCTCCTCCCTCTTTTGGTCTTTTAGGACACGTGTCCACTCCTAATTACTATGAGGATTCAGACCAAATTTTGACTTTAAACCATTTGAGCCAAAAACACAAAAATTCATAAGTTTTCTCCACCACCCACATCCCCTCCGACCAAAATACTTCCACGCGTCCTCCTCTGGTTAGCTATGGGGTTTGGGAAAATTTTGACTTTAACATTTTTACAAAATAAAGTCTAAAAACCATAAGGGAATTCATCCACGACATCCCACCTACCAATCAGAACATGCCACGTAGGAAAATTTGGAAAAAATGGGTCCCTGGGCCCGAAAATGCCCCATTTTCTTGAAAAGGTGAAAAATGAAAAGTTAGAGCACCTCCCCACCTTTTCTCAGCCAATGCAAACCTGCCACATTTCAAATGCCTTTTGAGGATAAATTTCATGAGAAAATGACGTATGTCTAATCTGTCAAAATGTAAAAAATTCTAGAGATGCCCTAGAATTGAATTTTTTCACCAAGGATGGCAGATTTTCTGATTTTAAATGAACTAGCGTGATTTTCGGACATTTTCGACCTTGGGATAGGTTTTTCAATTAAAAACATGTATGATTTGATTAAAGTCAATTTTTCCATAATCAGCAAAGGGAAAAAATGACATAGCACTGTAAATTGGAAAACTAGGTTACGAAAAGGGCAAACTTGCGTTATTCTTTCAAATTAGGAAAAATAACAAGTTTGTGAGCATTTCTAAACCATTCAATTGGATGGGAAGAATTTCAGACCATCAATTCAAAGGATTAAATGTTTTTGAGTAAATACTGATTTGAAAATTTTAAGGCAACATGGTGCAAGCTCAAAATGGCACCAACAAATCCAAGCCTATATATTGGGTGCTCGTTCTTATGTCATTTTTGTTACCAATTTGGTATGAGTGATTTGAGATAAATTCGAGACGATGGCTTGAGTAATTGGTCATGAATGGGAAGGAGGGTTGGTGTTTGTTGAAGGTTATAGTAGAGATTAGGTATGGGTTATGTGTGTAAGAGGTTTAGGATTCATGGATTGGGAGGTGCTTTGGGATGTGTCATAGCTAAGTGGGAGATGGGGAGCTCAAGTGTGAGGATGGGAGATCGGAACAAGCTGAGGGATCATGATAGGTATATAAAAATTACATAATCCGAGGGAGGTGAAGAGAGGAGAAAGGTGGGTACATGGTGAATAGGTAGATGGGGGAGAAGTCATTTAGGAATATAATAGAGAGAGGAGGTGAGTTATGTGGAAGGGAATGGATTTGAAATCGGAGTGATGGAAGATGGGATATACGACATGGAGCTCGGTAGGAACTATTGACAACTTTTACACTTCGTAAAAATGGACAACTGAAACTTCATTTAAGATGAAAGGCATTGATGATATGGACCTAAAAAGGTAAGACATACGATTTTCTTCTTGTCTTCATCTTGCGATCATTGATTCACATCATGAAATCTATAATTATGTGTATTGTGGTGGAATGCAACATGTCACATATGTTTTTATTCCATGTTCGTCTTGATGGGAAACACAGTAGCTGAAGGACCAATGCATAGCCTTGTTAAAGATGGAAATAACATATGTTGTGGGATGCTAAACTCCATAACAAAAAAATAGTTGTTGATTACATGTTGAAGAGTTCATTATTAAGTTATATGTACATAAAATTTCATTATTCCTTTTCTTAAATACTATTCATCATGTGATTGAGTTTTTATTAGTTTATACAATCAATACATATGATAAAATTTGAATGCGAAAGAAGTATAGAACTCGATTATAGAAATTAATTTCTTAATTTTATGAAGAAATTTAATATTTCCAACACAATTCATGTGATGTAACTTATGATTATTGAAGAAAAAGATATATGTACACAAATTTAAAAGAAAAGGAATATAAAAGAAATCCATCATTACCTTTGAGTCTTCTTTTGGTCTTCATCCAATTTTAGCTCCTTTTTCTTCATCTTCATCTTCCATTGCATCACGGTACTTGAAAACACAAAATAAATTTTATCATATTATGCGCTTATGGTTTGATATGTATGCATGTGCTATTAGTTTCATGCAAAATGAATTATTTTAAGTCAAAAGATATAAGGTACACCAAATCGATACAAAATTGAGAAACTACTATCTTGCGAAGCATGTGTGATTCTCATAATCAAGAAAGAGAAAAGAAGGATAATAAATTCATCATGGAGTACAAGAGAGGATGAAGGCCTATTTATTTTATAACATTTTTCTTGAGTATGCAGTGTACATGTAGCAGTTGAAAGATATACTAAATATTGTATTTACAAAAACAAAAGCAACTTTCCGGATGAACTCATATATGAAGCTATCATTTCATTATATATTTTGAACAATCAAAATCCATCCAAAGGTTCATAGTATAGTCTCAAAGCATGATGATCAGGTACATTAAGTTACTGACCTTGAAATAATATTGCATTGAAAAGATACATAAATAAATGAAGAAGTACTTATGTAGATTTAGGAACATCGATAACCTACAGTCTTGTTGAAGGAAATAACTCTTTTGAGCTACAGAATACATCTATGAGCAGTAAAAGATTGACTTTTAGGGTGAAATGATTGCTAAGATTCAAATACAACACACTTTAAATTTAAAAATAAATAATTATATAGAGTTTACAAATCACTATTACCGTAAAAGAGGAATGAACATCAAATTACAGATTGAAAAACATGACTCATGTGAATAAAAACATCAAGATGAGTATGGAAGTAAAATTACATTTTTGTATTGGACATAAGTGAGAGGAATTAGAATATTTCTCTCTAAAGATAAAGGAAGATGTCTATTTTCAGATCAAAATAGAAGCCTTATAGTTTTCTAAAGTTCTAGAAATAAACCAACTCTTTAAATTACGAGAATCAAACAAGGAAGAGTTTCAATTAAGCTATAGGATTTGAATCAAATTTTAAACTAAGTCCGATCAAATAGCAGGGAAGATATCTGCAACATCATTATTTACAAGCTCAAGAGTACAACATAGTATCAAATATATCCCCAAAGTTTCTTTCCAGAGGTATAATTACAAACAAAGTATTGATTCAAATCAATTTATCAATGCATCAACCGGAAAAACTTTGAAAATATATATCAAAATAAATATGACGATAAAATGTATCACTAGTTCAATTTTCTATTATAAGCCAGGTGAAGTCAGATACAAACTTAGAAAATAAGTTTTGTTCATAGCTTTGCAAAAAAAGAAAGTACAAGTGCATCTTGTGAACACAACATTTATGTATTCATTTGTAATAGCTAAGGAACACACTATTCAAAGGATAGAATGAAAATACTATAACAAAGTGAAAAAACTTAGAACAAATGCTCTAAAATTACAATATCAAGGATAATTCATCAAATAAAATTTTCAAATTTAGTACTCAAGTAATTTAATTTACAAGATGTACAGACTGATCTTCAAGTGCTTCAAATCATAAATTATTAACAAAGGGTTACAGTTTTCAGTAATACAGATATCTATCTACAATTTTCATAGAGTTAAGGAATGTTAGCTTCAAAGTGTTAGTTTTGAATGAATAGACAAATAATACCCATCTAGGAAGAGTGTTAGTATATCGAATGCATAAATTTTCAAAGAAAAATTTATGTAATCTAAAATATCAATCTCACTTTAATGTCTTCTACTTTAGAAAGAATAATTTTGATAAATGTATAAAATGAAACTATACTGAAGCATTTTCAAGTATACAAGTTCTAAAATAAATAGTTGCATTTCTTTTCATAGAAGAAAAGCATCAAATTCAAGTAGAGACTGCTTCAGGTGTTATCATCAAGAATAATGTATAGGCTTCTTCCTGTAACTGGTCTTAACCAACACTTTCAAAGGTTATGGTCTTGGATTAGAAGTATGGAAATAATAAAATCACATATTTTTTTCTTAGTTGAAATATACCAAGACAATGCTCGATTAAGTTACGATGATATATTTCATACCTATTGCTACACCCATGGAGAAGAAATTGCAATTATCTCATTTAGATCCATCCGATGTGGTAAATGCCACTCTATATCGACAATTGATTGGGAGTCTCATTTATCTTACCTATTAAAGACCGGATATCAGCTTTGTAGTGAGATATCTATCCAAGTTCATCAAGAACCCAACATTTTCATTGGAAGGTAGTAAGTCACATCTTTAGATGTCTCAATGAAATAGTAGATATTGGTCTAGAATACAATAATAATGAAAACTTCTTCTTGTTAGGATATTCATATTCAAATCATGAAGGAAATATTTCTGATATAAAATTTCTCTAAGGGTTTGTGTTCTTTCAGGGATTTGGACCATTATCATGGGGAAGCAAGAAACAACATTTTGTTTCTCTCTCTTCCACAATTCGAGTATCGTTCTATAAGAGTAGATGTCGGTGAAGCGATTTGGCTACATCACATACTTGAAGGACTTGGGGTACCCCAGACAAAGTGACCACCATGTATGTAGAAAATGAAGGTGTTATCAAACTTTTTTTAATCTATTTTCTCATGAAAGAACAAAGTACATTGAAGTACATGTGCATTTCATACACGATGTTGTCTTGAAACACAATATACAACTTCAATTTTTTTAATAGCTGAACAATAAGAAAATATTTTCACCAAGTCACTTGCACAGACAAGTTCGAGTTGTTTAGAGAGTTCCTCCCTCATCCCTTGAGACAAAGTTGTAAAATTAAGGGGGAATTTGAGGGTAAATAATATTTTACCTAAGTTTATTCTGCATAAATAACATAAATATTGAAATGGTATCTTGTTATAGATAATATTTTAATTGTATTTGGGAATAATATTCCCGTAGCATTTTGTTCATGTTGTTATATGGTTCAAACCATATATTTGTCATTATATGTGAATGGGTATGTTTATTTGTTATTGTTTTAACATCTCGTTTGTCTACACATGGATCTATAATTCCAATAAGAATTGCAACACTTCATTGTAAGTCTAATTGGACTAATTATTAATAAAATAACCATGATTTTGTCCATGTTCTTCATTTTACATAGAAAAGAATTTGATTTGCTTTGGAGAGGAATACTTCATTGTTATTACTGACTAGGTCTTGGAAAAGAGATTAGGATGAAGAAAAACAACAGAAAGGACCTATTTTATCTACAATTATAAATAAACCAGCAAGTACATTCCTTAAAATAGAAAACATCCCCATTTCATTTCCGAAAACAACAAGTAGTTCAAATCCTAAAGAATATCAAAAATAGTTACAACCTAATCCTAGACAGTTATTCATACCTTGTATTTGTAAAGATGAAGAAGCATAATAAAATTTTGCTAAAGATTATTCTAAAATTGTTCCAGCTTCATTTAATGTTGTTGAGGCTATGAAAAACATAATATCAATATTTTATTATGGTATAATTTAAGTATTCCAAGAAAACAAGATTTGCTTTCTCATGAGCTTGCTAAATTATAGATTTCTTCAAAACCAACGAGAGAAATAAGCTTATAAATCTTAAATGGTTCTTGGTATAGTTGAGAAAGATCATATGAAAGAGGTTAAGTGGATGGTATAGAAAGTATTGAATGCACATGATATTAAAAAAACCACCACCTTTTTATCTTTCTCTTATTATTGGTGATCATTTAGTTCACAACTACATGGTTGATAGTGGTGTGAGAAACATAGTAATTCCTATAAAGCAACTACTGAGATCAATTGGGTCTGCAGTGATGAATCAATAGAAAAAGTTTACTACAGCAGCGAGACAATAACCAACACCATCGGTGTGTCATAAAAATATAGAGGTAACATTACATGCTTGTCCTAATGTTTCATTTTACAAGATGTAACTATTGTAGATATACCTCCCTACTTTTCTTTTCTTTTTATCAAGATATTTCACCGCTAAAATAAGAGGTTCTATTTCTTCAAATTAGTCATTTATTTTCTTCACTACGAGGTATGGAACTAAAGTTACAATAAACTCGTGAGAGCCCATGGCTAGATTTCACATTGAGCTTATGCTGCAAATGGTGCAAAAATTATGCAGTATAAATCAGACTAGCTTTTATGTTACAACACAAATTTCTGCATTAGATGGTGTCTCTAATTTGTTTATGGATGAAAAAATTCAAGAAGAACATGCATATGATCCTTACAAAAAAGTAAAACATGGATTATTCATTGTTTATTGTCTTCATGAGGAAGAAACACCTATTATTTTGTTGTCTAAAACATAAAATATTATTAAAGGTGTATGGAAACTTCATTATGATGGTGCTAAAAACAAAAAAATGACAAGGTGCAGGTATGATGTTGACTTTTCCTTCAAAAAAGAGGTATTTTTCAGCTCTAAGTCTGTAATTTTCATGCACTTATAACTTCGCTTAATACTAAGCATTGATTCATCGCCCTACACGGGGAAAGAAAAAGAGGAATTAGAATGTTAAAAGTGTATGGAGATTCTAAATTAGTTATAAATGAAGTTAAGAACTATAATGTCTCTAAGAATTCATTTTGAAATATTACAAACATAGAGTTTCAGATTTAATGGATGAATTTGAAGATATTAACATTCAACCAGTCCTAAGAGCTGAAAATAAGCATGCTTATAGACTTGCAGCAGTCGGTGGTAGCTTTAAAGTGCTAGAACAAATTTAAAATGAAAACATATAACCTCATATGAAGTTGGCTATCATACCTTCAATTACTAATAATAAATAAAACTCAAATTTTTTCAAAGATGACAAACAAATATGCAAATTTCTATAATAAGAAGATGATTTTTCTATAGAATCAAGAAACATTACAACATTAAAAATGTGATCACATTGTACATATAAATACAAACAAGTTTCCTCAAGTACTTGTCACATTAGAAGATATTTTCAATTCATATGATCAACTCGAAAAGGAAAAAGGAAAGATCTCAACTCATGTTGATAATTATGAAGAGATATCAGTTTATGAAGGTAAACATTTACATTGGAAATTTATATTCCTTAGCTGAAAAATAGTATTTTATCAGTTTATGAAAATAATTAAAAGATATTTTTGTTTGGAAATAAAAATATCTTAAATTTTTTTATCCTAGTTTGGAAAAGTATACTATCGAATTACGACCAAACTCAAAACCATTAGGAAAAAACAAAGGCATGTAAATCCCAAGATTGAACCATTGATGAGAAAAGAGTTGTCTAACCTTATTAAATCATGTATTATCTTTCCAGTAAGCATTCTAGTTGGGTAGCCAACCTTGTGCTTTAATGGAAAAAGAATAGTGAAATATGACTGTGTGTGGATTTTACGGATATTAGCAAAGCCTCGTTAAAATATCACTATCCGCTACCCAATATGGATCAGATTTTGAGAACAGATTTTGTTTGAGATAGGTTGTCCCTGTTAGATTGTTACAAAGTGGATACAATAAAAAAAATTTCATAATGAAGATAGATATAAGACAACCTTCGCCACAAAGTGGGAACTTATGCTTATAAAAGAATGCCTTTTGAACTTTCTAGTGTCGGTCAACATTTGACCGTGTAATGGACATGGATTTTCACAACCTCTTGAATAAAATCATATTGGTTTATTTAGATGATGCTACTATATTTTAAAATAATTATGATGATCATCTTATGCATTTAAGGGAGACTTTTGAGCTTTCTAGGTAGTTTGGAATCTCATTGAATCCCAAACAGTCCATCTTCTCGGTGCATGAAGGTAAATTAGTTGGACATATTGTTTCCAAGAAGGTTATAGCTATCAATCATTTATAAATTGAATCAATTTTTTAGTGTACCTACCTCATAAGAACACATTACAAAGTTTTCCTAGAAAAATCATATTTGTTAGAATATTAGTTCCCGATTTTACACGATTGGTTAAGCCACTAATAGCTATGTTGAAGAAAGGAAAAAATCGCTTCGACTAGAGAAGGAAGAAAAGGATTGGAAGCTATTAAGTTAGAAATTTAAAAATCCCTTACCTTGGAAAATCCCAATTTTGATAAGGATTTCACGATGTATGCACTTACAGGAGCTGAAACTATTTCAGCCATATTAACTTAGGTTAATGATGAGAACATAGAATAGCCGATTTATTTCTTTGCGAAGAGCCTTCATGACTATAAAACAAGGTACGCTTTTCTTGAAAAACATTTTTTTGTAGTTCTGGTATGAGGAACTTCAAGTGCATGCTCTCAAATAATAAAATTCATATACTAGTGTCTCACCTAAGTGTTAAAGCATTACTTGTTGAACAAGGAATTGAATTAAAAGTAAGCGGGGATGGATTAAAAAGGTTATGGAGTATGATGTTGACATCCGTGTTCCAAAACCAGTTGAAGGAAAAGGATTATGTGAAGATTTGATTGTTGATATGGAAAAATAATAAGCTACTGATTTATTACAGAAGATGTTATAGTTACATACCAAAGAACCAAAGTTTTATTACATCTTGAATATCAAAGAACCGAAATCAATCCAAGGTTTTAGGATCAAGTTGAATTATTGATATGATCAATTACTTATAGCATGGTACTTATCCAAAAGTTATGGAAAATAAAAAATGAGGGTAATTCAGATTACATGACATACCCTATGATTTCATTGATTGTTTGGTTTTCACAAAATATATCAATCAATTTTTTCTGCGTTGTGTTGATTATGATAGAGTAGAACAATTACTATCTGAATTTCATGAAGGACCTACAAGAGGTCACTTCTCAACATGTACTACAGATCTTAAGATTATGAAAGCTAGTTATTGTTGGCCTAGCATATTCAAGGACTATTTTGAATGGATTAAAAAGTGTAATAAGTGTGCTTTCTTTGTTGGAAAAGAAAGATTAGCCTCGCTACCCTTACAACCTATTTCAATGGACTTGTTATTCATATAGTGGGGTCTTGACATCATTGGAATGATAAATCCTCCCTCATCACAACGAAATAATTGGATTTTGACTGCCACAAATTATTTTTCACAATGGACTAAAGCGGTGGCTTTGAAATAATCCAATGAAACTTCAAACTTATCATTCTACGAAGGTATAGTTTGTTGATTTGGTGTTTCAGCCATTATAATTTCAGATAATTCCTTAGCATTCCTTGGAGAAAAAGTGACAGATTGAGTTGTTAAACATGGAAATTATCCGAGTACTTCTAATTATTACCCTCAAGGTAACAATTACCTAAAATTACTAACAAAAATATGTTAAATATTATTATAATAACACTCAAAGAAAACTAAAGAGCTTGGTATCTAATGTTGAATTCAACACTTTGCGCTGATAGAGTGACCCCTAAAATACAAGTCGGTAACTTGGCCATAAAAGTTTGTTTATGGTCGTGAGGTAAGAGTGTCTATTTACATTGAGACTCGACATTGGATTTATTACATTAGATTGCGTTACTTGAGAATGAACCAATACAAGTTATTTATGGAGAACTTATGGAACTGCAAGAGCTAAGAGACCAAGCCCACTTGAACATGGAAAAGATTCTGAAACAAGTCAAAAACACATTTGATAAAAAGGATAAGTTCAAAATTTTTAATGAAGGAGACATTGTGCTGAAATGGGATGCTAATAGAGCAAAGCCAGGAAACCACACAAATTTTGATACAATATGGAGTGGTCCTTATATGATTTCATCTTGAAAAGAGCACAATGCATTTCATCTTTCAAGGCTTAATGAAGAGGAACTTCCCATTCTTGTGAATGGTATGTTTCCAGAAACCTTTGTTATTAAATATCTTATAAGTGTTGGTTATAATAAGATTTCCATTTTAGTAAAGTTCATTTCATCACTTGAAATGATTTCAATTTCAATAAATGCATTTTATGCACATGGTCCAGTTTACCATATCTTTTCCCAACTTTAGTTTTTTTTTCAAAATGGATGGTTTTCCAAAAAGGAAATTTTTCGTAATATGCTTTTGATTCCATGCCCAATGGAAAAAGGCAAGATCTCGGTCTTAAAGAAAACAAACAACTATTACCAAAAATATCACCGAAATGTTGATGATTTTTACACTTGTATAAAAAAGGGTGACTCAAAACTTCATTTCGGATAAACGGAATTGATGAGATGGACCTAACTAAGGGAAGGCATTTAGTTTTCTTAGTTTTTTCAGCTTAGAGTCGTTGATTAACAACATGTAATCTGCAGTTATGTGTGTTGTTGTGGAATGCAACATCTCACATATGATGTCATTCCATGTTCGTCTTCTACAATAAAATGTATAATCCATGAAGGACCAATGCATAACCTTGTTGAAGGTGGGAATCACAATACATGTGGGATATTAAAATCCAAATCAGTAGAAAAGTTGATGATTTCATGCAAAAGAGTTCATTATTAAGTTATAGGTACATCAAATTTCATTATTTCTTTATGTTTAAATGTTATTAATCATGTGATTAATTTTTTTATTTCATTATATAATCAATACATATCATGAAAGTTGAATGCAGAAAGAAGTATACAACTCAATTACAAAAATTAATGTTAGTTATTAAAGAACAAATTAAATGTTTCCCACACAAGCCGTGGGATGTAACTTATGATTATTGAAGCAAAAGATACATGTACAAAAATCTAAAAGAAAAGGAATATAGAAGAAACCCATCATTTCCATTGAATATTGTTTTGGTCTTCATCCAGCCCATCTCCCTCTTCTTCATCTTCATCTCCCATTACATCAGGGACACTCGAAAATAATAAAGGAATCTTTATCATATTATGAGCTCGGGTTTAATTTGTATGCCTTTGATATTATTTTCATGCTAATGAATCATTTTAAATCAACAGGTATAAGGTACATCAAAGCTGATAAAAATTGAAAAATTACTATCTCGCATAAGCACATGTGATTCTTAGAATGAAGAAATACAAATGAAGGAAAAGAAAGTAATAATGCAAAACAAGAGAGGTGAATGCCTATTTATTTTTTAACATTCATCTTGATTGTGCAGTAAATGTATGAGATGAAAAGGAGATACTAACTATTGTATTTACAAGAATGAAAGAAACTTTCAAGAAAAAATCATATAATAAGAAATAATTGCATGACATAGTTTGAACAATAAAAATCCAGCCAAAGGTTCATAGTACAATATCAAAGCATGATGATAAACTATAGTAAGTTGCAGCCATCACGAATATTTCATTGAAAAGATACAAAATTAAATAAAGAAGTACTAATGAAGATTCAGGGAACATCAATAACCTACAATATTGTTGAAGGAAATAACTCTTTGAGATAGAAAATACATCTATAAACAACAAAAGAGTAACTTTTAAGGTGAAATTATTTCCAAGATGCAAGTACAATACACTTTAAAATTAAAATAAAATCATGATATATAGTTTACGAGATCAATGCTACTGGTAAATGAGGAATGAACATCAAATTGCATATTGAAAAATAAAACTCGTGTGAATAAAAAAATCAAGATGAGTATGGAAGTAAAATTAATTTTATTTATTGAACATAAGTGAGAGGAATTAGAAGATTTCTATCTAAAATTAAAGAAAGGAATATGTCTATTTTCATATCAAAACAAAAGACTTATAGTTTTCCAAAAGCCCAAAAATAAAGAAAATACCTTAAATTGCAGAATCGGAAGGGAAAAGTTTCGAGTTAAGATGTAAGATTTTAATCAAATTTGCAATTAAGTCTAATCAAATAGCAAGGAAGATATTGTAACATCATTTTTACAAGATCAAGAGTACAAAACAGATATCAAAGAGAGCCCTAAAGTGTATTTTTGGAGGTATAATTGTAAGTATTGATTCATATCAATTTATCAATGCATGAGTAGAGAACACTCACAAAATACAGACTAGAAAAAGTATAATAGTATAGTGTATCACAAGTTCAAGTTCTATTATATAAGTAGGTGAAGTCGATAAAAACTCGAAAGAAGTGTTGTTCATAGCTCTGTAAGAAAATCAAGAAAGTAGAAGTAAAGCTTGTGAACACAACATTTATGCATTCATTTACACTAGATAAGGAATAAACTATTTAATGATAGAATAAAGAGACTATCGAAAAGTAAAAAGTGATAACACATGCTCTCTAAGTAAAACATCAACGATAATTCATTAAATAAACTTTTCAAGTTTGGTACTCGATTAATTAGATCTATAGAATGCACAGATGATCTTAAAGTGCTTCAAATAATAAATCATTAACAAATGCTTAAATTATTCAAGAAACAAAAATATCTATCTACAATTTTCAGAGAGTCAAAGAATGTTAGCTTCATAGTGTTAGTTTTGAATGAATAGATAGATAACAATCACGTAGCATGCCAGGATGCCCGATGCATAAATTTTTGAAGAAATATTGATCTAATATAAAATTTCAAACTAAAATCAATGCCTTATACTTTAGAAATAATAGTTTTTGTAAAAGTTACAAATGAAATTATAGAGAAGTAGTTACAAGCATACAATTGCCAAAAGATATAGTTTCATTTATTTTCATAGAATAAAAGCATCAAATTCAAGTAGAGAATGTTTCGGTGTAATCATCAAGAACAATGTATACGCTTATTCTCGTAATGGTCTTAACAAATACTTTCAAAGTTAAGAGAGATGATCATTTAATAGAATGAAGCTAGACAAGATAAAATTCCTCAGGTTACTACTGAAGATGCTATGATGTAATTATGAAAAGTACAAATTCAAATGAGAATGTAAATCAAGAGTTCTGATTCCCTGTTGTATCTTCAAGCAAATGATCAGATATACATCAAGGAACAAAGAGATCACAGAATTTTTGAAGAATCATAAACATATACATCAATTTATTCTATGAAAACTTGAAGGAATTACAGGAGAATGGGATGCTATCCAAACAAAATCTACAAATAAAGATCAAATCCTTTCATTAGGAACATCGAAATTCTTACAACTTCAATCTATAGGAAAATATTAGGGAGGATTGAAGCTTGAAACACATGCTCATAAATAAAAATGAACACAAAGCTCAAAAACACTCAACTGTGCTAACTTATAGAAGGAAACAAAGTTTGAATTTTTGAAGTAATAACCTAGAAATTTAAAGACCCATATATAGCTACTACTAATTACATCTAAGGAAATTATCAACATCAAAACTCCCGACTCGAGCCACATACAAATGCAATCAAATAAAACATATCTCGAAAATAGCCTAACAAAGAGTATTTTTCTCCATAATGATATCCATTTAGAATGAAGAGGAGTAAATATGCAACTAACTAAATGCAAGAAAAATCTCAAGAATGAATGGAAATGGCAATCCCAAAAGGTTGTGGTGATGAATATAAATTTTAGAGCTTTGCTTTGTATTTCATCATAATCGCTAGTACAAATTATTCATACATGACCATTTCATATTTTTACTCTTTTGCAAAATATTTTTTAAATGAAGATGCAAAAACTTACCGAAGTTGAAATTTTCAAAACCATGTAAAGGCCATCAAATACAGATAGAAAGATAAATTCCTAGGACGATTTCTTTGCTGAACTCAAAATTTCAAGAATACACAAGAGACACATGAATAATGCAAAGAAGCTAAGTATCAATGCAAGAAAACTCAAAATGAAAAAATTGAAGGTTACGAAAGCTTTACAAATGGTAAGCTCACCTTGTCCATCAATGGCCTACATTAAGAAATTACGAACTCTTTTAATGGTTTAACTCGACAGAAAGAAAAATTTTAGATCTCAAAAACTTGATAGACAAAGAACGGATACACTAGAATTTCACAGAGAATGACAAATTCCATGCTTAGTGTCTACAAATGAACTAGAACGATCTCAAAATACTCAAAAATGGTGTTCCTATAATGATTTTGATAGGGATTTTCCAAGACAAATGCTTCCAAGTGAAGAATGATCGAATGATAGGTCAGGAGTTTCATTTTTCTACCATTAACTTAGGGAATGAGTTCATCTAACTCATCATAGAAATAGAGAAACATGATTGATGGTTCTAATTGCAAAGTACCAAGATCTATGATGCAAAAATGAGCACAACTCAACCATAATGAAACCTAAATCACCAATGAGTTGAGATCTATGATTAAAAATGTAAAGTACATAATCCAAAATTTTACAGAGAAAACCACAATTCAACCATAGGGGCTTCCAACTCAACCAAAGTCGTGGAAAAGGACAGACGTGGTGAGCTCTAAGAAAACCCTAGCTAAATTATGGTTATCTTTTCCACTAACAAAGAAATCAAGGGTCAAATCATCATGAAAGGGGACCATGTCCCATTCAAATAATTATATTGGCTTGACATTGGTTAAGGTCTAAAAAATAAAAAAAAAACTCAGGACTCAAACCTTATTATATGCAATGATCAAATCAAATGGATACTAATGATCACAAAAGTGGGGTCTAATAATCAAAATATTATTATCAAAACTATAATATGTGACATGCCAATTAAAGGAGGAACCCATGATGGGTCAAGCCAAAATCAAATTTTCCTTACCTCAAGCTTTGAACAAAAACCTTATTTTTTCCAAAAACCTCATACTAATTAAAGATGACCTATATGTGAGTGTTTATTATTACAGAGTGCCCACAGAGACATATTGTTTGTTTTTACACATTTGCACAAGGTGGACCCATTTTATCTTGATCATCCTTATTATTTACGGAAGGATGGAATCTTATTTTACACATGCTCACAAGTGGTCCCCACAATGAAAGTATTTTATTTTTTCTAAGTATGAGGACCAAGGAATTATTTTTTCTTACATAGGATTATCTATTTGCATTTCATTACTAAAGGATAGAATAAAAAAGAAAAAAAAAAATATCCTTGCAAGTATATGGAGTCACATAAGAGCTATAAGATAAACACTTTGCATGCATATTGGAGAAGAATTACACATCAAGCAAGGGATATTATTAGCCAAAATATTAACCCAAGTTTATTCATTATTTTAGAATTAAAGTAGCCAACTACACTCTGACTAAAGTGTATTTTTGGAATTAAAGGATTTTTGTTATTGTTAAAATTAAAGGCTATTATTTCCTCATTGTAAAAAATGTGTTTATTTTATCCCTTTATTTATTCATGTTAAAAAATAAAATGAATATACATGGTAGAGTTCAGACTGTAGCCTATTTTTAAAGGGTTGGGTGAATACTTTTGCTATATATTGTGTGCATTCGCAAAGCACGAGAGAAGAAATTTTTGATGTAGGATTGTCAAGTAATTTTTACCGTTTTTCCCTTGAATGAGAATAATTTATTGTCTTTCCAATTATTTGTAGTGGTGTTTGTTATTTCTATTAGATCTTATGAATTTCAATTCCCTGAATTAATTATCTTACCTTGCTAAAAATTTGGTGTATTCTGCATAGTCTTAGTGTGCATGTTAGCTATTGTTATATTGTGATTTATCCCTCTAGACAAATTTTTTTTTCCTTATAATTCAACTAAAACCCATTGGTTTGTGCTATTTTAATCTTGTCTGAGTAAATTGTGCATGTACTTAGACAAATACCTCAATTATTTTGGTGTATAACCCAGTTTTAAATTTCATTACAACCATCTTGTTCTATTAAAACCCAAAAAAAATAGTTTAGGATACATCAATAAGGAACCATCTGTGTAATCCTCGGAGATTCATCTCAACAAAAGGATACCCACATCCCTTATGTGTTTCCATTATATCTGCAGAGTAGTTAGCGAAGATCAAGCTTAGAAGACCTCTTGTTATCCATGAATTAGGTGCACTTCTAAGAGATAACATGAACTAGGTAGATGCATGAGTGGTGAGTGGCCAAGGTCAACATTGTGAGGATGAGGTGAGTAACGGTGATAGGGAACTTAGTGGCTCGATTGATAGGTGAGGATGGAGTTCGAGGTCATCGGGAAGGGAAGTGAGTCGATTACATAAAATAGCTCGACCGAGTTGGCCGAGCTAGGGGAATTAGGGATAGGTGTGGTGGGGTAGTTTAGAATAATAATAACCCTTTTCTTTTTGTTTTATTTATTTAATTATATATATATATATATATATATGTATGTATATATATAAATATATATATATATATTTGAATAGTAATAATAATACAATTTAAAAAATGAATTAAAAACCTTTTAAGAAAACACAACCACTTACCTTGGTGACAACATAAATGACTAAATGTATGGACCACACCACATAAATGAGGACAACATTAAACCTCACAAGTAAGTGAGTCAAAAATGAAATATTCACAAAAGATATGAAAATTGACAAGAACTATGAAACTCGATAACCATTATACTTATGACATCTACACAAGATGAGTAACACAACAAATAATGACCAGATCTTGGGTTTGGTCCCACCCGACATGCCGTAAAATGATTTTCAATTTTCTTCGTACCTATTTTGATTAGTGAGATAGATAACCAAGAAATACAATAACCTCAAATAATGGATTGTTTAAGGTACCTCATATGTAATGTGGTGGATGGAGACGCTTAACGTGTCCTGATCTCCACTTTGAACTCGTATAAACCTAGAAAACAGAGGCAACTAAGAAGAAAACAAATTAGATGATATATGCAGGGTTTACCTAATGAATTGGGTTTGAAGCTTGAGCTTCCTTATGTGGATGTTAACCCTGGTTTAATAAGATAAAATGATATAAATAAATGATAAATAGATAACATGCGAGAAAATGATAAAACACATAACTTGAAAACATCGATATATAGAAGGGCTTTACATCGATCATAGTGAATGTATAGAAAACCAAGCTAAGGTAACTACGAAATACTAAGGATGGTATTATGGTAATTGAAGTTGCATTTCTAGGGCACTGTGATGATATTATGATAAGAAATAGGCTACAATTTTTTAGGTTTTCTATCACTATTCACTTCTTCTAAAGAGAGAAGGGAAGGCTTGTATTTATAGCCTAGACATGGCATTAGTATAGTAGTTATCAAGTAACCAAGGATTGAGAAAGTAACCCTAGTTTAGGGACATGATTTGAGTGATTAGGTTTGATATGGATTTGATTTGATTGAGTGGGGCTCATGATTTGAATTAGTGGGTGAAATAATGGATGTGATAAGGATTTTTCTACATTATTTAAATCATGAGTGGGGTTCATGATTTAAATGATTTTTGAATGATATGACTTAATTTGGAATATTTAGATAATGAGGTTTAGGTATTTAAAAGGGAAAAAAATTAAGCATTTAAGATTAATTAATTGAACATGTTTATTTTTGGGAAACAAGATTTATTGGAATTGAGGAGAAAAATGGATTTGGATAGGTAATCCCAATAAAGGTAAGAAAGCATGGGGTGAAGGAGACGCAGATATGCCAAATAATTGTGTCTACGGTTATTTTATGAAAATGAGAATAACCTTCCTCATCAACATCATAAGCCCATCTATCACAATGATAAAATCCATCTCATTGATAAATTTGTCGCTTATTTTATTGTTATTGATGAGGTTTATAATCTTCCTAAATCCCCATATAATTTTTACGATAGTAACACCATGATCACTTGAACAACTTTTAAATATTAAATAAATATTTTTGATTAGATAAGGTAATAAGAATTTATGTTAGAGGAATCAAGAACCCTATACAAAGTGAAATATAGGCATCAAAGTAGATATGTAAACAAATAGAAAAAAATTTTGAATGACTCAAGACTAACCAACCAAGAAAAAAACCACAATGAAGTCTACAATAGATCTAAAGAAACAAGAAATTGGTAAAAAGTCTTAACTTGCTTCCAATGAAAATTTGAAACTACAACCTAGACTAGTCGATGTAGAACAATAGAAAAATGGGTCTAGTTAGGAAGCAACTTCAGAGCTTCTCCTAGTGACCTACTAAGTACAATGTTTGGGGTGAAGCAAAGTACCCCCACCCACCCCCTCAAAGAAACTAGTCAACCTAGAAAACAAAAATGTCCCCACGTCAACCCCAAAATAAACAACAAGATCTACTCTCATGTCATTTTCCAAAGAAGCTTTCCCAATCATCATTTGTCCACCCAAACCCCATGAAAAAAAAAAACCAAATAAAAAATTTAAACAAGGTTGTCACCCAAAGGGACCGTTTAAACCCACCAGCTAAACTTCAAGTCACCTCCACCAATTGGTCACTCCCTATACAAAAATTTGAATCATGTGCACGATTAATATCCTCTACATAACACACCATATTCACACCATCTCCACCTAACTACACCACATACCGAACATGCCTCGCCATCACCGCTCTTCTCATAAACTTATTCAACTTGGGATTCTCTATCACATTTTTTATCCTCCTCTGCAAAGACTCCTCAAAATTGTCTAACAGGTTGATCAACCCCTCCATTCTTACATGACTAGTGGCATTTCAAGTGTAACTAGGGAGGTTTGGATGTTGCTTGTGTGATTTTCACCCCACCTTGAATGAGAAGGGGATTGTTTTGGTCGCTTCTTGGTGTAATATCTATCGAGCCAAATGGCCCAAAAAATCTCTTCCGCATATTTTAAAAGATATAAAATACCTACCAAAATAGGGAAGAAAAGGAAAGACGAGGTAATAGTAATTAAAGAAAGGAAACAAGAAGGTATTAATCCTTCATGTTAGGTTCACCAATTTGTACGTGGATGAAAATTAACACGTGATCTTCAACTTCCTTGACCCCGAGGTCATGTCGAAACTCGATGTTTGAATGTTTGTGGCTAACTATAGGAGGATCATTGACTAAGATCCGGTAGTGTGATCTCTTGGTAGCTGAATTGGAAAAGGGAGATTTAGAGGCTATGAACTGGTAGAATAAACTGCCTATGGTTTGTTTACTTAACTAGGATCTAAGTGCTAAACTAGTTTGAAGTGTCCATGTAAACCTAGATTGAAATTAAGAATATTTTCTACTACTAAAAAAACTAATCTAAAGAAATAAAAACTGAAATATTACAATCACAAACAATAATTTACATCTATTATAAATAATTAAAATATTTCTACACTAAAACTAAACAAGTGAGATAACTTTGGTGTGGTTATTCACCTATGCTTGAGTGTATTGAATGTAAAATAATTTAAAACAATAACTTTTCCAAATGAACTATGATATGTAGACAACATCCTACAGATATTCTCTCCTTCAGATCCATAGGGATAAGAAGAAGGGGGTCTGTCATCGGGGGCTGCTATTAATGATTTAAACCCTATTTGAAATTAACTAATTGCTTGTAAATAAAAGGAAATTGATTTATTTTCTACTTGATATGATGTAAAAATGATAAATTGTAAGAATGAAGGAAATCAAACAACAAATCCAACCTAGAATTCACAGAGTAGAGGTCAATCCCGATGTGTAGTAATTTTTCCCCTCACTTTTTCCTTTATATATCTGAGTGTTCATATGAGTTCAAGGGATTGGGAATGCAAGAACAGTAGCATGCATATGGTGCTTGAGTAATGGCATCTTGATGGCAGTCTAGATGTAATTCAAGCGAAGAGATATAGCACAAGAGATCTGAGCTTAGCTATGAAATTCCTAGCAAGATCAAAGCAACAATACAATACAAAATACAAAAAATTTGCAGGCCCTTTTGCTTGAATACATACATGAAATATATAGGAATGGAGGATGGGAGGTGCCTTCATGCACATGAAATGAAGGAGCAGATTCCAAAACTTAAATCATTTTTTAAAATAGGAAGAAGGATAACCAAGCAATTAAAGCTAATGTTAGGCAATTAGGCTCACGGAGGCATACAAAAAGTGAAATTAAGTGAACCATCACATGTTAAAACACACATGAAGAGTTATGGAAAAAGTGTTCAGGACCCCGCTTGCACACAAGGAGGTGGTCCTAAGACCACCTGCAGCCTAGAAGCAGCCCTGGGACGCCACCCAAGCAAGGGGAGACGGTCCTAGAACGGCCACCCAAGCCAAGGAAGTAGTCCTAGGACTGCCACCTTGCCTTAGAGGTGGTCCTGACACTAAAGCCAAAACATGCACAGAAATGAGTGGGAATCTAGAAGAAAGCATGGAAAATCTAATTAAGGATGTCTAGGCTACAAATATATACTGTGAATGGGTTTTGGAGCTCAAGCAAACCTTCTTAAAGGACATGAATAATCATTGGGGACTTTTGTAACTATTTTCCAACAATGTAGCACATGCAATTTTGGGTGCGTGACAGAACCAACATTAAACATAGTGTAAAATCCTCTTGGATTGACATACATGTTGAGTGGTGAAGATCTCCAACTAAGCTTGGAAGTCATCTTTAAGAGTTGGGATCATAAATTAACTTGATACTCAATCTCAATTATTGTTTGGGTTTTATGGTGTAATACTAAGAGTTAATTTTTAAACTTAATAACATTTTGATTTATGATTAATTGCTGAAATTGTAACCATAAGATGATGTGCTTAGAGAAAGGTGAAATTTATGTCATTCTCATATCATGTTTAAACCATCTTGTGGTGAGAAATAATTCTACATTGTGTAAACTATAATGTGAACCTTAACTCTTATAACAATGGACTATTCCATCTCGCTCCACCACATGTCTTATTATGTAATGGATGTATGATGTGAATTTATGTTAATAGGTTCTTAGTGATAAATTATCTAAGATAGGTACTAGTAGTGTCACGAGGATACAAATTCCCCTATTATAAAATAGGTTGCATAATACATTACAAAGGCATATGAAACTAGTTAGGAAAAACCATCTAAATTTGAACGTAAAAATGCTCAGGAAACCTAATCTAGAAATAAAAATAAGGAAGTATGTTGATATGTTAAGTTCCTTTGAATCCATAATTAATCACTAGAGCATAACTATAGTAAAATTATAATTGACGCTTGACCTTAGGAAGTGTAATTGTGGGATGTTATTCCACAAGAAATTGAAACATGATCTTCCTTGTAATGTGATTAAATCCTCTTGTTGTGGATAAAGAACCTATTTCATATATATTACTTAATGTGTACTAAATCAATTATCATTTTATAAATGAGTGAAATAAACATGACCCTAAATCCTGAAAAAAATGAACTTCACATCCTTTGGATTTACACTTGTTTCCATTGTGTAACAAAGGTATGATATAAGATCAAGATGCATGCCCTTAGATGTGAATCCTAGGGGTCAGACCTAATAGCCTTGTGCATAAATAAATACCCTATTAACAAATGAATGAATTAAATAAGTAATTGAAATATGTTAGATGAGCCTTATTTAATGAAACACACTTTAAAGTTAAATGTTAAACCAGATAAATGAAATATAGCAAAAAAGGAAAGAAAATGTATGATTCACATATTATGAGCCATTCTAGAACTTAATTTAATGATTGAAACATGATTTTAAGAAATTTGTAATCCTAAAAATATCATTCCGTGGGAAGACCCTATTTGTAAGTTTATACTGTAGTTGAATTGTTATGTTGTGTCTTGTCATTAAAAAAACATGACCTTGATGTGCATCACATTGTTTTATGTGATGTATGTCAGCTTAATTGTTGTGAAAACATATCATGTGTTGTGTGTTGTCCTAAGTGATCTCCTGTAGTGTCATGTGTACTACAATGTAAGTCAAAAAAATATTCTCGGTATTTTTAGTGTTGTATTAGTGTGTGTAAAATGTTGGTGTTACATACAAGTTAAAAAGAAATAAGATATGTTTACTATTTTTGGTTGTATTATCTTCACCTAATTTAGGTTACACACTAAATAGTTGGTCTTATGTAGGTAACTTAGGCATTGGGTTTGTCATTCCTAAGTTCTAGGTGAGAAAGTAATTCAAATAATTAAAGGTTGCAATACTCCCACATATTAAATATTACCTTGGCTACTTGACTCTTAGGAAACTCTAATGTAGGATTTATTTCACATCAAAAAACTCTAAGCAACTTATTACGAAATAAATTATGTACTTCGTTGTTGTAAGGAGTAAAAATAATAATTTATTATCCATTCCACCCATCTTCGGTCAAGACAACCTTCGTTATAAGTATAAAAACTAATTAGGCAATATAAATTTGGGGTTGTTTAGATAGCTATGTTATTATGGGGTACTCTTGAAAACATGGCCCCCATTATTTCACCATTCAATAGGGTGGCGAAAATTTAAGAAATAAAAATTCACACTCTAGTTAAGAAGTGTTTATATATATATATATATACATATATCTTGTAACCTAATGGATTAAAAGTGAAAAAAATAATCGTTGATCCTAATTTAACATAAATTCCATACTCGAGTAGTGTTAGCTTATATATTCCCTTAAGGGAAAATATGTTTTGACCTCTTGTACTCTTGAGGAAGGTATGGACAGAAAAGTGGTCTATTTCGTCCAAGTTATAATTTTCATAGTATCTTGCTAGGTTCGTGAAATGTCCCCTCTGAATGTATTTATTATATCCTAACTCATTTATATATTCTTTTGGTTACGGTGATAAAGAAATGATATATTTAGGTAAATCTTTTCATATTTCTGTTTGAATTTTTAAAATTGTGGTTCATTAAGGAATTATGGATCGTTTGGGGTGTAGAAAATTTGAAAATTATTTTTTCATGGTGAAATCTTGTGAAAAATTTATAGACAATAACAAAACTATCTCTTGAAAGTAGAGTCGTCTAAGACAAGTTTTGAACTGAAATTGAGATGTTTTATAAAAAGATACATGTTATGACACCTTGAAAATAAGTAGAAAGTCATTCCTAAATTGTTGGTTGGTTATATATTTTCCCCACAACTTAATGATACTATCCCTATGTGAATGTTAAAATAATTTTCAAATCAAGTCATCACCCTTAACCACGTTTGGTATTACCGAATATTTTTTTATCTAATTTTTCCCGTCAGACAAATTGAACAAACATGAAGTTACACACTAAGAAAATGGGGCTTACTCACATGGGATATTGAATTTTGGGATTGGATGAATATATTGAAGACGGTCGAGCATTATAGAGAATTTTGGGAAATGAAGAATCTTTGATGTGTGGAATTTCATATTTCGAAGTTACGACTTTTCGAAGGTAGGCTAGGGATAAATTCAAAGACTGTGTGAAAAGAAGTCCAAAAAGGGAGAAAGAAATGTCAAAACCCAAAGTATTAATTTAGGAATTTTGTTTTCAAATGTTTCATGTGCCCAAATGGATAAAAAAACCCCAAAACCCCAAACCCCAAAACCTTGAAAACCCAAACCCGAAAATCCTCAAAATTCAAAATATTTGAACCTAAAGTCTAAATTTCAGACTTTAGGATTTTGTCGATTTGGAGGTTTCATGTTCCCAAATGGATAAACTAACCTTGAAACCCTAATTCCTGAAACCCTAAAAAAATGAAACGAGAAATCCCAAAACCTCCTAAAATGTAAAGGTCTGAAACCCGAAGTCCAACTTTTAGAATTTAGGGTTTCAAAGATTTCAAAACATACAAGCCCCAAAATAGAAAAGTTAGATGATGATGCAAATTAATCCTTTGAGGATACAATTTTTCGTGATTAATATTATCCTAATTGAAAAATACAATGGACCTTGAATATTGTTATATTTGATGAGACATGTTTGTTGAGATAAAGAAATATTGTCCCTTTATAGTGACCTTAATGTTGGACATACACTACATGTGACCATTTAGAGGTTTTAGATAATGATGTTGATAACAATTTTATTGGAAGCTATAATGTTCTTTAATTAAATTACTCTAAATGAGATAGACATTAAGTACTGGAAATTTTGTGAATTGGTGGTACATGCTTATTGTGACTAACAACCACATGAAATGACACGATAACTTATGAGGTCTTATCCTTATATCTTCCACTGTATTTGTTATCCAAAATTCACCCCTCAAGGTAATTTTGATAACATGCATCAAATTCTTTAGTCCCAAGCAAATAGATTGATTTAAGGCCCGAAATCATGTTTTTGGGGCCCCCTCGGCTTCTTTCTAACTCTCCCATCCAAGAAGAAAACCCAACGAGTTAGAAAAGGTGAAAAAATTGCAAAAAACCAAGCTTGGGGCCAAAAAAATGAAGAAAATTGGCTAAGTCCTAGTCCGGGTGATCTGCGGGACAGTTGGGACGTCGGGGCACGAATCGGCCGAAAAGCCGCCAGTGGTCCATGCAGTAGTCAAGATAGTTGGGACGTTGGGACGCGAGTAACGTGAAAATCTGAATTGGCCGAAAGAGGGAAAAAATTGCCTAAGTCTTGTTTCGCGCGGTTTGGGACATCTGGGACAAAAGTACGCGGAGGACGTGAACCGCCGATTCCCGAAAAAAGGAGACTTTCTTCCGAGACAAAGTTTGGGACATCCGGGCCAAAAGTACGCGTGGGACGCAAAAAGCTGAAAGAGCCGAGAGCGAATGGAATCTCGCCACGTGTCTTCACCGCAAACAGGAACAAGGAAGCCCGATTCGCCCAAGCAAGAGATTTTCGTCCGGACAGCTTGGGACAAAAGTATGCGAGGGACGCGTGGGACACGAAAAAGGTAAGTAGCCGGCAGGCAAGAAGAAAAGTCAAAATTTGATCCGTGAACTTCAAACGGCCATAAATTTTGACTCCAAGCTCTAATTTTCATAAAATTGGACTTTTTGGAACGCAGCACGACGTCCTCTATGCCACAAAAATTGGATTTCTTATTTTTAATAAAATTGGACTTTCTCGGACGAGCACGATGTCCTCTATGCCAAAAAAATTGGATTTCTTATTTTTAATGAGGGTAGATATATTTAATTAAGAGAAACATATTCGGCTCTAGTCGACCAATGCTCATTCTGTCAATGACAAAAACGCCTGTCAGACCCAAAATAGCTGCCCGCACTCAGAAGGCCATAACTTTTGCATTTCTCAATGAAATCATACAAAATTGGTACCGTTGGAATCATGGCTCCGATCCCGATGCATAGAAATCAAGAAATTCCATATTTGATGAGAAATTGGTGGGGATTTTTCACAAAACGTGGCCGGGTTCATAATAGTGTTTTATTTGGTGGTTGGGAGTGCAATTAAGAGGCATGGTCATCATTCCTTCTCTCGCTTTATAAAGACTGGGAGAAAGATGGGAGCCTTTTTCAAGTAATATATAATCATTTTACTCCATTTAATGCCTCTTACAAGTGGTTAAAGGACAAATTTTAGGATTTCCATCTTCCCTTCTCTCTCTCTTCTCATTTTTTCTATAAATTGGAGTGTTGGGCTCATTGTAAAGGGGGTTTTCGAGATAGCAAGGCTCTATCAAAATTGCTTTGTGAAGCCAATGTGCCGCAGACCCTTGTAGTGGACTCCTCGCATGGTGATCCGTGCCCTTAAATTGTAATAGATTGAACTGTGCATATCATGAAGCAATAAAATATCAGTTTGTGGATGTATCTTCCCCTACTGTGTTTTCTTGCATTCTTCTTGCCCCTTTAATCTTTCTACAAGAATATTGTTTCTATTATTATGTTCTTGCAGTGGATCCATTATTATTGTGTATACTTGGAATATCGTTGTGAATGCATTTTGTTAGATTATGGAGAACTGTCATCACCTCTCCTAGTGTGCACTTTCCTTTTGTATTTCACGCATATGAAGAATACTCTCACACCCTCCTTTTCGGTGTATCACCGCTTTAGTGCAGCTTTCATTTTATGCATTCTCTCTCCCCGGTCCCTTGGAAATTTAGATTAGAATAGTTAGTTTCCCGCATTAGAGTAGATTGTGGCAGGTAGTTTAGGAGCAAGAACCAACTTTCTTTGGAGGTCTATCTCAAGTAGCAAGTCCCACAACTTGGAGATAGTACCCATGTTATCCAATCACACCGTGAGTTCAAGTATATGCACTTGTATGAACAGAGGGGTGTTGTGATTCGTGATACAAAGATTCTAGGAGGACGTATAATTTTAGTAGAGGGGGATGTAGTTTCTACCTCTTCCTACCATAGTTCATTGTTAACTCATTCCTATCATCTGATTATGTACATGAACTTTAGCATCATTTTGTTACTATATGTTCTTATTATGGTTTGTTTTACAACACTTCTAACGAATTGGGCACATACTTTGCCAAGTTAGTATTGTGGATTGTTTATTATCTCTTTTTGCGGGTTATGATTTTGGATATTGGCATATTATGTTATAGTTAGCTTCATTTCACATGTGATGGATTTACTTATGGTTTCATCATATACTTGGTTATCATTTCAATTGTAATGGCTAATTGGATGTCATCATGTGTTACTTAGATGGTTGATATATTTTGGAGTTAGTATGGATGTATATGATTAGCGTTAGCCATTTAATATTGAAATTATTTGGTGTAGTTATTGTGATTGATCCATGCATGAATTATTTGGATTGTTTAATTGTTATATTTTATTGGGCATGTATGTTTAATGTTTCCATTCCGTGTGCATATTACAGGGGTAGATGAGAATCTTGGTTTTAGAGTTTACATTGGGTTTGCACAAGTGACGACTAGGATAAGTCCTAGCCATGTTTGATTTTTTTGAATTCTTATATTTTATTACATGTTGTATTTGGGTACCATGAGAGATACCTGATTGTAACTTTATTATTAGTAATTTATTTATATTTATTTGGAGCTCGTTCAGGGACCTAGGGGTCCATACTTATGATAATTGTGTTTAATGTTAATTAAGTATGTTTTTTGAGGTATGGGACCACCTAAGTGTCACTTGGGTGGGCCCCACCACCTCAACCCTTGTGTCATTTAGCCCAATCTCGAATTTGGGCTAAAAGTGGCAATTTTGGTGACCTCTTTTCATTTTGGAGCTTCCCTTTCATGGAAAAGGACCCCTTGGACCCTACCTATGGATAGAGGGTATCGTATCAAGGAAAATGGGATTTTCCTCCAATGTGACCCCTAACACATCACTTTATTGTAAGAGAGTTTTCTTTTGTTTTTATTATAAGTTGTAGAGGTTTTGGATTTAATCACATTTTGGGAAATTTGGAGTTTACCTCCAAATGAGAGTTGTTTTATTCTTGATTTTGTTTTTGGAATATTTTTGTGGGGAGATGAGAAGGGTGACACATGTCACCCTCTCATTTGGGAGAATTTTTAATTGTTTTCTCTTAATATTCCCTCACGGAGATGGGTTGGGACTTCTTGGACATTATTGCTTTTAGGTGTTGGAGATTTTGGTATAGAGCTGGTGGAGTTTAGATATTTGGATTGCTAGATTTCATAGATATTTTGGAGAACTTGATTGAGGCATGCCTATTTTTTTCTTCTACTATGTTTTTGCTTATGGAAATATCATGTGTTATGAAATGAAATTGGTGTCTTTTTGTGTTGTTGTTGTAAGTTGGATTATGGGTGTGTTGTGGATATTTTTGATGTATTTTTCTCCTTCCATCATGATTATTGATGGATTTTGGATTTTGGGGGAAGAGGGAGGAATACCCTTCTCACCACATGGCTTGATGGGAAAGCCATGATGGTATTCTTTATTCCTCCCCTCATATGGTTTGATGTGGGGAAAATATTTAATAAGGTTTGAACTTATTTTCACATCCTTGGTAAGGAAATATTATTGGTTTGAAAATCCTTCCATAGAGGATGCTTGGTGCATGGGTTAGAGAGATAAGGAGGGATATTGTGATTTGGAGAGATAGCGTGGGTGCTTGGAGATTTAAATTGTGTTTTCTTTGGTTAGATTTACCACTTGGTTACATATGGGATTCTTAACACTATTCCCCATCTTTGGGGAAAGCATGGAGCTTATCCCTTATGTGCTATTTATTTTTGGTGTTATGTATGTGAAAATGTGTGTTTTATGTGTATTTATGCTTCTCTATCCACTTATGCAAATCGAGGCATACATCCTCTCTCTCGCATAGGCCCGAAGGGAGGCTAGCTAGTCCTTCATGTATTGAAGTTTGTATGTAATAATACAAATAAGTTGAGAGTTATCCGATACATTTATCCTCGTGCTTTGTGAAGACCATTTTAGAGTGGAAAAGATGTAAATTTAAGCTTAAATATTGATGAAGAAAAGGTGGATTTTTTGACATGTTGTTTCCCAATATTGGGAAGTCTTTTATATTTCTATTTTTATTGGGTTCTTGAAATGATGTTATAACCACCGTAAAATTTTCCTATCCTGTAATAAACATTGTATTTTTCACTTTTGTGAAGGAATGTTGGTCCTTTGTAAGATTGATTTCCATCCTATAAAAAAATTACTTATTATTGCTATTAAATATGTTTGAAAATTTATTTTAGAAAAGTTTAGAGTGTAAATATGTTTCCTCAAAATTAGTATTGCAAAGTTAAAATTCACTTTTTCAAAACTAATTTTATGGGGCATAAATATACATCTATTTCTATTTTTACATACTTTTTAAATTATGCATGTATAAATGAATAAACTTATAATAAACTATTGGGATATAGAGATTGAAAAATGTATAAAATATAAGAGAAGTGGGTATAATCAATTATAAGTGTATCCATATGTGCATTCAAACCAATATAGAGTATAGTGTAACACCCACATTTTTCCTGCACAAAACTCAAAACAAAAACCCAATCATAATTATCAACGGGTTTTTTTAAACGGGTTGCAATGGGATAACCCTCAACTAGATTAAATTTATTTCAGAGTTAATAATTCCTTCATCTTAATTATCAATTAATTATTATTCTTTTAGTTCAACATTTCGGGATTAAATACCCTTCCCGGGTTTTCGATGAAATTTGTTAGTTAACCCTTAACACCCATTTGCTAAAATACCCTTATTAAATTTTTTTATTTAATTCATCCTTATAGTTTAAAAATAATTTATTTATTTAAAACTCTTGGGATAGTACTAAACTTACCCTCATTAAATTAAGTACAAACAAATTTAATCCCTATAATAACATTGTCTAGTTATTTTGGTAACAAAATTAATTTAAATATTGTCAAAGGTCAAAACCCTTTTATAAAAGTCATTGATTGTAATGATAAGGGTCAAAATTTAATCCTAAGAACCTAACACCCCTTAAGTGGCCCCATTCATAAGTTACACATACCTTTTATTTAAAATCATATTCCCACCAAAATCCTCACCTAAATTTTGTAGGGAAGATTCTGACTATTAGATGATTCAATTGGAGTCATTGGATCATAGGGATTCAAACTAACCCTAATCATCCTTATGAAAAGATCTTATTCATTTCTTTTGGCTTATTTTCTCATTTTCATTTTGCAGGTTTGGGAGGAGAAGAAGAAGGGAGGCCATGGAAGGATATTCAAGCTCAAGGATGGATACTCATTTTATTGTTTGTTCTATTTGTAACCCTCTTCTAGGGTTTGTTTATATTTTTATTTTCTATTTAATACTTCATTTGTATTTTCCCTATTTGGGTATGATCATTTTTACCCATTTTAAAATATGGTTTAGCATAGGTATATATACATTGATTAAATGGGTGTATACACACACACACATAAATATATATATATATATATATATATATATATATATATATATATATATATATCTGTGTGTGTGTGTGTGTGTGTGTATATATATATATATATATATAAACATATATATAGATACATACATACATACATACATACATACATATATAATATTGTATATTATAATAATATCTCGCGTAAAACCCCCGCCAATTTTTAGTAGTTATAAAGCCACGGGTTAAGAATTACATAGGCCACAATTTTCGAGATAGTCATCCGCATTGTTTTTAATACAATGTGGAAATGTTTTTATATCAGGGGTGATTGCAACCCCACCCACCATCCCATATTATCAGGTGGGGGTGGTGTTACACCTCGCCCCTTCATTCCCCACTATTAATAGTTACTCAAATCAATCACATAACTTAATTTTTGTAAGTTTGTTTTAATATTATAGTTATTAATACGATACACATGCACACACACACACACACACACACACACACACACACAAATATATATATCACTATTAATATAAAATATATATATATATCAATGATATAAATGCAATCATATTTATTTATTTATTTTTAAATATATAAAATTATAGTAAGTTTAATATATATAAATTTGTAAAATAAATTTGTGTAATTAAACTTAATTATAATTACATATATATATATCCTTTTTTCCTTTTTTTTTCTTAAGTGATCAAAACAAGTTGAATAAAATAATTGTATTTAAGGCAATGTGACCATAGTTTTCTACCTATACATATAAAAGTGAAATTAAGAAAAAAAAATCTCATTCAACCTATATAACTTGTAAGGGAAATATTTTTCCTCATTCTAGGAACTATAACAACTATTTTCTTTCTTTCACAATAAATAAATGACAACCATTTCAAACAATAAGTGCATTTTCAAAGAGAACAAAAATCTTTTAAAATGAAGCATATTAGGATTTTGAGGAAAAATTTAAGTTGAATATAGGCATGGATTTAGAGGGCTTAAATTTCATTTTCAAAACCATATCAAGTTCTTACTTTTCCAAAATAATGCAAGGTTTTCTAGTTTCATTTCTATTAAAAACTAAACCATTGAAAATACAATATTTCATTCAATTCACTCTTGATAGAATTTACAAGTTGAATAATTTTTCATGCCAACAAATATAAATTATTTTTCTTACTTTCCAACACACATAAATTTTGAGAACTTAATACAAATCAACCATTTATAAACACATTTGCAAGAGATTGACAATCTTAAAAATAATAGTTACAAACCCTCCACTTAAGTGGAGACAACATAATTTTTTTTTGTGAAGGTAGGATCTTTCTCATTTTCTTTAAGGTGATACTAAGAAAAACCTTCACTCGAGCTCCACCAAATTCTTCAAATACTAAACACAACAACAAAATAGGGGAGTAGGAAAAACTCTCCACCCAAACAATAATTGAATGGGGAAGAGAATCTTTCTTCCTCATTGGCCCCCGAGCCCCAACAATGAAGTAATGAGGGGTATAATACAACCATTGAAAGCTTTACATGGTTTCCAAAACAACATTCAAACAAATTCTAACACAATGAGAACAATAACAAAAATCACATCAACACACAATTTTCCGAACACAAAGGCTATAAACTAAAGCCAAGAAAGAGGAAGGAACATGGGGATCTGCTTATGCTTCCCTAGGATTGTGGTGTCCACCTTAAATCGTCCAAGATCTCAATCGTATACCCATAAAAATCTTATGCCTCCCTCAAATAAAAAATAATTCTTATGCCTACCTCACTCTTATGCCGACCACAATTAAAAAAACAAGATACACACAAATTTCACTTATCAACAAGGTGGGACTCCCAACCCAACTCCCTCCTAAACTACCCAATAATAATCTTATGCCTCCCTAAAAATACCCCCATTTCCACTTTCTCCTATACAACGTAAGTGTCATTCTACTTCCCAAAATCACAAACATGTAAAGCAACGTCCATTCACAACATATGCACATCAAAATACCAAAAGAAAATAAGGGTGAAGTCCCTACCTAACAATTTCAATAGAATCCAATCTAAAAGAACAAGCTCCAAGACTTTCCAATTCAAATAAAGCATTTTCCAATCTCAAGTCCAAAAGAAGACCCCAAAAGAAAGATCCGAAAATGCAAGATTCAAAAAAAAAAAAGTAACCCCAAATCTCAAACAAATTAGAATAAATAGAAAAGAGATGAGAGAGAGGTGATGTGGATCCATTTGGGATGCCACATCATTTCTCCTCCACTCCACAAAGACATGGTCAAACCCAATCTTGAAAGCACTATAAATTTTTGGTTGAGGGAATGACAACACTCTTACACACTCCAATTCAAACCCACACCTCTAAAGGGAACAATTAAAATATTGTGTAAGAAAATGAAATAAATAGCACCTTTTTCTCTTACAATCACATAATCGGGTATTTTTTCCCCTTAACCCATAGGGGTAGTTGGTAGGTAAATGTAAGAGGTGTGGGACAAGCTTAACTTAACCCAAAACCCTAAAATTTACCCATGAAGCCCAAATCTGAATTTGACATAAAAGGTTGACTACACAACACTCAAAAGCTATAACATCCTTTCAAATACACCACAAAACAAGAACAACTTATTGGTGCTCAAAATAGTCTCACCCCAATTTGCCTTTGAAAACTTATTGATTTACGGCCTTTGTCATTTTCTCCTTCCCCGTGTTGTGCTTGGTTAGTCTTTGTGGCCATTTTTAATTGGTTCTTGGGTTGTAAATCACTTAAGAGTCTATATTTTGAGTCTCTTGTGCTCTATTCCTTCAAAACTTAGGTTCCCCCATGTTTTTGTTCTCCATGGTCGAGATTTGTTTTCCCTGTCATTTCTACCCTAAGTACTTGAAGAAAATGAATGGATGTGTCCCTGAAGAATGTATTTGAGCCTTGTAACATTTCTAAGCTTTTTGTCCTTGAAGAAAATTTCATTCCCAAGCTCAAATGGTCATTTTTCTGTATTTTATGGTTTGACTGGTATATCTCCCACCAAATTTACATCCTTGTATCTCTAGGAGATGTGGCACCTTTTGGTTGAATACGACTCGATGGGTAATTAGAAAAATTCATGGAAATCCATAACTAATAATGTGTCCATGTGGAAGCACAGCGCTCATTTGAAGATATAATTTATGATTTTGCCTTGAGAAGCACCGTGATTCCGCTGGTAGGCTCGTTAGCCCAGACTTACACAAATTTTCATGCAGTTAGAGTAGTTTGGTGGAACAGACACATGGTGAGATCACACTCAATCAGGGTCTCCGCTTTGGGCACCATCTTGAAATTGTGCAATGGAGACATGTGGAGGAACTCACGCATGTTTGGGGATTGGCACTTGAGTTTCATTCTAAAGAAGCGCCAGGATGACATGTGGAGGCATCCACACACTTTGCATTTTACTTAGAATTTTCAATGGCCAAAAGGAGACTACCTCAGAGTATGACATGTGGCACCTTCCACTGAGCTTCAAGCATTTAGGAAAACCTTTCTAGAATGGATGTGGCGAGCCTACGATCGTTCGAGGGATCAAATTTTTAGGGTCACCTCAAGGTGTGCCATGGTGACACATGGCAGTTTGAAAAGCCAAAATGGTGGGGAGGTGGACCATTGGAGGCAAATTGGATTTTTTTCCTCCTTAAGGATTAAAATTTCAAAATGGCCCAAGCCCGATGAGGTAGATATTTAATGTTTTACCCGATCAACGATCGGGATGCAAGCTATTCCAGGAAATTTGAAAAAATTCCTTTTGAGAAAAAAAGAGTCAAAAGTAAAAAAGGAAGTGCGGTTCCCCTCGAATCATATTTGGACACGTATCAAGCTCATTTCCTAGAAGGCGGAGCTGCGGGGAAAATTTTGAAAATTTTCTTTTTTCCAAAAGAGAGTAAAATGGAACAATTTGTCCATGGTTCTCCTCGAATCATATCTAGACACGTGTCAAGATCATTTCTCGAGGATGGAGTTGTGGAGAAAATGTGAAATTTTTCCATTTTTCAAAAAGTTGTAAAAAGTCAAGGGACTCCCCAGGTCTTTTCTAAAGTTTGAAATCTACCACATGGATGGCCCAAATTCAAAGTAAAGATCAATGGCAACTGTGAATCTAAATCTTATTTTCCCCAATTTATCTAAAACACGTCCAGAATTGTGAGTCTCCATGATTTCTTGGTCTTTTCTACATACCAAGAAAATAAGGAAGTTAATGTTGATATATGAAGTTTGGTAGGAAGATCTGGAGGACGTATTTCACCATTAAAATGGTCTGAATTTTGTGCCCGATCAGATTTTCCATTTTTCCTCTCCCGAGCACACAAGGGGCCGATTTGGATGATTAGAGGTAGAATTGGTTAGGAAATTGAAGGAAGAGTGATCTACTAAAGAAAGAGTTGAATGCAAGAGGCATTCAATGAAATCTACCACCTCGAGCCCCTGAAGACTTTTGCAGATCTGATTCTGTGAATCACAAAAGAATCATGGCGAGCACTGGTGCATTAAATGTCTTTGTCTTTTAGGAGGAAGAGACTCTGTTGTAAAGGTTATAAATGGCACAAATTTTTCGTGCAAATGGTTGGGAGTTGTTGGAGTGTGAGGGTTCTGGACTGATTTTTCTAATCGAAATCTTGATAGAGCCCATCCCTTTTGAGAAACCATTCAAGAAGCTTGTATATCTCTTTTGTATTAAAATCTTATCATGTCAAGGTGGTTGCATGTGTGCAAACCATTGATAAGCTCTCCGAGACTATTCTAGGAAATTTCCCAACCGGTAGATTTAATCGAATTTGAGTTATTTCTGTGTTGTCTTGAGAAAAATGTGTTGATTTTACTTTTGAATGTATGTAAATAGTTTTTCTTGTTTCTATTGCAATCTTGTGTTGAAATCTGATTCAATCACACAGGCCTCAATCCTTATGATAGTTTAGTGGCATCTACAATTCCATTTCTTAGAAGATATTTCATTTGGGTTGGAATAAATGATTTAAAATCACTTTTCTCTCATCTGTTGACAGAGATTGTCTGTAAGCCTTTGGGTGTACCTTAGGTGTGATTTGGCTTAGACCTTGATGCTTTGTTGGGTTTTCTAACTCGAGCCTTTGTGATAGAATCTCAGAGATTGTGTGAAAGAGTGCTAATTTGGGCCTCCATTGAAGCACATATTCTAGTTGAAGAAACATTTTATCTATTATGTGGCATTCTGTTGGTCTGACTTTCCATTTTGTAAGGTTCTTCAAGGATCTAGTGAATCTAGTTTCACCCTGCCCCACCTCCCACAAAAAATTCATTCAAAAACAACTAATCTTACCTATCCTACCCTTATTTTTCATGTGTGTATGTTAATGCACAATCCTCATCACCTAAACATGCAAAAGTAAGAAATGTCTCAAATTTCTTTAGTAACATTTACCTTGTTGTGAAATATCTCCATGATTTGGAAGTGACAACTCGTGAGAGTTAGATCTGGTGTGTTGATCATATTTTCTCAAGGTCTTCTCTATAGAGTTTATGCAAAAGAAGGATTTATCATTGTTCTTCAATAACAGAGGTTACAAAATAGGTTCTCTTACCTTGGTTGAAAGGCACAACCTAAAATAGTGAGGATAGATCAAATCCTCTTGAAGGTGTTATCCATCTCTCCACAAATCCAAGTAACAAAGGGATAGTTAGATTTCTCCCTACGGCTACAAAATGACATATATTTGTGATCTAGTTGCCTCTAAGCCCCCTGTTGAATATGTGTTGCTTCTTGGCTTGAAAAGGAGAACAAATTTGGATACCAACACTAGTGGCATTGTTGTGGGGGACATTATGATTGCAATTCATTTTCAGCCTTGGAAAACATTCCTTGTATGCTCTAAAGTGCCAGAAATCTATTTCAAATATTATCTTGTGTTTGGTCCTGTATGAAATTTCAAGTTACAAGTGTTGTATGCAAATTTTCCAGTCTCTACAAATTTTGCATTGGTACTCACTGATAAATCTTGGTAAAGGAAGATCAGAGCTTTCATCTCTAGTTTATAAGTGTCAACAGTATATTTTAGTGCATTTGCACAACTAAGGTGGAAATACTTAGTGGCGACTCCCTGATTGATTTGATTTTGATAAGGACCAGTGTCTTAAACCTCTTTCAAGTAAGATTTGTTACTAATATTTGCAAAGCTGGAAGGAAGAAGGTCTTTCTTTGCTAGGGATCCTGCTAGGACATTATTTCCAGAGCTAGGAAGAGCAAAATCAAAAGGAAGAAAAGCTTGGAGATTTTTGGGATCAACACATAAGAAGAGGGATCTCCATACATGAAATTGATTGGCCTATCATTGAAGACTACCATTCAAGTGATTCTGAATCAGGTAGCCTCTTTGTGGAATTGAACTCTCCAACTAGAGAGGGGACTTCATTTTATTTTGAAAGGTTTGCTTCACACTCGCACCTATCTTTTCTAAGGTTGATAGAGATTTCCAAGAAACAAGGCCTTTGGGGGATATCCATTTTGAAAATTATACTCCTATGTTCTAAGAACCCTTTGCCCCCATCAGTTTTTCACCCCTCTAGGATCACCTCCTCAAATCAATATGGCTCAACCTAGGCCTCCATTTGTTGTAAACACCTTTGGACCTATAAATTTTGTGGGAATGGCTAGTTACCCAAATGCAGTGCCTCAAGATGTAAGGAACAAAATGCCAAAGTTCCAGGGAAATAATGCTATTACTGGAGATCGAATCTAAAGCTTTTTATCAATATGATGGAAGATTTTGATATTGAACATGAATATGTATATATCAAGCTATTTATCCATACCTTGGAAGAGGATGCTAGGGACTAGTATAAAGCATTTCCAGATAACTCTATTGATTCTTGGACTGAGATGAGTAATGCATTCAAATTGCAGTATGGTGATAGAAATGACCCTAGGTTTCTCTTGAAAGAATTTTAAAACATCAAGAAGAACCCTAATGAGTCAATACATGATTTTAACACAAGATTTAATAATACCTTGAGAAGATTTCCTGTTAGAATAAGGCCTTGTGATGAGTCATGTTTGATCAAATATACTAGATGCATTTGATAAAAAGGATTCATATTACTTAAGAGATAAGAACCCCAAAAATTTTAGGCAGGCCTTCACCATGGCTCTGCAGATAGAGAACAACATCAAGGTAATTGGGAAGCCTCCAAAGAGGGAAGGTGTAAAGTTGGTTAACCCAGAGAAACCTCAAACAAGCAAGGCTGCTGATTTGGAGGAAGTTGTGAAGACTTTGGTAGGGGATGTCAAGGAGATCTCCTACAAACTAGCCCGAGCTGAGAAAGGAATTGGGCAGAGCTCATAGGGTTAAGCACAAGTAGCAAGGTCAAGACCAATTCACAAAACCACCAAATATCTAATGACAGCAGACAAGGGACCATTGGATTTGGAAATAGGAAGACCCATGGAAGAGAGAATAGCATGGTGCACTGATCTTTTTTTGTTAGAGTTGTTGTGGTGGAAGAGAATGACGTCATTGATTGGTGTGATAAATAATTCATTCCTCATGCTTGTTTTCAAGAATATAAGTAAGAAGAGGAAGAAGTCGATGATAACGATAATGATGTTCGCATGATTGGATGCTCCACCAAAGATACAACAAGGGGCAACCTCAATCGAGGTGATAAGTGCTAGAACTACTACCACTTTTTGGGACTACATTCATAGGGTACATATTCTTCCCCCTTCTCATACTTTAGAAGTAGATAATGTACAAGCTTTTGAACTACCCAATAATGACTTTGAATATTTAAGGGCTTTAATGATAAAGAAGTATGATGGAGGAATTCCATTTGAGGAAGATAGGTAGTTACTGATGAATGTCGTGGTTGGTCAAGAGAGGGAATATAACACAAGAAGTAAGATGTCAAAGGGGCAGGGCCTCAAGCCAAGCCTAAAGCTCCCTTACTTTCAAACATTCCTAAAGAGGCTCCTAGGAAAGAGGCATCTACCAAAAGCCCTACATTTCCAAACAAGAATCATACTCCTCCCCATGCCCAAATTGTCAAGAATCATGTGCCATCTAATGAGTGTGTTGGCTTTCCTTCCAATAGCCTTGCCAAAAAATGTCCCATATGATATTTCCCAAGTGTTGAGTCAAATCAAAGTCTTTGTCCCTATTGTTGAGTTGCTTAGGATTCCTGAGCACAAAAAGAGAGCACTTAAATACTTGGGGTTGAAAGAAGACAAGTTTTCCCTAGGCAGAAATGTAAATATTTTGGATACTCCTCTAATCATTAAAGAACCAGAAGCACCAACAACATCAGAAGAGCTAGATGAACCACATGAGGTTTATTTGGGAACATCCTTGGTGGACTCTCAAATGAATGTGGATCCATTCTTCACCACTCTGATTATCAAGGATAGACTACTCCATAACTGTATGTTTGAATCGGGGGCATCTTATGCCATGCCTTTACTGAGTCATGAATGAGATAAACACCAAAGTAATAGCAGCTTATGAGAAGTGCATTGCCATGGACTCTAGAGAAGTGCCAGTAGTGGGATGTGCGAATGGTTTGGTGGTGTAGCTTGTAGCTTACCTAGGTAAAAACTTAAAACTTGATGTTGTCATTGTTGACTGCCCAACCAAGTGGGGCATGTTATCACAAGAAAATGGCCTACAAGTGTTGGTGGGAGTGTCCAAATGGATATGTCTTATGCCACCATTCAAATTGAGGGCAGCCTTTTCAGGTTGTATGGGGAAAATAAAATGTTGCATCTTATTAAGGATCCCAACAATGCATCCTATGAAGTATTGTACATGAGTGTTGATGCGAGATGAATTTTTGGGATTTTTTTATGGAAGGGAGCACAATATTGAGGAATGCAAATTCCTTGAACAAACAGCTCTCCATGGACTCTATTTTTGATGGAGCTTGCTCAAAATTTTAGAATGGTGTTGGTGTTGTTTTGCTTTCTCCTAGTCGAGAGACTTGTTTTCTCCTTCAAACTCAACTTTGAGTGCACCAACAACATCATTGAGTATGAGGCGTTATTTTTGGGTTTAAAAATATCTTTGATGTATGGTGTCGGGAAATCATTGTCAAAGGATACTCAAAAATAATTGTTAAAAATGTCGAGAAAGTTATATGCCACAAAGAATCAGTGAATGAAACAGTACAAGCATGTAGTTTGGGATCTTATTGAGATGTTTGATTCATTCAACATTGTGCATCATGATAGGAAGTTCAATGACTTGGCAGATAGGCTTGACGTGTTGGGGTCTCGGTTTGACTATTGTACAATGTCCAAATATTGTGAATATGAGGTTGAGGTATTGACAAGACCCTTTGTCCCTGATAATATTGTTATCCCGTAAAATTGACAAGGGCAATTTTACCGATAACCATACCGAAAATTTTGTTTCGATCCCTCGTTAGGGATCCCTCGCGTTCGAAACGTTGCAAAATCCCTCCCCGGGAAATCTAGTTTTTGAACTTAGTCTTTTCGAGCCTTTTTTGGCTGGGCGCATGGATTTTCCTTGTAACACCAAATTTATGTGCGCCCCCTTAAAAGCCTTTGGCGCATGGTTTTCCATGTTGTCACTCCTTTCGGTGCGCCAAAGGATGTTGAGTCAGTTTTTGGTGCGCCATAGGGCGCACGTAATCTCTATGTTACACCAAGTTTTGGTGCGCCAAAGGGCGCACATAAATTCATGACCGACAACGTATTTCATGCGCCAAAAGGCGCACCCTTTCTCCTGTCGTCAGATACTTCCATGCGCCAAAGGGCGCACGCTTTCCTCTGTCGACAGCAGTTTTCATGCGCCATTTCAAAGGTTGGTGGCGCATTAATGACAGGTTTTCCTATAAATATCAGTGCGCGCCCATGTCATTTTCATTCCTATTTTCGAAGCACGTGATATTTCTGGACTTGTCACCGCTTTGGAATTCATTAGATCTTCCTTACATTAGATCTATATGTGTTTAATCTGCTAGATTCATATCTACTTTTCCGTCATTTGTTTATCAGTATTGCTTTGTTTATTTATGCAAGTAGGTTTGGCTCTGTTTACTACCAAACTAAAAACATAAATCTTCTGACCTTTCGCTTTGAATTCATTTCTTTTCTCCCTTCGGATCTGCTCTTTCTCTTCTCCCTCTTTCGCTCCTTTCTTTTCGCGGCACTGAATACTCTCTAGGATGAGATCCCAACCAAGGCGAAATGTGAGACTTGCATAGGTTCCTGCTAGTAGAAATAGCAATAAACCGGGCCATTTGTCTCAAAGAGGGGCTAAGCCCTGCAACACTGTTGGCTCGTCTATCCATAGATCTGTCCGCGCGACAGATTTTCGGACCAACAGTTTTTGGCGACTCCGCTGGGGAACGGACAGATCTGTCAGATCTATGGTGGTGGTATAATATAAAATCAGAAAATATAAGAAAATCACTGCCTGTTTGCAAATCTGCACTTTTGTTGAAAATCCAAAAATTTGCAAAAATGCCCGAAACTGAAAATTTTCTTCTGAGATCCGTAGATCGGGCCTAGTTACAGATCTTTAGTTCGCTGAGTTTTTATCAAAATCATTATTTTTCCATAGATCTGAGTTTTGACTGTTTTCTAAAAAAGTTTGAAATCCTCTGAAAAGTAAAAATCAGATCTGAAAATCAGCTTACTATCTTCCCTGCCATCTTATCCTCGCTGCTATTTGTCATTAACCGCAATCGGTTTTTCGAGGAGGATAGTTTTTAAATATTCAGAAAAGTGCATGCTGCTGGTTTTTGTCAGAAAAACCAGAAAATCAGCAAGTACACCCAAAAACAAAGTTTAAATCTGCGCCTTAACATTGCAGATCTGGAAGGTACGCTGGCAAGTGAACCTTTTACGCGCAGCAGGAGAGCCCGTGGAGAAGTTGATCCTACTTTCGATCTGCTTCAAAGGCACAATTTCAGCGTAACACCGGCACGTTTTTCAGCGTTAAGCTTGGCTAGGTGGTCATCCAGAGTGTCTTACCTCCACGAAGAAAAGTCTTTTACAAGGAGCATCTACATCCCTTTGTAGTGCTTGCACGCTCAAATGGAACCACCCTCCCACTCGTGTGCTCTTTCCACCTTTCAAATGGCAAGATGACCATGGGGAAATGCTATGGGTCCTCTCGCACCGCCACATCCAGCTTCACGCGCTCCCTCATGGAAACAAAAAGAATTTTCCCAAATTCGACGGAGTGGAAATCAAAGCACGGATTCCCACATATCTCGCTTTCATTATGTCATGCAAGATTTTGGACGTGACTCACGAAGATGTGTCGGTTGTCGCCTTTTCCTGAAACCCTACAAGGGCCCGCACCGATGGTTTTTCAGATTTGCCACCGGATCTATCACCGGTTGGGCCACCTTAGGGATGCTTTCAAGACAGATACAAGCCTTCAGAGGATGCATTTGCATTGTTATCACGGATCACCCACCTGAAGAAGGAGGCAAATGAGACTATGCGCGATTTTGTCGCCCGGTTCAATGCATTAATCAACCGTGTCCCTACTGCCATGCTTCCAACACCGGAGAATCAAAATTGTTTCTTCGTGAATGCCATGAGCTCAAAAGTTAGCTTCTTGCTCCTTCAAGAGTGAGTAGCTACTCTACCTCTCGCTCAGGCTGCCGCCATCCGGATAGAAGACAATTTGATAATATCTGGCGAGTTGAAAAAGGAATCATCAAGGTCCAAATCTTCAGATCCCTCGCCTACTACTTCGTCTGATCCAGCATTCCAAAAGATGGCGAACGATCTGCTCGCATTAAAAAAACAGTTGGCCCAGGCCTCTCCTAGTTCCTCGTACCGGGATGTCCCACGGAGGAATTTTGTTCCCAACAATGTTTCACAAAGACCGCGCTCTACTGCAACCGCCCACGGTTGGCGCCAAGCTCCTCCTCAATGCTTTGCCGAAATTGAAGAGGAAGAGCAGTACTATGAAGAATCTTTGCCTCAAGACGAAGATGATCAAGATGTCGGTGAGCCGACTGGCGACTCCACTATTGGATACATGGAATTTGATGAGGATCAATCTGATGAAGAAGAGAGTACTCGTGGCTATGCAAGCGGAAAATCCTATGTTGTTTTTACCCGCCGCAAGGAAAGGAAACGGAAGTCAGTTGCTACCCATGTTCAGAAGGAGAAGGTCGTATCAAACGCACCTCCAACCATTGTTAAAAGAGGTAATCCTCTTCCTACTCAACTCCCTGTTAAGCCTTTTGCAAAGAAGTCTTTTCCGCCCATCTCTCCTCCGAATCAGTCCCCTCATGTTCCTGTTAAGATCAGTAACCCTGTTCCACCATCGCGAAGTGAAGGACTCATTCCCTCACCAACGCAACCCTTGGCCGCATTTGATATAATAGATCATGCAAAAAAGACCAAGATCCAGATGTCTGAAGCTGAGTATCTTCAGTCAAATCCCGAACAGCTTGTAAGATTAACTAAATATATTCAGAGTCAAGCTGTTACGTCTAAACAGGTTTCCCCAAAAGGAATCCTTTCCACTCCCCCTGAATCCCACATAAATGTTGCTTCAACATCTGCATCAGGCAAGATAGAACCTTTCTATCTCTCTCTCCTAATCAACGGCCATAAGTTGAGCAACTGTATAATTGATTCCGGAGCTTCTGACAACGTTATGCCGGCGAAAGTCGCCCATGCTTTGGGCCTTACTCTTACCAAGCCTTTCGGCAGATGTTACTCATTAGAGACCAAGCAAGTTCCGTTGATTGGCCAAATCAAAGACACACAACTTGCGTTTGCATAGCCTTCCCCTGATAAAAGAGTAAAGATGACCGTCCTTATCGCCGACATTCCTAAGGCCTATGGAATTCTCACTAGAAGGAGCTTTTGCAGCGGGAAAGTTGGTGGAGAAAATTCACATGGACCGGCTCTAAAGCTAGAATTCCAAATCAAAGGCGTAATGCAAACTTTGGAGCCGTAATCCCAAAAGAAATACTTGGTCACTAGCTCTGAAGACCCCAAAGCCCAAATCCTTTTTGAATCATCAGGGTTGGGGAATTACTTCTTATCCACCGAGGCGGATACAAAGGATGTTTTCGTTCAAGAAAAGGATCTTAATGAGATCTGGACCTTGCAATTTGATGGCAGCTGCGCAACTAGTGGATGTGGCGCTGGGGTTGTGCTGATATCTCCTGAGGAAGAAGTCATTCCTCTCTCTTTCAAATTGCAGTTTTTCAACACTAACAATACTGCTGAGTATGAGTCTCTGTTACTCGGTATGCAAGCTGCAAAGGAAAGAGGAATTAAAAATCTAAAAGTTCAAGGTGATGCCGAGCTGGTTGTAAATCAGGTCAAAAGGATTTACCAAGTAAAAAATGAAAGGCTCAGGACACTACCGTAATGCAGTATGGGACAACATTGAGGAATTTGATGCCTTTTCGATAGGGGCAATTCCAAGAGCTCAAAATGATATGGCCGATTCATTGGCCGTTTCAGCATCTCTCATGCTCCCGCACCCGGGTTTGAAAACGAACAAATACACCATTGAAGTGGTTTTCCGCCCGAGCGTGCCAGACAACTCTCAGCATTGGCAGGTATTCAACGATGATAATCACCTCATTGCCTTTCTAGAAAAATCAGAAAATTTTGATGAGTTGTATTTTGAAGGATCCACCTCAACATGCCGCGAATCAATCAACAGTCAAAACCATGAATCAGAGGAGAAAGACGGCATATGTCAGCTCAAAGGAAATAAAATTCCGAAGGGCCTGGTTTCTCTGAGCCTGCCTGTTTGACAGGCATGACCGTTTTGTTAAAAAGAAGAAGCGGGACGATCCTTGCTCATCCCCAGAGACAGAACCAGTCAATATAGGTTCTGAGGCACATCCGCAATTTGTGAACATCGGGAAATGTTGCACGCCAAGAAAAGCGGAAATTTGTCAAGTTGCTGAAAAGATATATGGATGTATTGGCATGGTCCTACGCCGATTTAAAGTCCTTCAAGCCAAAGGACGTTCAGCATGATATACCGCTGAAAGAAGATGCCAAAGCCTTTCGCCAGAAGCAAAGGCATTATAATCCCAAGATTTCGGGCACCATTCAAGCCGAAATTCAGAAGATGCTGGATGCGAGAATCATCTTCCCTATCCATCACAGCACTTGGGTGGCGAACATTGTGCCAGTACGCAAGAAAAACGGTGAGATACGCATATGCGTAGACTTCCGAAACTTGAATCAAGCTTCACTGAAAGACAACTACCCTCTTCCGATAATGGATCAAGTTCTGCAAGCAGTAACTGGATCAGAAATGCTGTCTATGCTTGATGGTTTTTCAGGCTACAATCAGATTGAAGTCTCGCCTGAAGATCAATTCAAAACAACATTCACTACTCCATGGGGTACATTTGCCTATAACAGATGCCTTTCGCCTAACTAACGCTGGTGCCACTTTTCAAATGGGCCATGGATTTCGCATTTAAAGGCATGATGGGAAAAGTCATTGAGTTTATCTAGATGACTTAACCGTGTTCTCTAAACAACGAAGTGATCATTGTGGTCACTGGAGCAAGTATCGCCAAAGCCGAGAACATGGATTTCCCTTAACCCAAAAAAAGTCTGCTTTTGGGGTTACGGAAGGAAATCATAGGCCATGTGGTTAGCAAAGAAGGAACGAAGATTGATGCCGAAAGAGTTAAGGCTATCCAAAGCCTTACTCGCCTACAAGCAAGAATGGTGTTCATTCTTTCTTCTAAAGGTGAACTTTCTTAGGCGTTTTCCCCGATTTTGCTTTGAGAAGACCCGCCACATACTGAACATGATGAAAGGGTCACCCACTTTCAGATGGAGTGAAGAGGGGAAAAGGTCGTTTGAGGAGATAAAAACTTCTGTTGCTCATGCACCGGTCCTGGTATGTCCGGATTTCTCCAAAGACTTCATTATGTATAGCTACGCCTCCGAACATACTGTGTCTGCAATCCTAATGCAAAAGAACTCGGAGGATATTGAATCTCCAATCGCGTTCATGAGTTCTCCTCTCAAGCCTCACGAACTGAAAATGACTCAATTGGAAAAGCATGCCTTTGCCGTTGTCAAAGCGGTGAAGAATTTCAGGTATTATATTCTAAACTCACATACGGTGGTGCTGGTTCCGACACCGCGGTGAAATCAATTCTAACTCAGCAGGAGTTAGGAAGTTTGAGAGGGAATTGGATCGCAAAGGTCCAGGAATATGACCTGGATATTAAACCAACCAAGCTGGTGAGGGGCAAAGGCCTGTGTCAGCTAATGGCTGAGAACAAGGATTCAGAAGATCCTGATGAAAGAGAGAACTGTACCGACAAAGAGCAAAGCCCTCTGAGGGAACCTCCGATTCTCTCGCCTCTCGGTTTTATTTATCAGAACTAGCGACGAGTGGTACTCCGACATTGCTTTCTTCCTTACCTACGGCGAATGCCCAATGCACCTAACTACGAAGGAAAAGCGTACTATAAAGCTCGGAGCGCCGATATGTCATCCGGGATGATGGTTTATATAAGCGTGGGATGATTTTTGTCTTTTCGCGATGTGTTGACAAGCCCCAGCAAGTAAAACTGCTGGAAAGTTTTCACAATTCAGCCTGTGGAGGTCATTTTTCTTCTTCCGTGACAGCACACAAGATCATCCGAGCCAGGTACTATTGGCCAACGCTTTTTCAAGATGCGGCTACCTGGGTGGCAAAGTGTGAACCCTGTCAGCAATTCGTCGGCAAGCCCAAGTTGGCTGCCCTTCCCCTTAGGCCGGTCATCATCAATGAACCATTCAGGCAATGGGGAATCGATTTTATTGGCGCACTCAATCCTCAATCGAGTGCCGGACATAGCTATGTCCTTACAGCAACGGATTACTTCACCAAGTGGGTGGAAGCCATACTGCAAGACGCCACTTCTGAGGCGGTGTGCAGTTTTATCAAAGAAAATATCATTGTCAGGTTCGGCGTTCCAAACAAAATCGTTGCTGATAATGCTTCTAACTTCTCCTCCCGAGAAGTTATTAGTTTTTGCTATGAATATGGAATAACTTTAGCACATGCCTCGGATTATTACCCTCAGGGAAATGGTCAGCTGGAATCCAGTAATAAGAACTTGGTGACCATCATACGGAAATTAGTAGATGAAAATCAGCGGATGTGGCACAAGTCTTTGTACGACGCTTTGTGGGCGGACCGCATTACTCCCAAGAGATCTCTCGGCATGTCACCTTTTCAAGTGTTATATGGCACTGATGCCGAACTTCCCATTTCTGCCGAACTTCCTGCTCTACGCTTGGCACGAGCAATCGAAGATGAAACTTTTCAGAGTTCTCTAGAAAAGAGAATCATGTATTTGGCGGAACTTGAAGAAAAGAGAGTAAAGGTGGTCGATAGAATCACTGAACATCAGAATCAAGTAAAGAGGCTTTTTGATAAGAAAGCCAAGCAGAGGAATTTTCAAGTGGGAGATCTCGTCCTTCTTTGGGACAAGCGAAGAGAACCAAAGGGCATGCACGGAAAGTTTGATTCCCTATGGAGAGGGCCCTTCAAAATCAAGCAACTCAATGGAGAGAATAGTTTCTATCTCTCGTATCTGGATGGAGCTGAGCTCCCGCTTCCCTATAGCGGGCAACATCTCAAGATCTTCAGGAAGTAGAGCTTGCTCTCTTCTTTGTACAGTTTATTTTAGTTGTGTGTTTGCTTTTGTCGTGTGTTTGCTTTCGGTTTGTTGTGTGTTTCCTTTGTTCTCCCTCCGGTCCCCCTTGTTTTTGACTCCGTACCCAATGGATAGGCACATGTGATCTGGGATTCTCTACCCCCGAGTTTGCTCAGGGATAGTCCCCAGAAAGAGCCAGCTGTTATCCCGTAAAATTGACAAGGGCAATTTTACCGATAACCATACCGAAAATTTTGTTTCGATCCCTCGTTAGGGATCCTCGCTCAAACGCTGCAAAATCCCTCCCCGGAAATCTAGTTTTTGAACTTAGTCTTTTCGAGCCTTTTTTTTGGTCAAGCATGGATTTTCCTCAGAACACAAATTTATGTGCGCCCTTAAAAGCCTTTTGCGCATGGTTTTCATGTTAACACTCTTTCGATGCGCCAAAGAATGTTGAACCACTTTTTGGTGCGCCAAAGGGCGCACGTATTATATCTGTTACACCAAGTTTTGGTGCGCCAAAGGGCGCACATAAATTCATGACCGACAACGTATTTCATGCGCCAAAGGCGCACTCTTTCTCCTCTCGTTGATACTTCCATGCGCCAAAGGGCGCACGCTTTCCTCTGCCGACAAGCTTTCATGCGCCATTTCAAAGGTTGGTGGCGCATTAATGACAGGTTTTCCTATAAATATCAGTGCGCGCCCATGTCATTTTCATTCCTATTTTCGAAGCACGTGATATTTCTGGACTTGTCAGCCCCTGCTCTGTCACTTTCATCGATTGTGGACCCGCTCAAGGAATTTTCGCTATAATTTTAAGGTAAGAGGTTCTTCCCCTTCCCTGTTTTATGTTTTCTGTTCTTTGAGCTTGTTTTTTGTCCGGTTTTGTTGTGTCGCTTGCTTGCTGGACGGTTTTCATCGAAGTATGTTTATGTTTAGGCTAGCTTCCCCCCTGTGCTGCCTGGTTTCCCGTCTCCCTTTCTTCTTTTCCTCCCCCCTTCCTCTCCCTCTTTCCGGATTTGTTGGAAAAAAGGGGGGCTGTTTTGTAATTTCTTGGTCTGCTGGATCTTTTATAAAAACCCTGTTGCACCAAGCATCCTTTGAAGGAAATAAGAATCAGTTATATTGAGTGATCAAGTGTATTTTCCATGGCGCACTGGCGCGTCATGTTGCACTTAATGCAATCGCGCCCTTTGGCGCATCTACCCGCCATGCAACATACTCAAGGTCCGCGCCAAATGGCGCACCTTTCCATCCTGCTGCAGTTGAAATTCATGCGCCCCTAAGCGCACCCTTTTTGCCTGTTACAAGCTTAAAACCTGCGCCTCCTTTAAACCTTTGGCGCACCTATTCTCCATGCTACATAATGTTTTCATGCGCCAAAGGGCGCACTCAGCTTTCATGCAACACAAGCCTTCTGCGCGCAAGTATAAAGATTACATAGGCGCGGGCGCGCCCTCCATTGCAGTAACATGATGTTGTGTAAATCCTCCATGCGCCGCGCTATATTCCTTTGGCGCATCATTTGTCCATGTTACACAATCTTTCCATGCGCCAAAAGACGCACCGAACCCCAATGTAACACGCATTTCCTGTGCGCCCTGCTATAAAATGCAACCTGCTTCATCCATGCGCCATGCGCCTTTGGCGCCAATATAACCTCTGCAACATTCCTTTTCTGTGCGCCTTATCTATTTGGCCTGTCAGTTGCATTTTTCCCGCGCCCTGAGCCTTTAAATCTCTAACTCTTTCTTCTGCTAGCTTTCCAATGGAAGATCAAATGACTAATTCAACCTTTTTGGATTGGGTCTCACTTCTTCTTCATGCAGATCAGCAACTGAGTTCGAAAGAACACATGTCTACGTCAAGCAAGAAACCCACCAAACCAAGAGGAAAGGCTAAACTGACAGAAGAAGAAATGAAATACAAATATCAAAGGGTCAAAATGCCCGAATCACAGGCTGAGTGCAGTATGGATGTCAGGGACTCAGAGTTGGGTCACATTGACATGGATGAGTTCTGGGTTAGAACTCAGAAGGTTACAAGAAGTCCATGGATGGACAAGCTAATAGGCAGTGCCCTGCACTTTGCCGGAGGAATCCCTGTCAGCGCTGTGAACAATGAGTTCATGATGGTAGTTGCGCAATCTTTCAACAAGGACACAAGATGTGTCGAGAACAGCAAGGGCGAGGTAGTCATAAACCTCACTGCCCGTCATTTTGAGTTGATGCTTGGCATCCCTCACCACCGGAACTACGTGGCTGTTAGCCAACAGGAATGCATCAAGGCCTGGGAAGACAACGAAGGCCAGTGCATGCAGTTAATGAATGAGGTCTACCTAAAGAATAAGAAGGTAGTGACCCGGTGGCCTCAGACTATCCACCGAAGTGATTTCTCAGAGGAACTCAGTGATTCTATCACCTTCCTGAGCAGAGTCTTCGGGCTTTCAGATGCCCACTATTTCCATAAGTGGATGCTGCGGTACCTAGAAACAATGAATAAGAATTTGCCCGATCAGCGCTTTTGCTGGGGTGAAATAATCAGCAAGACCATCTCTCGAAAGCAATACAATAGCCGCCACAACGGGAGTGTTCCATATGAACTCCTATGTAGTCTATGCTGCAGCATCGGCAAGGGATTACCCAGGGCTCAACCGAAGTGGAGTGTGGCCTCAAGCCAAGATATTTGATTACTATCCAGAGCTGAGGCTGGAGAATAGTATCCCTCAATTTGCCAAAGTTAACGATGCATTCTTCTATCACGTCATCTGCCTGCTGAGGCCCAACATGACTCATAGCCGGACGACAAAGAACATAGTGGCAGTCACAGAGAAATGGGGAGCCTTGTTCACCCAATTTCCCACGTTCACCTATCTAAGGGCTGTCAACTTTTTGGGAGAGCCAACCAGGCTACCAAGGTATGCTGGACCAAAGTTGATTCTACTGGAGTTATCAAGGCAGCTGGTCACATACCATGAAAAGTGCCTCAAAAGAAAGAAGGGCGGAACTCCTTTCCCCCTCACAGTGGGCCGGTACACATGCTCCTCCTATCACAAGGCGAAGGAAATGTTCGCAGAGCTGGAATTGCTAAATTTGAAACATGACTTCCCAGCCAGGCCTACCTTCGATCCTAGGAGCTGCCTGCCAAGGGCTAAGCTTGATCCGATCCATGTCCCTCAAATTGAGGATATTTACATTGACGTTCTCCATGAGGTGGAACTCAGAAGAAAGGATCACTCTCGCTTGGCATTAACGGAAATCATCCAATACGGAGTGGCCATTGTCCCCAAAGGCTTCCAAACCACGGAAGACGAAGTAGACAAAGTGTATAATGACACAGAAGGGGATGATTGGCCCTTCCCGGACATTGACAGAAGCAAGGCTCCTCAAACAATTGAGGAGAGGGTCAAGGAGACTATGCGGAGAACAGAGCATTGGTGCCGCATGAACGGACTAGATCTACCTCGGGGTAGATTTCACAACTTCCCCTTTGGGCAACGCACCTCCAAGGTCAAAGAAGCTGCTGAAAGGCAAAGGTGCCGAAGGTGAACCTAGCACCATTCAGGAGGAAGCCCCTGAAAGTCCTCTTCCTTCAGAGCCTGAACAAGTAATAACTCTGGATTCGCCAGAGAAAGAATTGACAGAGGATAGTCCTATACGCCCATCCACCCAGGATGTCGGCGTCGCTACAACTTCAGAGGTCCCTTCTATCCCTTCTTCTTCTCTTCCTTCCCCTCCTCGAGTGACTCAAGCAACCACTCCTTTGGTTGTGTCCTCTGCCCCTTCTTCTACTCTTTCCCCCGCCTCTTCATCTATCTTCTCCTCCCTCGCTGATTTGTCTTCTTCCATTTCTTCCCTCATCTCCGAGCTCCCTTCCCTTCCTATGTCTTCTGCGGTTGCGGTTTCCCTTCCTCCCGTGGGCACTTCCTCGGCTATTCTTTCGATGCCGCCGCCGCGTGTCTCCACGTTTTTCCCCTCTTCTACCGTTGCCGCTCCCCTCTGCTCTCTCGGTCCTTCTTCTATAGGACCAGCTTGGATCTCTCAGCAGCTGAGCCAACAAAAGAGGAAAGTTCCCATCGCTCCGATGGACTTTTCGGTCATTCCGGCTAAAGGAGTGAAGAAGCACAAGCCGGTTACACGCTTCTCAAAGAGCGCTGCAGGTGAGAGAGTCATGGAAATAGCATACCCCAACCCCCTCAAAGAGAAAGAAGATCTGTCTCCAACAGATTTCACCGTGACCCAAGTCACAATGGGGACATCCTCAGAAAGTCTCCAGGGGGAAGCTCTTTCCGCAGTGGATGCACTCTGCAAGAAACTTCAGGAAACGAAAGAGGAAAAAGGCTACTGAAGGAGCAGAACAAGTATCTGCTTCAAGCCTTACAGAAGATGGGAAGTGCACCTCCCACAACTGCCGCCGAAACTCCTGAGCTGCTCAGTCAGGAGAAGATTAATGAGTATTCAAAATCGGCGAGCAAGGTATGGCTGTTTCTGCTTGGAGGAGCCAGATCATCAAAGATAGTGAAAAAGTAATCGCCGAATATATCAGTTTATACCTGAACATCGAGAAGGCGAACAAGGAACTCCAAACATTGGCAGGCCCAATATCAGAAGAGTTAGAGCATGCTAGACTCCAGCACGAGACCTTCCAACAAATGTTCGACTGTTCAGTCGAAGATCTGGTCAAGTTCGGAGTATTCGGCCATCCAAGGGCCCTCAACAAAACTATGTCCACTTTGGACTATCGGATAGATCAGCTAGAATTCGTTTTGGAAAAGATAGACAAGGTAAAGGAAGAGGCCCTAGATGCAATGCATCAAATGGAGAAAATTGTTCTATCTATGACTCCAGGGTTGCTCACTCCTTCCCTCACCTTGAGATCAGCTGATGATACTATCCGGGTTTTCAAGGAGATAGCTTCTCAAGGGATAGGGCCAGAAGTCACGTTCGACACCGAATCCATCAACAACTTACTGGCCTGTAGGGACTTCATCGGGTTCCTTATCGAGGCGGAGAAAGATTATTCCAAACTCCCGGAAAAGCTCATAGATGAGCGGGAAACTTGCGAAGCAATCAGTGAACGGCACAAGGATCCATCACAGGATCAATTTGGGCCAATGATCAGCAAGTTTTTGGAATACCGCGCTCAGTTCCACATATCATCACCTGAGCAACACCAGATCAGAAACAGCAACCCCTTTTCGGCCGCAGGATGATGATGATGAGTAGCTTCTTCTTCTTCTTCTTCTTCTTCTTCTTCTCTCTCTCTATTCTCCGACTTTCTTTCCGTAATATCTGAAGTAAGTTGGCACAAATGATGACATCATCCATGTTGCATCATGGGATGATGTCATCCATCAAAGTTGTCAAAGTCAACATGACTTTTAGATATTTTGTAAATATTTTTGTAAATAAGTGGTTGGCTCCATTTTGCCTTCTCTCTCCCTCATCTTCTATAAATATGAGAATACTTGTTGTATTCAGGGGTGAACATTTTTCAGATAGAAATAGAAGTGAGGAGAGAAAGACTTTGAGCTTTCTTGTAACAGAAAAGAACAGTAATACAATTATTCAGACTTTGTGCTCAATAGCTGTGTTATACATTAGATCTTCCTTACGTTAGATCTATATGTGTTTAATCTGTTAGATTCATATCTACTTTTCCGTCATTTGTTTATCAGTATTGCTTTGTTTATTTATGCAAGTAGGTTTGGCTCTGTTTACTACCAAACTAAAAACATAAATCTTCTGACCTTTCTGCTTTGGAATTCATTTCTTTTCTCCCTTCGGATCTGTTCTTTCTCTTCTCCCTCTTTCATTCCTTTCTTTTCGCAGCCTGGAATACTCTACCGGGATGAGATCCCAACCCCGAAGGCGTAACTGTGAGACTTGCATAGGTTCCTCGCTAGTAGAAATAGCAATAAACCAGCTTTCGCTTTGTCTTGCCTCAAAGAGGGGCTAAGCCCCGCAACACCTTGTTGGCTCGTCTATCCATAGATCTGTAAGATTTGGTTAGGAAGTAATCTCGGTAAGGAGAAGAAGCAATCATACCAATATTTCCTAGCTTGGACCTATTCTGAGCTCAAAGCATATAGAGAAGACTTGTTTCAACATGAGATTCCCTTGGAGCCCAATGCAAGACCATTCAGGTAGAAGCAGAGGCCAATCAATCCACTTCTATCTCTTAAAATGCAAGAGGAACTAAAGAAACTAAGAGATGGAGGGATTATCTAGCCCACGAGATATTCCTCTTGGGTGGCAAACCTAGTACCAGTCAGAAAGAAAAATGGTGACATCAGGTTGTGTGTGGACTTTAGGAATCTGAACAAAGCTTCAATGAAAGACAACTATCCTTTACCAAACATGGAGCACATGTTGTAGTCAGTGACTGGTTCTGAGTTACTCTCCACCTTGGATGGTTTCTCTGGTTACAACCAAGTTGTGGTGAAGGAATCAGAAAGGATCAAGACAACCTTCACTACTCCTTGGGGGACCTATGTTTATGTCAGGATGCCCTTTGGTCTGATGAATGTTGGAGCTACCTTTCAAAGAGAAATGGATGTTGCCTTTGTTGGTTACATCAATGAGTTTATTACTATGTACCGGATGATGTAACAATGTTTTCTAGGAAGAGAAGTGACCACTTGCTGCACTTGGAGAAGATGTTGATGAGATGTAGAGAATATGGCATCTCACTTAATCCAAAGAAATTCCATTTTGGAGTGTAGAAGGAAAATTTGCTTGGTCACATAGTGTCACAAGAAGGAGTGATGATTGATCCAGAAAGAGTAGAGGCCATTAGAAAAGTCCCAATTCCAAGAACCAAGAAAGGAGTCCAATCCTTCTTTGGGTAGATAAACTTCATTAGAATATTTATATCAAACTTTGTTGAGTTGACCATCCCAATCACTTCCATGCTAAAGAGGGACCAGGTCATCAAGTGGGAGGAGGTTGTTATCCAAGATTTCAATGGAATCAAAGAGGCATTGAAGCATGCCCTTGTTTTGGCAGCCTTCAAATTATAAGAAACCTTTCCAGTTGTTTTCCTTTGCTTCAGAAAATAGTATTGCTTCTGTCTTGTTGTAGAAAGATAATGAAGGGGCTGAGAGGCCAATTGCCTTTTTCAGTAAGGCATTGCAAGGGGCAAAACTAAAGTACACTATCATGGAAAAGCAGGCATTTTCCTTGGTAAAAGCAACAAAGGTTTTCAGACCCTATATTCTAAGTTCAAAGGTTGTTTCTTATGTTCCCCACACCATGGTAAAGGACATCTTATCAGAGATGGAAGTCTCAAGCAAAAGATGTACATGTGTGAAGAAATTGTAGGAATATCATATGGAAATCAAAACCACAAAGTTGGTAAGAGGTTTGGGCTTGCCTAAGCTTATGGCTGAGAGAAACTTGCAAATTATTTAGGTAAATGGGGTAGAAGAAGAAAAGGTAGGTGTATTTCAAACATTAATTAATTTTGAGTGGTATAAAGATGTAATATTTTTTCGTCGACATTTGAGCTTCCCAAAGCACTTAAGTAAGAACCAAAAGAGATCCCTTAAGTTGGCTTCCCAGAAATATGTCATCACTGATTATGGGTTAGCTTGGAATAACCCAGAGGGATTCCTCTTAAGGTGCATTACTGAAGAATAATCCCCCAAGATAATTGTTGACCTCCATGGAGGAGTTTGTGGGGGCACTTTACTACAAGAGTCACAACACATAAGATCCTGAGGGCTGGTTATTGGTAGCCAACTTTGTTCAAGGATACAATCTTGTTAGTTAGAAGATGTGAGAGTTGTCAGTGTTTCTCTAGAAGGCTGAAAGCTTCAGGATCCCTTCCTTTGCAGCTTGTATCAATTGAAGCTCCATTCAAGCAATGGGGAATGGATTTTATTGGTGAGATTTTAGACCCTTCAAGTGCTGGCCACAAATGGATTCTTGTAGCAACTGATTATTTTACTAAATGGGTGGAGGAAATCCCCACCAAGAAGGCAACACACCAAGTTTTCATGGAATTTGTGTTGAACAACATCATCTGCAAGTTTGGGATACCAGTCAAGATTGTAGCTGATAATGCCATGAGCTTTAGAGCTAAACCTTTAGTGGCAATGTGCAGGGAGTATGGAATCAACTTGACATATGCCTCCAATTACAATCCCCAAGGAAATGGACAAGATGAGTCCAGTAATAAAAATTTGTTGAAGATCATCAAGAACATTGGAGTAGAACAAGAGAAAGTGGGTGAATAGTTGAAGTTTGTTGTTTGGGCAGATAGGATCACTATGTCAAGAGGGTCACTGGAAAGAGTCCATTTGAGTTGGTGTATGGGACTCAGGCCCTACTGCCCCTTCATATGCAATTATCTTCTTATCAGTTCATCCAACAACTAGAAGATCAAGAGGTAGGTCCTTATGATGCTCGTATTAACCAAATTGTTGAGCTTGATGAAGAGAGGAGGGCATCCCACCAGAGGCATATAAAATTCAGAGAGAAACTAAAGAAGTTATTTGACAAGAAGGTCACTCCCAGATCCTTCAATGTTGGAGATCTTGTGTTGCTATGGGATAGCAAACATGAGGATAAGGAAAGCATGGCAAGTTTGACTCATTATGGATGGGCCCTTACTCTATTGATATCAGAATTGGGGAGCATACCTTCTTCCTCAAGGACTTAGATGGTGAACTTCTCGAGTTTCCTATTAATGACAAGCATTTGAAGCATTTCCTGGATTGATCCCCCTGAATCAAGGCATAAATTTTGTGTACAGTGTATAGTCTATCATTTGTTTCTTGTCTTTTTGTGTTTTTCTCATTCTGGTCCTCGGTGACTGTTTTGCTGGTTTCTTTGTCTTTTTTTTAAAGATGGCTCTGTTTCTCTACTCTGCAAGATGACTCTATTGACTAATGGATATTTTTGGCACTTTTTCTAATTGTGTTCTTGTGGCACTCGTAGGGATCTCACATCCCTTATTTAGAGCCGATGTTAGTGCTCAAATTAGTCTCACCCCAATTTGCCTCTGAAAACTTTATGATTTACGGCTTTTATCATTTTCTCCTTCCTTGTGTTATGCTTGGTCAATATTTTTGGCCATTTTTAATCGGTTCTTGGGTTGTAAATCACTTAAGATTCTATATTTTGAGTCTCCTGTGCTTTGTTCCTTCAAAAAATCGGGTTCCCTATTATTTTTGTTCTCCACAGTTGGGATTTTTTTCCTATCATTTTTACCCTATGTACTTAAGAAAAATGAATGGATGTGTCCTTGAAGAATGTATTTGAGCCTTGTAACATTTCTAAGCTTTCATCCTTTAAGGAAATTTCATTTGTAGGCTCAAATGATCATTTTCTATATTTTACAGTTTGACGAGCGTTTCTCCCACCAAATTTACATCCTTGTATCTATACGAAGACATGGCACCTTTGGGTTGGATGCGGCTTAGATACTTAGAAAAATTCATGGAAATACTTAACTCAAAATGTGTCCATGTGGAATCAAAATGCTCATTTGAAGATCTCTTTTTGGTTTTCCTTGGAGCATCAGGAGGACACGTGGAGGCTTCCGCAGCTTGGCCCGAACTTAGACAATTTTTCATGTAATTGGAGTAGTTTGGCGAGAATAAGAAATGTGGTGAGCTCACGCTTATTCAAGGTCTCCACTTTGTGCTCCACCTTGAAGTTTTACCACGGAGACATGTGGAGGAACCGCATATGTTCGGGATCAGCCCTTGAGTTTCATTCTAAAGAAGTGCCAAGCATGACACGTGGAGGCCTCCGCTCACTTTGCATTTTACTTAGAATTTTTCAATAGCTAAAAGGAGACTACCTCGGTATGACACGTGGCACCTTCAACTGAGCTTCAAGCATTCGGGAAAACCTTTCCTAATAAGACACGTGGCGATCACGCGCTCATTCAAGCTATCAAATTTTAGGTGTCACCTCAAGGTGCGCCATGGTGACACTAGGTAGATTCAAAAGTCAAAAAGGTAGGTAGGTGGGTCATCGGAGGAAAATTGGATTTTTTGCCTCCTTAAGGATTAAAATTTCAAAATGTCCCTCAATCTTGATGAGGGAAATAATCAATGTTTTCCCGGTCTATGGCAGAGTGCGGGATCTTAGGGAAATTTGAAAAAAATTCCTTTTGAGAAAAAAGAGTCAAAAGTAAAAAAGGAAGTGTTGTTCCCCTCGAATAATATTTGGACACGTATAAGGCTTATTTCTTGAAGGTGGAGCTGCACAGGAAAATTTGGAAAATTTTCCTTTTTTCCAAAAGAGAGTAAAATGGCAGAATTTGGCCATGGTTCCCCTCGAATCATATCTAGACACGTGTTAGGCTTGTTTCCCAAGGGCGGAGGTGCGGAGAAAAATGTGAAATTTTTCCATTTTTTAAAAAGTTGTAAAAAGTCAAGGGAAGCCCCTGTCTTTTCTAAAGTTTGAAATCTGCCACATGGATGGCCCAAATTCAAAGTAAAGATCAACGACAACTGTGAATCTAAATATGATTTTCCCCATTTCTTTGAAACACGTCTGGAAGTGCGAGTCTCCATGATTTCTTGGTATTTTCTACATGCCAAGCAGAGAAGGAAGTTAATGTTGATATCTAAAGTTTGGTGGGAAGATCTGGAGGACGTCTTTTGCCATTAAAATGGTCTGACTTTCATGCCCGATCGGATTTTCTATTTTTCCTCTCCCGAGCACACAAGGGGCTAGATTTGACATATTAGGGGTGGAAGTGGTTGGAAAATTGAAGGAAGAGTGATCTACTAGAGAAAGGAGTTGAATGCGGGAGGCATTCGATGAAATCTACCCCCTCGAGCACCTGGAGACTTTTGTAGATCTGATTCTATGAATCACGAAAGAATCATGGCAAACACTGGTGCATTAAATGTCTTTATCTTTTAGGAGGAAGAGACTCTGTTGTAAAGGTTATAAATGGCACAAATTTTCATGCAAATGGTTGGGAGTTGTTGGAGTGTGAGGGGTCTGGACTGATTTTTCTAATCGAAAGCTTGATAGAGCCCATCCCTTTTGAGAAACCATTCAAGAAGCTTGTATATCTCTTTTGTATTAAAATATGATCATGTCAAGGTGGTTACAAGTGTACAACCATTGACAAGCTCTGAGACTGTTCTAGAAACTTTCCCTTACTGATAGATTTAATCGAATTCAAGTTATTTCTATGTTGTCTTGAGCAAAATGTGTTGATTTTACTTTTGAATGTATGCAAATAGTTTTTCTTTTTTTGTTGCAATCTTGTGTTGAAATATGATTCAATCACACAGGCCTCAATCCTTATGATAGTTTAGTGGCATCTGCAATTCCATTTCTCAGAAGAGCTTTCATTTGGGTTGGAATAAATGATTTAAAATCACTTTTCTCTCATCTATTGACAGATATTGTCTGTAAGCCTTTGGGTGTACCTTAGGCATGATTTGGCTTAGACCTTGATGCTTTGTTGGGTTTTCTAACTTGATCCTTCATGATATAATCTCAAATATTATGTGAAAGAGTGATAATATGGGCCTCCATTGAAGCACATATTCTAGTTGAAGAAACATTTTAGCTATTTTGTGGCATTCTGTTGGTTTGACTTTCCATTTTGTAAGGTTCTTCAAGGATCTGGTGAATCTAGTTTCACCCTGCCCCACCTCCCACCAAAAATTCATTCAAAAACAACTAATCTTACCCATCCTACCCTTGTTTGTCATGTGTGTATGCCAATGCACAATCCTCATCACCTAAACATGCAGAAGCAAGCAGGGTCTCAAATGTCTTTAGTAACCTTTTCCTTGTTGTGAAATATCTCCATGATCTAGAAGTGACAACTTGTGAGAGTCAGATCTGGTGTGTTGATCATATTTTCTCAAGGTCTTCTCTATAGAGTTTATGCAAAAGAAGGATTTATCATTGTTCTTCAATAATAGAGGTTACAAAATAGGTTCTCTTACCTTGGTTGAAAGGCACAACCTAAAATAGTGAGGATAGATCAAATCCTCTTGAAGGTGCTATCCATCTCTCCACAAATCCAAGTAACAAAGGGATAGTTAGATTTCTCCCTAGCTACAAAACGACATATATTTGTGATCTAGCTGCCTCTAAGCCCCCTGTTGAATCTGTGTTGCTACTTGGCTTGAAAAGGAGAACAAATTTGGATACCAACACAAATTTACTCACATTAATTACTCCCTTTGATTACATCCCAAGTTACTCTAATTAATTAAGTTTAATTAAATTAAATGGAGCACTTAAAAACAATAATAAAGGTGAATAAAAATACTAAAATAATAAGAATATTCATAAATAATTAAAACAAAATGTGAAAACCACAAATTTATGAAAGGTCACATTTAAAACCACCCCCAATGGGGACCTCCTAACAATCTAACAAAAATAAACAATCATACATTTACAAAAGTTGCCAAGGTGAGTTGTTCCCAATAACCCAAATTTCTTCATTGTTGGTCTCTTATCCCTTGTTTGTTTGTTGTGTTACAAATTCCTAAAAAATCAGAAAAATAACTTTATGGCCTTGTTACCATATTAGCAACATTGATATAATAAAATACACACATATAGATATAAATTTACATCATCAAATATCATAACTAAACAATCGATAAAATAAAGTAATTCACCAATTGTTCACAATTCCAAATATTTCAATTTTAGCAATTTATCAATTAACAATAAGATCATATAGAAAAATATATGTATCAACTCCAATGGGTCAGTACATAGTAACTTTATATCATCAAATGTTGATATCTAAATCTATCATGTAAATCACATGATGTCATAAGTCTAAAACATCCATACTGTCTCACAAATCAGCTAATCAAATATAGTAGTGTCCATCTACCAATGTCTAAATATCAAATATGGTAACATTGTCTATGGATCTAATCCAAAATAATAAAAATCATAGTAATATCAATGTCGAAGAGGAGTGGACATCATTTACCCCCCCCTTAAAATTGAATTCCTCTCGAAAGTCACTGGAATAAGTGTGGGAGTTGTGCTCTCAAAGCTTTGGCATCCTCCCATGTAGTTGATGAGTCATCATATCAATCCCATTGGACTCAAACATGATCAATCTCTACCTCAAATTTCCATGTTCCTACACTCTAAAATACACATGATATTCACCATCACCTTCCCCTAATCTTGTACCTATAATGTGGTCCAATCCAATACATGAGAAGGATCTAGAATGTACCTCCTAAGCATATAAACATGAAATACATTATTGACGCAAGACAAGGTGGGTGGTAATACTATACGATACGCTAAAGGACCAATCCACTACAATATCATAAAGGGTCCCACAAACCTAGAATCATGATTAGAGCCTTAATCGTAATGGATAGGGATCTTATGAGGCCTAAAATAAAGAAACACCATTGTGCCCACCTCAAAACCGTGATATGTCCTCTTCTACATATTTATTCTATCTATCCCGAGCCTCTTGTAATATATGTCGAATCATTACTACCTGCTACTCCATATCTTGTAATAAATTTGTCCCATTAGATACCCTCTCCTCCAACCTTTCCCAACTCAATGGTGTCTTACACTCTATGCCATACAATACTTAAAATGAAGCTATACCAATCACACATTAAAAAATATTGTTGTAATCAAACCTAACAAAGTACAAGTACTCCTCCCACCTCAAGTTATGGTCCATGGTGTACATCCAAAGCATGTTCTCTAAGATCTGATTCACCCACTCTATCTATCCAACTATCTCATGATTGTATGTTTTACTGAAGTTTATCTTTGTCCCAAGAGCATGTTTCATTGTGGTCCTAAAGTGAGAGGTGTACAAGGGATCACGGTCAAAATATCATCTATATATACTCATGCCATTGCACTATATTTATAGGTGGTATTCATCGTAGAAAAATGAGCCACTTTTGTCAATCTATCCATCGTGACCATAAAGGAATTGTGGTGGTATCTCCACGTAGGTAGCCCTATAATGAAATCCATGGAAATGGTGTCCCATTTTGACTTTGGTATGACATGACGATATAAAAGGCCAACTCAAAGCTGATGTTCAATCTTCATGTTCTCGCACTCTAAAAATGAGACATAAAATGAGCTACGCTCTCCACACCCTCTCCCAATGGTACAACTATCTCAAAGTTGCATGTATCTTCTTCACCCTTGATGGGCTAAATAGGGTACACGACGTGCCTCGCTCCTACATCTCTAGGTATATATATCTGATCTCCATGTCAAAGATGACCATGTGCCTCTAATGAAAATCAACCAAATTCCCCTCAAGGGGTCTCTTAGACTTGATCTCTACTTTGACTAAGAGGTACAAGATGTCATGTGGAAGTTGCTTTATAAAATCGTGGTCCTCAAATTTGTACCAAATGAATTATCCATAACCAAATGTCTTCGATGACTCAAGGCATTCACAACAACATTCTCCTTCCCTTTCATGTGCTCTATCTCCATGTCATACTCACAAATAAACTTCATCCAATTCCACTAACAAGAATTGAGATTGGGATGTGCAAAGAGGTGACAAAGACTCAAGTGTTACATCCCGAGAATTAATATTGTACCTAAAATGAAATGTCTCCAAAAACCAAAGCATGCACAAATCCTACAAGCTTAAGGTCATGAGTCATACAATGGAAATCATAATCCTTGATTTTGTTAAACTAAAAGGCTACTACATGGACCTCTTGCATTAATACACCCACTAATAGAGCCAAAGAAGCATCTCGTGCATATGAAGAAATCTCCCCGTGAATCTGGAACTGCAAGAATGGGTGTTGTTGTAAGGCATTCCTTCGGTCCTCAAGGCCTACTCACACCTATCTAATCAAACAAACTTCTTCCCTTTCTAATAAAGGGAAGTTATTGGATGCATAATACGAGATAAATCCTAAACAAACATGCTATAAGAACCTTCCAATCGCATGAAACAATGCACCTTGATCATACTTGTAGGTATTGGCCAATCTATAATAGATTTAATCTTGGAATGATCATCTTTGATACCTTCGCTTAGAAATAATGTGGCCCAAATACTTAACCTCTCGACTATAAAAATGCACACTTCTTCAGGTTCCCTTATAGTTTCCCATGAAGACACTTTGCACAACCTCGCGAATGTGCTCGCATGCTTTTCATGCGTACGTGAGTATATCAATATGTCATTAGGGGAAACTAGTACAAAGTGGTCTAGAAAATCCCTGAACACCCAGCTTATCAAACTCGTGAACACTACAGGGGAATTTTTTAGATCAAATGACACAATTGTGAACTTGTAGTGGCCATATCTCATGCAGAAATTTGTCTTGCGGACATCCGCCTTTGCAATCCTTGTCTCGATCACAACTGGAATCAAGATCTATCTTGGAAAAAATGTGGCCCCCTTCATCTCATCAAACAAATCATTGATGCAAGGAATGGGGTAACATTTCTTGATTGTTACGTTATTGATTTTTCTATAGCCCACACACAACCCCAAGGATCCATCCTTCTTCTTCACAAAAATCACTGGGTGCACCGCAGGAAATATTAGGCCTTTCTCAAGAAGTCCCTAAATCTGAAACTTGAGCTCACATACCTTAGGGGTGGTCATCGTATGTGGAGCACGTAATATAAGCTTTGTTCTAGGAACTAAATAAATATGGAATTCTATCTCACGTGGGGGAGGACACCCTTATAGCTCACTGGGAAAAACATTAGAAAAATCTTGTAAAATGGATTGATCATCAAGTGAAGGTACACTATCCCCATCCTTCTACATATCACTAATTGTAATAGCATATAACTCGATACCCACACTACACACACCGCTTAAGTTGTATAGTGGATATAGTTAAAATAGAGATGGTTCTCCTAACTCCATCTATCACCAAATATACACCTAAGTCATCTCAGACAAGATATAACCTTACTCTAGCAATCAACTCTAACTCTTTGTGTAGATAACCAATCCTTTCCCTAGATAGCTCCATAAGAACCCAAAGGGTGGATACAAACATCCATGGTACTTGTGAAGGGTCCTAGGTCCATAACGTACTCCTTGACTAAGGTGTCTACCGAGAGCTTGGATCCGTAAGCCATCTCAACATCCCAACTAAGTCCCTACCTAACTGCCACCAACCTACATCTCTCTACTAAAGATGGTGTAATAAAATAATCAAAAGAGCTAGAATAAAACAAAATAGAGGTAGGAATACCACCAATGGTACCTATAGTCTCAATCATTGTGCTCGGCACTCTGCTTGGTGGTTCTCGATTGTTGCATAGATCTGATGGCTACATCCCATGTCACCAATTGTAGGCTCTAAAATTGGTGCCTTACCTTTATTATGATAGATTTGTGGCACTTTCTCTAATGGTTTGCAAGTACAAGACATCCATAAGAACTACCTTGTCCCCTCCAATGAGATGTAGCTACATCAGTACTCTACCGGTGTGTTTCGTGCATGATGATGATCCTGAAATGGATCAAGGTTGTGGTCATTGTTGAGGATATCCTAATGGGTCCTCTGTGAGGAGGCCCCATATGTCATCCCCATTGAGTATCAAATCTATGTGGAGGTATAAATGTTCAATGAGTGTGCTACTATTTTTGTGGCCTAAATGAATACAATGCAGAACCCTTTATGCCACGAGAAGGAGGAGTTGACCCTCAAATACTATCCTACATCCGTTGAATACAACTCCTCACTCTATTTGTGGCCTGCTACATCTTCCTTTGGTCTCCTCTCGTAATGTAGGTCTTCTCAACTAACTCAGCTAAGATCTCAAGATAATGAATGTGTATTACACCACCCAAATCTAAGTTCATGCCACTCGATCAACATTTAAATCCTAACATTCTCATCCCGCATGTAGTCGACATAATTAAAAAGTCTAGAAAGTGAATATTATACTCTACTACTGTCATGGATGCCTACCGCAGTCATCAAACTCATTTATCCTCTCCGAATGAACCTTCCTAGATATGTATCTACTCTTAAACTCGCTACTCAAAGAGATCCCGAGTAACCGCCTCGATTCTACATGGAGATTTTGTTCCTTAGTCCTCTACTAGACACCTACTCCATCCCTCATAACATGAATCACAATACGAGCCTTCATGTTTCTAGTACATGGGAAAATCTTGAAACATCCACTCAAGCTCACTAACCAAGTCTCTACCTGAAAACCTCTTATATCATCATCATAATGAGACAAAGCGTAGTTTCAAGATCTTCCCGATATGATCAAGAATCGATGACCGTCGGCCCCTAGGTCTCTACATGCTCACCCCTCAACCTAGGGCTCCTACATCCGTCTCTATCTCCTCGTAACCCTATCTCCATGCCCCCTCTGAGGTGAATCTGCTCTTGTTGAATCCATATGGGAGTTCTCTACCCTATTTTCATTGTTGTGTCTCAAAGGCTATTGAGCCTCATCCGATGGCTCCTATCATGCTAGCAAGTTCATTCCCCTACTGTTCCAACTCATATAACTGTATTAACATCCTGTAATGTCTATGATATTTGTGGTAAAATAGTGGAAACTACATGCTCTTGAGGTGGTATATATAAATCTTTGCAAAAATTCCTTCATTCAGCTTCACGCCTCTTACAAACCGAGATGGGAGTTAGATTATCATATTCTCAATTTTTGTTTCAATTTTCTAGGTTTCTATGTTTTAAAAATATATCATGAAATGTTGTGTGAACTAGTTGTACATTATACTAAGTTAACTATTTTCTTTCTCAAGTTTTCCCAAGGGTCCAAGTGTTGAATGCGCAACTCATATACCAAGTGCAACACCCACATTTTTACTCCGTAAAATTTATGGACTAATTTTTTTAAAAATGGGTTGTAATGGGATAACGCTCAACTAGATATAATTTATTTCACAGCTTAATAATTCCTTTGTTTTAATTAAAAATTAATTATTATTCTTTTATTTCAACATTTCTAGCTTAAATGCCCTTCCCGAGTTCCCGATGAAATTCATTAATTAACCCTTACAAGCCATTGGCTAAAATACCCTTATTATATTATTTATTTAATTCATCCTTATAGTTCAAAATCATTTATTTATTTAATACTCTAGGGCTAAGTCTAAACTTACCCTCCCATTAAATTAAGTACAAATAAATTTAATCCCTATAATAACATTGTTTAGTTATCTTGGTAAACAATTCAATTTAATTAATATCAAAGGTCAAAACACTTTATAAAAGTTACTAAATGTAGTAATAAGGATCAAAATTTAATCAATAACCTAACACCCCTTAAGTGGCCCCATTCATAAGTTACACATACCTTCTATTTAAAATCATATTCCCACCAAAACCCTCACCTAAATTATGTAGGGAAGATTCTCAACCTTTAGATGGATTTAATTAGGGTCATTGGATCTTAGGGATTCAAACTAACCCTAATCATCCTTAAGAAAAGCTCATATTCATTTACTTTGGGTTATTTTATCATTTTCATTTTACAGGTTTGGGAGGAGAAAAGAAGAGAGGCTATGCAATGATATCCAAGCTCAAGGATGGATACTCATTTTATTATTTGTTCTATTTGTAACCCTATTCTAGTCTTTGTTTATATTTTTATTTTCTATTCAATACATTATTTATATTTTCCCTATTTGGGTATGGGAGATTTTTAATCCCATTTTAAAATCTTGTTTAAAATATGTATATATGCATTGATTAAATTGGTGTATATATATGTGTATGTATGTATATATGTATATGTATATATATTTTTATTAATGGAAAGCTTATTTTATTTAGATCTGAATTTTTATAATATTGTACATTATAATAATATTCGTATTAAACATGTTTAATTGAGTCTTTAACTCGAGCCTTTATGTTGACTTCTTGAAGAGTGTTTGAAACCGTGCAGATATGGGCCTCCATTGATCCATGCTTTTAGGTTGAAGGAATATTTTGGCTATTCTCAAGAATTTTGTCTGCTTTTTCCAATTGTTGTAAAGGTTATGAAAGATCTAGTGAAATCAACTTCATCTTGCTTAATTCCCCACAAAAAATTTCAAATAACCATGAATCCTACCTGAAGTACCCATGTTTGTGTTGTGTATCCACAAATGAACAAATTCTACTACCAAAATATACAGAAGCAAGTAAGTTTTAAGTGTCTTTAGTAACCTAAACCTTGTTAAGAAAATATCTCCATTCTTTAGAAGTGACAACTTGTGAGAGTTAAATTGTGGTGTATTGATCATATTTTCTCAAGGTTCCCTTGAAAATTATGCAAAGAAGGATCTCTTCATGTCCTTCACCAACAAAGTTTATAAAATAGGTCCTTTCACCTTGGTTGAAAGGCACAACCTAAAGTAGTGAGGATAGATAAAATCCCTAATGAAGGTGCTATTCATTTCTCCAACACCTGAGTAACAAAGAGTTAATCGAATCCCCTCCTCGCCTACAAGATGAATTATACAACGATTTATTTGTCTCTAAGTATCTTGTTAAATCTGTGATGTTACTCATCTTCTAAGGGAGAATCAATTTGGATACCAACACCAGAATGGCGCCGTATCCAACAAGGGTGAGAGGACCAACATCACAGTATTTAACAAGATACTTAGAGACAAATGAATCATGGTATAACTCATTTTTAATCTAGGGAGGGATTCAATTGACTCTTTGTCACTCGTGTGTTGGAGAAATGGATGTCACCTCCATTAAGGATTTTATCTATCTTCACTACTTTAGTTCATGCCTTTCAACTAGGGTGATAGGACCTATTTTGTAACCTCTGTTGGTGAAGTACATGAAGAGATCTGTATTTGCAAAATTTTTAGGGAACCTTCTGTAAAATATGATCAATACACCACAATTTAACTCTCACGAGTTGTCACTTCTAAAGAATAGAAATATTTTATGAACAAGGTTCAAGTTACTAACGAAACTTAAAACCTGTTTGCTTATGTGTATTTTGGTAGTAGAATTTATTTAGTTGTTGATACATAGCACAAACAGGGGTACTTCAGTTAGATTCATGGTTATTTGAAATTTTTGTGGGGAATTAAGTAAGATGAAGTTAATTTCACCAGATATTTGAGAACCTTTACAAAAGTTGGAAAATTAATAGACATAATGCTTCAGAATAGCCAAAATATTCTTTCAACAAAAAGGTGTGCATCAATGAAGGCCCATATCTACACAGCTTTCATACAATCTTTAAGAATTCAATACGAAGGCTCGAGCTAAAGACTCAATTAAACATTAAGAACCCCCTGGTCCATCATGCCTAAGATACACTCATAGACTTACAAACAATCTTTATCAACAAAATGACAAGAAAGTGATTTTAAATTGTTTATCTCATTACATGATGAAGGATCTTTTCATAATGAAATTCTAAACACCACTACACTATCACAGGATGATATCTTGTGTGATTCGGAGGGATTTTCACATAATATTGTAACAGAACATCAAAACCATTTGAACACATTCTGAAAATAAAATCGATAAATTTTTCCCAAGATAAACACATATTAATTCGAGATCTATTAGATTTATCAACACATGGGATTTCTCAATTTTTCTCATGGAAATTAACCCTCGACCTTTTGTAAAGAGTATTCTCATTGATTTTATACATTTCACTTGCTCACTCATCAAAAAATTTCCCCAAAAAGAATAATATTCGAGGAATCCTTTGCTTGTTACAAGTTTGTCTCAAAAAGTGATGTTTAACAAATTTACACCCAAAGCTACTAGGTGGAAAAATCATGAATTGATCATGTTTCTTAGACCCTCAACCATGATTGGGATGCCATGCCATAAATTTTTTATAGTCCTTCTAATCATTCACAGTGGCTCCATATGGTTGGATTTAATAAGCAATCCTTTTCACCCTCGAGAATACACCTTGAGAAATGAGTGCCCTTGCATGGATACCTACATTCGTGCCTCTCAAAAATGATTTTCCTCATAAGGATTATACCATATATTGTCACTACAAGTTCAAGTTGGCCAAGTGCAAAGAGGAGACTGTGGAAACCTCCACATCTCTCCTTGGCACAACTGCAAAGGTGAATCCCGCAGGTAAGTTCCTAAATGACAGGGCCCTCCACGCATTCAAAACCATAGAGAGTTGCACCAATTGCTGAAAAGTTAGAGTATGGGAAGGCCCAACGGAAGCTTCCACGTGTCCCTTTGGCTCTCTTTAAAAATTAAAGTTCAAGGGGAAGGTCCCAAAACAAGTGTGGGACCTCCACATTTCCCAAGCCTTAGAAAGTTGCTTGAGAAGTCTATGTATAGAGAGGAGCCAACGAAAGCCTCCACGTGTCCCCATGGTGCAACCGTACGTGTAGGACCTAGAGGTGGATTCTCGAATGACCGAAAGCCCTCCACATGGAAAATATTTGAGTTGAAACGGGCCAAAAAAATTCAAAATGCTCCGGTGACCCGCCTCTCCACTTCCAACTTTTGATGTGGGCCCCATCGAGTCACACTCACTTTTATACCTTTACATCATTTGAAAAAAGATCTTAAAAACTCCAAAGTGCTCCACCGACCCGCTTCCCCACTTTGAATTTTCAAATGCTGACTCAAACATGTGACATCACTCTATCCCCTACGGGGTTGCAAATCAATTTATAACTTTGCTCCTTTTTCACAAAAAGGCAAAATCTTCAAAATGTTCCGATGATCCACCTCTCCACCTTTTTCTTGAAAAACAGCCATGTTTCTATCTTCATGGTCAAAGTAATAATTTTTCCCCGCCTCTTCATGGTTGTTAAATAACCAATTAGATACTACTGTGGTCATGGACCAATTTAGTATTTTTACAAATGTGAAAAATTTACAATTTTCACCAAATAGATCCATCAGCTGGGTCTAATCAATAAGGACAATGTTTCCATGTACATTGGGAAAAAAATTGACAGGGGAAAATGTGACTGTGGAAAATAGAGTGAAGGGTAAACCCCGAATTCATGCCCAAACTACAAATTCTTTCTCATAGACATGAGACATAGTAAACAATATCTTGACTCAATGTGATCCTTGACAAAAGCAAAGGATTGACCATGGAAACAAAATGAAGGAGAAATATTTCCGAATATATACCAAGAGACAGAAAATAATTTCAAACCATGTGGACTGAGACGTTTTGAACAAACATGGTGAGATTAAATTGAGCACCAACATTAGCTCCAACTCGGGGATGGGCAATCCTTGCGAGTGTCGTAAGAACAACAAACCAGACCATGTGCCAAGAATCCATTGGGTAACAAAGTCAAGAACAAGCTTGTAAAGTAGAAAAACAATAACAAATCCTCCAAGGATCTAACCGAGAAACCAACAAGAACTAGTCACTGTGGACTAGGACAAACCAAAATCTGTAAACACGAAAGTAGAATGAAACCAAAAGACTATACACTATATAATGATGTGCACCTTGATTCAGAGAAAACAATGAAGGAAAATTTTCAAGTGCCTTCGATTATGGATATGACCATGGTAAGCAGTTCTTATAATGTCTTTAACAACTAGTCATATGATTGTTTCTCTTTTCCATCCAAGTTTCTATCTAACCACATTTTTTTAGGCTTATCCTTTGTGCCTAGGTCAAGTTTTTCAACATCTCTCGAGGCTGCATCAAACATAAAATTCCTAGGAAAATCAACCTGCTCAGGATATCTACATTGATCAATTTCATACTCCTTGAAAACAACATAGCTCACAAAGTTATCAACATCAATATCTATGTGTGCAATACTTCATAAGAAGCATTATTAGGGTCCTCAATGAGATATAACATTTTCTTTTCACCATATAACTTCACAAGGCTTCCCTCAATTGGTATGGTTTCATAAGACATGTCCATTTGCACACTTCCACCCACACTAGCTACCCACTTTTTGGATAATAACATCCCCCATTTAGCAGGACAATCCACAATGACCACATTCAAGGTTAAGTACTTGCCTGGATACGCTACCAATTGCACTACTAAACCCTTGACACATCCAACTACTAGCACCTCTCTTGAATCCATGGTGTTGTTACTTTGATATTTAACTCATTCATGACCTCAAGAGGCATTACATTACATGAGGCTCCTGAATCAAACATGTAGTTATGTAACAACCTATCCTTAATAATCAAAGTAGTAAAAAATGGATCCACATTCAGCTAAGACTCAACTAGAGAAGTTCACAAATAAACCTCAGGTGGACCACCCAATTCCTCCAATTTTTGTGGTTTTTCTACTGAATGGCAGAGGAACATCTACAATTTTTACATTTTTACCCTGGGTGACCTTTTCTTCCTTAAGCCCCAAATACTCAAATGCCCTCTTCTTATTCTCAGGGATTCTAAGTAATTCAACAATAGGAACAATAATCTTGATCTGACTCAAGATTTGGGCTATGTCACAAGGAACATATTTGGGTAAGGTAGTATTAGGAGGAAGGTTTACAAATTCATCTGATGACATGGAATTTTTCACAGTTTGAGCATGGGGAGGAACACAAGTTTTATTTGGGGTGACAAAGCCTTTTCTAGATGCATATTTTTTAGGGGTTTCCTTAGGGATACTTGGTAAGAACTAGAATTTTTGTTTGGCTTGTGGCCCTACCCCTTTGGCAACCTTACTCCTAGTATTATATTCTTTTTCTTTGGCAACTAATGCATTCATTAACAATTGTTTGTCCTCTTTTGAAGGAATTCCTCCATCATAATTTTTAATCATTAATTCCCTTAAGTACTCAAAATAATTATTAGGAAACTCAAAATATTGTACCATATCAATTTCAAAAGTATGAGTGGGAGGAAGAGGTAATACCTTGTGAATGCAATCCCGAAATCAGCAATATCTCTGGCACTTATTAGTTCAGTTAAGGTTGCTCTCTACTGTGCACTTGTAGATAAATCCATCATGCATACATCATCATCTGTCTCATCATCATCAACTTCCTCAACTTATTTTTCTTCATCACATGGGGAATCACAAGAAACACATATCACACCACTCCATATCATGGACCTCTTCCACAAGAGCTCTCGAAGCTAAAGGATCAAGCACCAACTGTTTTCTCGAGGTTGGGGTTTTCTAGTATTTCCTTATCCCAGGGGCCCTTTACCCCTGTCATCTGATCTATGGTCACCTCTAGGATGATTTTAAATATTTCTTGACCTTGTGGCGTGTTGTGACCATGGGAACCTTGTCCAATCCCCTTCTTTTCTCTTTCCATTTTATAGGATATTTCCTTAACAACTCCGACCAATGTTTTAATGACCTCTTCTAGATCCACGATTTACTTGACTAAGGATTATCTATATTTATCAGCTTCATACCTTCCCTCTTATGAGGATTATAAACTTCTTTGATATTGTTTTCAATCTATAAAGACATCATGAAGGCTGTCTCAAAGTTCCGGGGTTTTAATCCCTAAAATAATAAGAAGCCTTTTATCAAAAGCATCGAATACTTTATCAAACAAGAAACATCACTTAGACTCAAGATTACAAGTAGCCTATTCAAGGTATTATTGAACTGAGTATTGAATTCATGGACAAATTCATTTGGATTCTTCTTAATATTTTACATTTTAGATAAAATAAACTTGGGATTTGTCTTATCGCCATATTACAATATAAAAACATTTTTCATTTCTATCCATGAATCTATTGACTTATCTGGCATAGACTTATACAGTCATGTGCATCCTCCTCAAAAGTATGAATAAACAATTTTATATACAAATCCTCAAATTTAATCCCAAAGTCTTCCATCGTATTGACAAAAAAATTTAAATGTTAATCGCCAGTGATAGCATTATTCCCTTGAAATTTAGATAGTCTATTTCTAACATCTTGTGCCACTACATTTGGATATCTAGCCATACCTCTAAATTTGATAGGACCAAAAGTATTAAAAAAATGAGGTCCAGGTGGGGCTGGACCATATTGTTTTGAGGAGGTGATCTTACAGGAGATACAAAATGATGAGGGACAAGGGGTCTTTGGAACACAAGAGTATAATTTTCAAAATGAATGTCCTCTAAAGAATCTGTTTCATGGAAAACCCTATCAACTTTGGAAAATACAGGGACAAACTGAGAAGCACACTTATCAGACACAAATTAAGGCCCTCTCTAGTTGGAGAATTCAAATCTATATGAAGATTACCTAATTCAGAATCACTTGAAGAAGAATGGTAATCCTCAACCATAGGTTGATCACTTTTCAAAACTGATATCTCTTTTCTTGATTCTTGATCTCCAACAACTTTCCAGACTCTTTTTCCTTCTAAATTTTTCTTTCCTAGTTCTGGAAACAACTTTCTGGTAGGGTCTTTAGTGAAGAAAGATCTTCTTCCTTTGAGTTTTACAAAATGAGTGACAAATTTCACTTAATATAGGTTAAGTCACCGGTATTTATCAAAATTTAAATAAACATAGAGTTTCCATAAAAAAATTCACCTTAGTTATGCAAATGCACTATAAATGACTTGTCAAATATCTATCAACACTTAATTCCTGCAAAGCTTAGCATATATGACCTTCCTTTACCAATATTTATCAGTGATGATATAAATTTAGTGTAATAACCACTAGAAACTAGAAATATTGCATAAAGAACTTATAACTTCACACACTTGTTATAAATCTCAACATAGGATGAATTTTAAACAACGTGTTTGAACATAGATCAAGTAAGAAACATTACCGAGGCCAAATATAAGAATGCATTAGAAAATCCTGAGCAACAACAAGCCATTCTAGTGTTGGTATCCAAATTGATTCTCCCTTGGAAGATGAGCAACATCACAGATTTAAAAAAATACTTAGAGATAGAAAAATCAAGGTATAAGACATTTTGTAGCCAGTGATGGGATTCAGCTGACTCTCTGTCACTTAGACGTTGGAGAAATAGATAACACCTTCATTAAGGATTTGATCTATCCTCACTACTTTAGGTCGTACCTTCCAACCGGGGTGAGAGGACCTGTTTTGTAACCTCTTGTTGGTGAAGGACATGAAGATATTCTTCTTTGAATATTTTTTCAGTAGAACCTTGAGAAAATATGATCAATACATAAAAATTGAACTCTCACGAGTTGTCACTTCTAAAGAATGGAGATATTTTCTTAACAAGGTACAGGTTACTAAAGAAACTTAAAACTTGTTTGATTCTCAGTATATTTTAGGCAGTAGAATTTATTCATTAGTGGATATATAGCACAAACAGGGGTACTTCAGGTAGGATTCATGGTTATTTGAAATTTTTGGTGGGGAATTAAGCAAGATGAAGTTGATTTCACCAGATCTTTGAGAACCTTTGTAGAAATTGGAAAAATACCGCACAAAATTCTTCAGAATAACAAAAATATTCCTTCAACTAGAAGGTGTGTATCAATGGAGGGCCAGATCTACACGGTTTCACACAATATTTAAGAATTCAACATGAAGGCTCAAGTTAAAGACTCAATTAAACATTAACAACCCCTAGTTCATCATGCCTAAGATACACTCATAGACTTACAAACAATCTTTATCAACAAAATGACAATAAAGTGATTTTAAATTGTTTATTTCATTACAAGATGAAGGCTCTTCTCATAATGAAATTGCAAATGCCACTATACTATCACAGGGACAAGATATTGTGTGATTCAGAGGGATTTTAACATAAGATTGCAACAAGAACATCAAAACCATTTGAATACATTCTGAAATAAAAGTAGACACAATTTTTCCCAAGATCAACACAGATTAATTCGAGATCTATTAGATTTATCAGTAGGGAAATTTTCTTGAAAAATATCATAGCTTGGTAATGGTTGTACAATTATAACCATCTTGACAGGATCAAACCTAAAACACAGGAGATTAATAGGTTTCTTAGATGGTCTCTCAGAATATGAGATTTCTCAAATTTTCTCATAGAAATTAACCCCGACCTTTTGCAATAGTATTTTTTGATTGCATTTATACATTTCTATTACTCACTCATCCTAAATTTTCCCCCCAAAAGGAAGAATATTTGAGGAATCCTTTTCTTATTACAAGTTTTTCTTAGAAAGTGATGTTTAATAAATTTACACGCAAAGTTGTCAGGTGGAAAAATCATGAATTGATCACATTTCTCATACCCTCAACCATGAATGGGATGCCATGCCATAACTTTTTGACAGTCCTTCTAATCATTCCTTTATTCTATCATGTGAGAAATCCCCTTTTTAATAATTCACATGTGGCTCCATATAGACATCTCGACAAGCAATCCTTTTCATGCTGGAGAATAAACCTTGAGAAATGAGTTTCCTTGCATGGATGCCTACAATCGTGCCTCTTAGAAATAAGTGTCATCCCTCCGATTATACCACATACCTGCGATGTGAGTCCGAGTCGTCCCAAGTGCAAAGAGGAGCCATGTGGAAACCTCCATGCGTCTCCTCGCGCAACCGCAAAGGAGAATTCTTGAGACAGGCTCCCAAACAAGCGTGGGCCCTCCACATGTTCCAAAACATAGAGGGTTACAATGATTGCTGAAAAAATTAGAGTATGGGAATGCCCACTAGAAGCTTCCATGTGTCCCTTTGGTGCTCTTTCAAAATTAAAGTTCAAGGGTAGGTCCCCAAACAGGTGTGGGCCCTCCACATGTCCCAGGCCTTAGAAATTTTCTTGAGAATTCTAAGTATAGAGAGGAGCAAGCGGAAGCCTCCACATATCTCCTTGGCTCAACTATAAAGGTAGGACGCAGAGGTGAATCTTTAAATGAGTGAAGGCCCTCCATGTGGAAAATATTTGAGTTGAAATGGGCCAAAAACTTCAAAATTCTCCGACGACCCACCTCTCTCGCTTCCAACTTTTGATTTGGGCCCCATCAAAGTTGCAACTCACTTTTATACCTTTAAATCATTTGAAAACAGAGCTTAAAAAATCCAAAGTGCTCTGCCAACCCACTTCCCCACTTTGACTTTTCAAATGCTAACTCAAACATGTGACATCACTCTGTCCCTTACGGGGTTGTGGATCAATTTATAACTTTTCTCCTTTTTCACAAAAAGGCAAAAATCTTCAAAATGTTCCGATGATCCGCCTCTCCACCTTTGTCTTGAAAAATGACCACATGTCCATCTTCGGGGTCAAAGTAATAATTTTTCCCTTCCACTTCATGTTTTTGAATAACCAATTAGATACTATTAGGGCCATGGGGCCAATTTGGTATTTTTACAAATATGACAAAAGTGAAAAGTTTCACCAAAAATACTCGTCGAGGCGCATCCAATCAGAAAAGGACCACGTTTCCATGGATGTTGGGAAAAAGTTGACAGGGAAAACATAATTGTGGAAAAATATAAGGAAAGGGAAACCCCAAATTCACATCCAAATTAAAAATTATTTCTCATTAGATAGAGAAACGATAAACAATATCTGGGCTCAATGTGATCCTTGACAAAAGGAATGGTCTCGACCATGGCAACCAAATGAAGGAGAAAGCTTTCATGAATCCATACGAAAGATAGAAAATACTTTCAAACCATGTAGACTAAGAAATTCTAAAAAATAGGACGAGATTAAATTGATCGCCAACAAAACACACACAATATTCGGTAGTTATAAAGTCATGGGTTAAGAATCACACAGGCCGCAATTTTTATATAGTTGGGCACATTATTTTTAATACAGTGGCAATGTTTATATATTAAAGGGGTCAATCACCCCACCCCCCATCCCATATAACTATGTGGTGGGGGTGTGGTCAGAATCGACACCCCATTCCCACTATTTAAACAATAAACCGAAACAACCACATTACGGCTTTACTCAAATCAATCACATTACTTTTTTTATAAATGGTTTTAATATAAATTTTACTAATTTATATATTTATATATATATATATATATATATATATATATATATATATATATATATATATATATATATATATATCAAAATAAATATCAATGATATAAATGCAATCATATTTATTTATTTATTTTTTAAAATATATCAAATTATAGTAAGTTTAATATGTATAAATTTGTAAAAAAATTATATAACTAAGCTTAATTATAATTATATATATATCCCTTGTTTTTCTTTTCCTTAAATTAAGTGATCAAAAGAAATTGAATGAAATAATGGTATCTAAGGTAATGTAACCATAGTTTGATACCTATAAATATAAAAGTGAAATTGAGAAAACTAATAAAATTTCTCATTCAACCTACTATAACTTGTAAGGGGAATATTTTTCCACATTATAGGAATTCTAACTATTTCCTTTCTTTCACAATAAATTAACGACAACCATTTCAAACAATAAGTGCATTTTACACAAGAACAACAAACTTTTAAAATGGAGCATATTAAGCTTTTGAGGCAAGATTTAAGTTGAATATAGGCATGGATCCGTGAGGGCTTAAATTGCATTTTCAAAACCATATAAATTTCTTACTTTTACCAAATAATTCAAAGGTTTCTATTTTCAATTTTTGTACAAGAACTAAACCATTGAAAATACAAGTTTTCATTCAATGCACTATGGATAGAATTTACAAGTTGAAGATATTTTCATGGTAACAAATAAAAATTATTTTTTCACTTTCCAATATACATACATTTGGAAAACTAAATACAAATAAACCTTTTCTAAACAAATTTACAATAGGTTTAAAATATTTAAAATACAAGTTAGAAGCCCTCCACTAAAGTGGAGACAACATGGCAAATTTTTTTAAAGGTAGGATCTTTCTCATTTTCTTCCAAAGTGCTACTAAGATAAAATATTCACTTGAGCTCCACCAACTTATCCAAATAAAAACACAAAAACAAAATCAAGGAGTAGGCAACACTCTTTACCCAACCAATAATTCAATGAGGAAGATAAGCCTTCATCCTCATTGACCCCGATCCCCAACAATGAAGCAATGAATGATATAAGACAACCATTGAAAACTTTACATGGCTTCCACAACAACATTCAAAAAACTTCCAACACAATGAGAACAATAAAAAAATCACATCAACACACAAGTTTCCCAACAAAAAGGCTCTAAAATCAAGCCAAGAAAGAGAAAGAAACATGGGGATCTACTTATGCCTCCCAAGGGTTTGGGTTCCCACCTTAAAGCCTCCAAGAACTCAATCACATACCCACAAAAATCTTATGCCTCCCTCAAATAAAAACAACTCTTATGTCTCCTCACTCTTATGCCTCCCACAATAAAACAAACAAGATAAGAACAAATTTCACTTATCAACAAGGTGGGACACCCAAACCACACTCCCTCATAAAATACCTAATAATACTCTTATGCCTCCCTCAAAACTATCCTCGTTTCCATTTTCTCCTACACAACCTAAGACCATTATACTTCCCAATATCACAAACATGAAACAACATCCATTCACAAAATATGTACAACAAAATAGCAAAAGAAAACATGGTTGAAGGAACTAACTTGCCATTGCAAGAGTATCTAATCCGAAATCACATGCTCTAAGACTTTCCAAGTATAAGAAAGCACAATCCAAGCTCCAAACAAATAGTCCAAAAAAATCTCCTCCAAAATGCATGAGTCCAAAAATAAAACAAGTAACCCCCAAATCCTCACACCAATTAGAATAAAGAGAAAAGAGAGGAGAGAGAGGTGATGTGACTCCATGAAGGATTCCACATCATTTCTCCTCCACTCCACAGCATATGGTCACACCCAATCCCAAAACCCCAATAAATTGGTGGTTGAGGGAACAAAAAGCTCTTACAAAATTCAATTCAAACCCATACCTCTAAACAAAAAAACTAGAAACTTGTGTAATAAAGTGCAACAAATAACACCTTTTATCTTGCAATCACATAATGGGGTTTATTTTTTACCCCACTTAACCAATAAGGGTAGTTGGTAGGTGAAATTAAGAGGTTTGGGACAAGCATAACTTGTCCTACAATCTTCCAAAAATGGCCATTAAGCCCACATCCGAATTTGACAAACAAGGATGACTACACAACACTCAAAAGAATAAAATCCTTTCAAATCCAACAAAACTAAGAACCACCCACCCACATTAATTACTCCCTTTGGTCATATCCTAAGTTACACTAATTAATTAATTTTAATCAACTTAAAGGGAGTACTTAACAAACAATAAAAAAGGTAACTCAAAATACTAATATAATACAAATATTCAAAAATAATGAAAAAAGAGAAAACCAAAAATTTACCCAAGGTCACATTTGAGGCCACCCCCCAATGGGGACCTCCTAACAATATAACAATAGTAAACATCATACATTTACACCAGTTTCCAAGGTGACATGTTGCCAATACCTCAAATTCCTTCACTATTTGTCTCCTATCCCATGTTTGTTTATTTTGTTACAAATTCTTTCACAATCGAACTATACCTTTATGTCCTCGTGACCATATTAATGGCATCAAGATAATAAAATACACACATATACATATCAATTCACCTCATCAAATATCATAACTAAATCGTCGCTAAAATCAAGTAATTCACCAAATGTTCACAATTGTAAATATTTCAATTTTATCAATTTATCAATTAGGAATAAGATCACAAAACCAACTAAATCATCTAAAAATATATGCATATGAACTCTAGTGTTTTAGTACAAGTAGTAAATATACATCATCAAATGTTGATATGTCAATCCATGCATATAATCCATCATATAAATCAAATCATGTCATAACTCTAAAACATCCATACTATCTATTAAATAATATAATCAAATATAGTAATTTCTATATATCAATGTCTAAAGATCAAATATGATAACACTATTTATGGATCCAATCCAAAATAAAAAAATCATAGTAATATCAATGGCGAAGAGGAGTGGGAACTACATATAGTCAAACCGTGTGAATCAACTTTACATAATTGTTATTACAAAAAAATAGCACCCTCAAATTTTTCATGCTTGTGTGAATGAGCAACCAGTGTTTTTGGGTAACATTGGATCATCTCTCAAGCTGTGGGTATTGTGGGCTTGATATGATCCTTAAGGGAAGGCTAGTTCCTTATCCTAAACTACCTTCCACAGGATACTTTCAGTGCAGAGAAGGCTATCTAATCATAATCTAACCTCCAAGGGACAAGGAGAGAGAAAATTGAAAATAAAGCCTACACTAAAGAGGTGATACACATGAAAAGGAATGTTTTGATCATAGTCACAACCGCCAAGTGGAGAGAGGTGAGAAATAGAGAGGATGGACAAGATGCATCACATAACAAAGATGAAATTCACACATAAAAACACTTCAAACCCATTAAAGACATATCCCAAAACCTGTAATGTACATAAGAGATATACACATTATACTCTACAATGGTAAGAGGCAAGAAGAGACAAGAAAATAAGCAAATAATGGAAAAATGCATCACAAAATTGATCTTATTACTCCATGAGTTCACACAAGACATCATTAGTGGGAAAGAGGTAAGAAAATTCCATTACAAAGTAAATAGAGGAGGCTTAAAATAAAAATTTTCCCCTATATAAGAAAGAAAGAGGGGGAAGGAGAGAAAATGACCAACTCCTTTTTTACAAATGATCCCACGATTACAATATATGGAATAGAGAAGGAGAGAGATAATTACGATCCCAAATTTTTCTTTTCAACCACATGTAAGTTGTCATAAATGATGTAATTTATGGTATGTTACTTGCAAAATGCTCCCCATGCTATGTCATATGTTGCAGTAGTGAAAAATGTTTTCCCATGCCTCATTAAATGTATCCCAACTACCAATTAAAACAATGTTTTGAGTTTGACATGTTTTCCTTAAAATCATCATAAAAATTAATTAGTTTCTCGACTTCTTGATTTTTGTGTGTCGGGATCGTAGTCACGATTCCAACGAGACAAATTTTGTAAAAATCCATTGAGAATTGCAAAAGTTATGGTCTTCTGAGTGTGAGAAGCTATTTTTGGTTTGCCAAATTTCTTGTCTTTTACATTAATGAGTATTTAATTTATTATATCTCGGATATGTTTCTTTTCCTTTTACCCACCTAACCTCATTAAAAATAATAAATCCTTTTTTGTGGTGTAGAGTATGTCATGCCCTTTTTAAAAATTAAAATTTTGTAAAAAAATGGATCTCTCCGGGTCAAAAGTTATGACCATTTGAAGTTTGGGGAGTGGGCATTACACTTTTCCTTTGTATTACAAGATTTTCGTGTTTTTAGGGAACTCGTGTCCATGTGGCAAATTGGAACATCTAGCCAAATATTTTCCTCCTTTTCCGATTCCTCCTTTATGTGAATGTTTTGGTGATTTTGTGTCCAGTGCCGCACAAGTATCCCATGGGTCTCTGCGCCTCCTTTTTCCGCATCACCCAATTTAGGATTTATTCTCCCCGCATGTCTATCGCTGACTAGGCCATGATGGTTGTTGACTTTTGTTCCACCCACTTTTCTTTGGGTGTGGTAATTTCATATTTTTAGATCCCACGCGTACTTTTTCCCCAGCCTATTCAAGTTGAACCGCACAAGACAAAAACTTCCTCGCCTTTTCCACATTTCCATTTCTTATGGCTATTTTGGATTTTTAGGCCCGAATATCTCGTAAATTTTTTTCCACCATCTCCGCAATACACTAAGTTTCTTTCTCATGCAAAGTGAAATTGATGATTTTGGGCCCAAATGTCACACGTGTTCCTATACGGTGTGGAACGCATTGATCTGATTTTTCAACAAACCACTATTACCTTAGTGTTTCGACCAAAAATTGGTACGAGAACCTTCGTACCACCTGAAATTTTTCATCTGCAGCCCCCAAAGCTGATTTTCACTAAAACAAGCCCTTCACTTCAGTTTTTCACATTTTGCAAATTTTTCAAACTCAAATGTAGCGCAATCTAGTCTCCAAGATGCAAAAACACTACAAAAAAGCTCCAAAAAATGCAAGAGTCTAAAAATTAAAAAAGTAACTGCCAAATCCTTAAACCAATTAGAATAAATAGAAAAGAGAGAAGAGAGAGGTGGTTTGACTCCATTTAGGATGCCACATCATTTATACTCCACTCCAAATCACATGGTCAAACCCAATCCCCAAGGCATAATAAATTTGTTGTTGAGGGAACAACCACCCTCTTACACACTCCATTTCAAACCCACACCTCTAAAGGACAAAATTAAACCTTGTGTAAGAATGTGCAATAAATAACACCTCTTTTTTACAATCACATAATGGGGTCTATTTTTATGACTTAACCGATAGGTGTAGAGGGTAGGTGAAATTAAGAGGTGTGGGACAAGCATAGCTTGTCCCAAAAGGCTTCCAAAATGACCATTAAACCTAAATCCAAATTTGACAAGCAAGGATGAGTACACAACACTCAAAAGCAATAAAATCCTTTCAAATTTAACAAAAACCAAGAACCACCTACTCACATTAATTACTCCTTGGTCAAAGCATTAGTGTGAAATCATAGCACCCCCAAATGACTTATGGATTTAATTTTCTAAGGCAGGGTCATTTGATGTGATTTGCATAACATTGGATCATTCCCCAAGCTGTGGGACTTGCAAATGGGAATGATTCTCCATAGAAGGCTGGTTCCTCTTCCTAAACTACCTGCCATGAGCTACTCTAGTGCAGGAAAAGTAAATCTAACCTAATCTAACCATTCCAAGGAACCAAGGAGAGAGAAAGAGGGAAAAAATAGAGCCTACACTAAAGCGGTGATACACCAAAGAAAGGAAGCGAGATATTATGTTACGGAAGAAAGAAACAGAAAAATGGAGATGAGGGAGGTCAGACAAAGTGACACAACCTAGATCTGTAAATCATCCATTAAACTCCATGAAACAAAACATCCTGCACCTATAAATGTGAAATAGATGCACTAAAAACCACGACAGTTTGAAAGGGAGAGACATGGAGAAACAAAAACGATGCAAAGGGTTGAAGAACACCACAAAAATATGATTTTTTTATTACTCTAAAAGGTGCACCAACCATTAAATTTCTGAAATAGAGGCACAAATACATTTTCCATGCATGGGAGAAGGTTCATTGCTCAAAAATGGCATTGAGAAACAAATTCAAAAGAGGTTGTCACAATGCCTGAATGTATCTCCTTCTCAAACTAGAAGTGTTACGGATATATAGATAGAAAAGAGAGAGAGAAGATGGAAAAGTTAAATCTCACTCCGACCACCATGAGATATGCATTGAATCCTGCCTTGAAATCTCAACCACTGAATATCAATGCCTTCTACAAATCTGCCCACAATATGTCGCTTCTGGTTCCCCAATGATTGAATCGAATCAAATTTGGTAGTTGAAGAGATTGGATTCTATGTTAATGGCTTGGAACACTCTTCTTCATTTTTCACCTAGCACGGCCACATGACACTGACACTCATTTGGGATTCACTTCGATAGGGGACACGTGGTAGCTTGATTAGAGAAAATCGGGCCATGCGGATCCGTAATTTACCTTTTCCCCCTTTTCGCGAAACACAAAACTCAAAAAAACCCCAACGGCCTACTTTGAATTGGGACACATGGAGATGCGGGGCTTGTTTGAGCCTCCCTTTATGGATTCATATTTGAAGGAGCGTAGTTAGGACACGTGGTTCCCTCTGCTAGCTCTTCCATACTTAGTCAATTCTAGAATCTTTCTAAACTATTTTGAGCCCAAAGACTTTGAATCTTCGGTGCTTCTTCCCCTTCTTTCTCCTAGCTTCTCTCGAACATTGATCCTTCATTTCGAACCATGTTATTTCTTTTCCAATCCCATTTGTAACCTATTTGTCATCCCCGAATGTGAGCTTGCGGGTCTGAGTCATTTCCTTCATAATTTCCTTATGCGCAGGAGTTGTCTTGACCAAATTTACTGGGGGAAATTTGGGATAACAATTTGGTGACTCGCGGGACATCTGCCTACTAGATGAAGAAATAAATTACCTTGAAGCATCCATTGGGCATGGAGTCTCTGCTGATAAATATGAAACTAGTTTAAACTTTTGAAGATCTAACCTCTAAGCCTCTTGGAAACCCACTGAACTTGGAGTTGAAATTCACCAAAACCTAACTGAAATGGACTACGAAAGAGTGAAACAACATCACCAAAAACTATGTACAAACTAAAAATCATACATACCCCAAGTGGGATATGCAGAGTGTGCAAAAGAACTTCTTCTTCTAAAAACAAACCTACCTATTATACTCTAACAAATAGAAAAGGGAACTCAAACAAAACCTGCAACTAATAAGGAGAAATTTCTTCCCTTCCTCAAAATAGGCAGCTATGCAATTGATTTGCACTTTGAACATGGCTGGTTGGATGAGTGAAAAACTAACTACAAGCCGATCTTCCACCCAAATCACCAAAGTATCAATTGAAGACAAAACCAATAACTCTTTTATTTTCTCTACATTTGGATTGAAGAGGTATGAAAAATGATCCTTAGTGCTTTGTAGAGCTCATCCTCATGCCCCGAAATGGGCATGACTTGTTCTTGTTTCTCCTTTGGCTCCAATGAAGCCAAGTACCTAATTGGGCATGGTCTGATCTTTGGGATGTGCCCATTTCTCCGAAATTCAACTCCAAAAATGGAGTCTTATTGTGGACCTTCTTGGATGAATGGCATGAGAGAGATGATGACATCCTCTTGCCTTTTTCCTTCCTCCTCTTTTGAAGAACATGGATGATCAAGATCTTCCAACCTTGGTTCCATAGGGACATTATGGAGTGCAAAATTCTGCACTTGAATATTCTCCTTCATGGCAGCATGTTCATGTGTGTGGAAGATGGATGGAGGAGAAAATGATGTAATGTCCATGGGATCCTCTTCATCAAATAAATATCTCAATTCTGACAGATAGTCTACCTCCTTGTTGTCTTACTACAAGTGCTCTACCTCCTTCATGGTGTCCTCTTGATCTATAACTTGCTCACCATGGTTTCTCTCTTCCTCAAACATGAAGTTTGAGAGATCAAACTCTTCTTCAACATCAGAGCTTGAAGGGGATGAAGTGGGAGGAAGAACTGAAGGTTCCCCTATAACCTACTCCACACTTAGAGCCTCTAAAACTATATGGTCCTCCTCCATCATTGGTTCATTAATCAAATCAGGCCCTTGAAATGAAAGCAAAAATATTCAATGATGCCTTCTTCATTGATTTATCTCAACACTTATTTGATATCTCCCGATACTCCTCTTCAATGGGACTTGGGACTGATTGTTCCTCCTCTTGTTCTTTCTCTTCTTCTACTACAAACTCATCCTCAGCCACCATTGGTTCTTCAATCTTGACCTCATCTATTGGCTTGACCATCAAGGGGACCTTTGTAAACCCAAATTTAGTAGCCCAACTCTATAGATTGTCTGTCATTTCTTTTTGTTAGGCTCCTCTTCTTGTTTTTCTCCTTGATTGGATTCATGATTCTCTTCCCGACATGGAATTGGGAAAGCAAGAGGAGTGGAATTTTTGGTTCAACCATATTTACAATTGTTTGTGGTGGGATAAAGCAAAACTTTTTGTTTGTTTGGAGGAGATGACTATTTGGAAGGGAAAAGGACGGAAAGAACCGAGATGAGGGAAGACTAGGAGATGGAGAAATGAAATCAACACTTTGGGAAGTAAGTGAGGATCTTGGAAATTGAAGCTTGGGTTGAGACAAAGGCCGCTTGATAAAGAGAAAAATAAAAGTTATGAGATATTGACTTACCCATTGACAAGGTTTTCTTGACTCCAACTCATGAGCTCGATCTCCTCAATCAGTTGTACAAGTTGGGGCAACATTTCAACCATGAAGTCAAGCTTATCTTGAGGGCTATAATGTCTTGGAAAATGGCCTTCCCATGGACAAGGTGCCCTGCAACCAATCTTGAATTCCTTCATTTCTGCTATGCCCTTGATCAACCATGCCACCTCCATTTTTGAATTTTCTCCAATAAACCAACATACTCCAAATAACTATCACCATTGCATACGCCCCCTTGTTATTGATAAGCTCCATGGCCAAACCGACTTTGAATCTTCTCATATGGGTAAGCATAATGGTCTTGGATTTGATCATAATGATAACTTGGAGGAGTTTGGAAATTCATTGGAGATGGATTGCATTGTTGTAAGTGTGAGTTCCATGAAGGGAATGAAGTCATGATTTTACAACCTCATGGAACGGGAGAAAATGAAAGATATGGAAGAAGAAAATGGATGAAATAAGTGAAAATGGATGGAAAAGGTCTGCAACTCGAGAATGGGTTTTTGACCAAATGGAGTCTCCCAATGTTTTTGAATGTGCCTCCAAAGGCTAAAATATTCACTAAGAACACATCAAACTTGATGAAGAGAAGAGGTAAGGTGCTTCTGACTGTCCCAATGGGTGTGCAAAAATTGTTAGTGTGAAATCATAGCACCCCCAAATGAGTTATGGATATGCTTTTCTAAGGCATGGTCATTTGGTGTGATTTGCATAACATTGGATCATTCCCAAGCTGTGGGAGTTACAAATGGGAATGATCCTAGAGAAGGCTAGTTCCTCTTCCTAAACTACCTACCATGAGCTACTCTAGTGTAGGAAACCTAAATCTAACCTAATCTAACCATTCCAAGGAACCAAGGAGAGAGAAAGAGGGAAAAACCAAATCCTACACTAAAGTGGTGATACACCAGCAAAGGAAGTGAGATATTCTGTTGAGGGAGAAAGAAATAGAAAAATGGAGATGAGGGAGGTCATAGAAAAGTGACACAGACAAATATGCAAATAATCCATTAAACTCCATGAAACACAACATCCTACACCTGCAAATGTGAAATACATGCACAAAAAACCAAGACTGAAAGGGAGAGGCACGAAGAAACAACAAAACGATGCAAAGGGTTGAAGAACACCAAAATAACACAATTTTTTATTTCTCTTGAAGGTGCACAGACCATTACATTTCTAGAACGAGGCATAAATACATTTTCCAAGCATGAGAGAAGGTTCACTCGCTCAAAAATAGCATGAAAAAACAAATTTGACAAAGTTTGTCTATGCCTAGAATGTATCTCCTTCTCAAACGAGAAGAGTTACACAATATATAGAAACAAACAAAAGAGAGAGAAGAGGGAAAAATCAAATCCTTCTCCAACCACCATGAGATACGCATTGAATCCTGCCTTAAAATCTAAACCACTGAATATCAATGCCTTCTTTAAATTCACCCACAATATGTCACTTCTAGTTCCGTAGCTGATTGAATCGAAGCAAATCTAGTAGTTGAAGAGATTGGATTCCACGTTATTGGCCTAGGAGACTCTTCTTCATTTTTCACCTACCAGGGCCATGTGGTAGCGTGACACTCATTTGGGCTTCCCTTTTGATATGGGACATGTGGCAGCTAGATTAGAGAAAAATCGGGCTTGTGGGTCCATAATTTACCTTTTCCCCTTTTTGCAAAAACACAAATCTCATAAAACCCCAATGGCCCGCTTTGACCTAGGACATGTGGAGATGTGGGGATTTTTTTGAGCCTCCCTTTATGGATTCATCTTTGGAGGAGCACCTTTGTTAGGACACGTGGTTCCCTCTGCTGGCTCTTCCATACTTAGTCGATTCTGGACTCTTTCTGAACTGTTTTGAGCCCGAAGACTTTGAATCTTTGGTGCTTCTTCCCCTTCTTGCTCCTGGCTTCTCTGTGACACTGCTCCTTCGTTTCTGACCTGCTATTTCATTTCCGAGCCCATCTGTAACCTATTTGTCATCCTAGAATGTGAGCTCGTGGGTCTGAGTCATTTCCTTCATAATTTCCTTATGTGCAAGAGTTGTCTTGACCAAATTTTTTGGGGGTGAATTTGGGATAACGATCACATCCCAAGTTACTCTAATTAATTAATTTAAATCAACTTAAATGGATTACTTAACAAACAATAATAAAGGTGACTCAAAAATATTAAAATAATACAAATATTCACAATAATGAAAACGAAAAGAGAAAACCACAAATTTACCCAAGGTCACATTTTAGGCCACCCCCAAATGGGGACTTCCTAACAATCTAACAACAATAAGCATCATACATTTACACCATTGCAAAAGTTGTCATGTTGCCAATACCTCAAATTCCTTCACTATTGGTCTCATATCCCTTATTTGTTTGTTTTGTTACAAGTTCTTGCAAAATCAAAACAATACCTTTCTCGGCCTCGTGGCCATATTAATGACAACTAGATAATAAAATATACACATGTACATATCAATTCACATCATCAAATATCATAACTAAACCATCACTAAAATCAATTAATTCACCAATTGTTCACAATTCTAAATATTTCAATTTTATCAAATTATCAATTAGGAATAAGATCACAAACGCAACAAAATTTTCTAATAAAATCTACATATGAACTCTAATGTGTTAGTATAGTAGTAACTATAGATCCTCAAACACCGATATGTCAATCCATACATATAACCCATCATGTAAATCAAATCATGTCATAAGTCTAAAACATGCATACTATCTCATTAAATAATCTAATCAAATATAGTAATGTCCATCTATCAATTTCTAAAGATTAAATATGATAATAATATTTATGGTTATAATTCAAAATAAAAAAATCATAGTAATATCAATGTCAAAGAGGAGTGGGCACTGCATATAGTCAAACAAAGTGAATCAACTTAGCATAATTGTTATCACAAAAATATCACCTTCAAATTTTTCATGCTTGTGTGAATGAGCAAGTGATGTTTTTGGGTAACATTGGATCATGTCTCAAGATTTGGGTATTGCGGGCTTGAGATGATCCTCAAGAGAAGGATATTTCCTGCTCCTAAACTAACTTCTACTAGCTACTCTTAGTGCAAAGAAGGCTATCTACTCATACTCTAACCTCTAAGGGACTAGGAGAGAGAGATAATTGAAAATAAATCCTACACTAAAGTGGTGATACACTAGAAAAGGAATTTGTTGATCATAATCACAATTTCCTAAAGTGGAGAGAGGTGAGAAATGGAGAGGATGGACAAGATGCATCACAAACCAAAGATGAAATTCACACAGAACAACACTTCAAACCCATTAAACACAGATCCCAAAACCTGTAATAGACATCAAATATATACACATTATACCCTATAAAGGTAAGAGACAAGAGACAATAAAATAAGAAAAGGATGGACAAAATGCAACACGAAATAGATGTTATTTCTCCATGAGTTCACATAGTACATCATTACTAGGAAAGAGGAAAAAAATGTCATTATAAAGAAAACAAAGGAGGCTTAAAATCCACGTTTTCCCTAGAGAAGAAAGAGAGAGGGGATAGGAGAAAAAATGACCAACTCCTGTTATCCAAAATTCACCCCAAGGTAATTTTGATAACATGCATCAAATTCTTTAGTCCCAAGCAATTATATTGATTCAGGGTGAAAATTCATGTTTCTAGGGTCCCTCATATTTTTCTAACTCACTGTCCCAAGTAGAAGAGAGCAAGTTCTAAGAAAAAAAAAAAAAAAAGAGGCTTGGGCGGAAAAATTGCGAAAAATGGCTAAGTCTTAGTCCTCGCAATGATCGGGACGTGAGGGACATCTCGGGTGCGAGCGGGCCGAAAGGCCGCGGGCGGTCTCCGCAGCATTTGGGACAAAGGAACGCACGGACGCGAAATCCGAATCGCCGAAAAATAGAAAAATTTGACTAAGCTGTTGAAACAGGCGATGCAGGACATCAGGCGTGAGTACGCGGAGGATGCAAGTCGGTGAAAAGACTTAAGGCAGCCTGGAACAGTTGGGCCAAAGGTACGTGAAGTGCCAACCAGGCGGATCGACCAAATGAGAACTTAAAGTCCGGACAGTTGGGACAAAAGGGCGTGAACCGGCCGAACTAGGTGAATCGGGAAAATTTGTCCCGAATAGTCCGGGACAGTTGGGATGAGAGTATGCGAACCAGCCAGTTCGGCCGAAACAGGGAACTTCAACACTAGGCCAAATGGGACAAAGGGACGCGCGAGACGCGGATAGCTGAAGGAGCCGAAAGCCAATGAGATCACGCCACGTGTCACCGGCAGAAAAGGGACATGGAAGCCCATTTCGAGCGGTTCGGAAGGATATTTCCCGTACGCAGAATTTGGGACAAATGGGACAAAGGGACGCGAGGGACGTGAAAAGCCGAAGAGGCCGAAGGCAGAGAAGAAAAGTCAACATTTGACCTGAGAAACTTCAAACGGCCATAACTTTTGACTCCGAGCTCCGATTTTCACAAAATTGGACTTTACCGAACGAGCACAACATCCTGGACTTTTTGGGTTTCTTATTTTTAATGAGTATAGATATATTTAAATAAGAGAAATATATTCAGCTCCAGATCGATTAATGCTCATTCCCGTCAAATGACGAAAAATGCACACCAGGGCCCAAAATAGCTGCCCGCACTCAGAAGGCCATAAATTTTGCATTTCTCAACAAAATCACACAAAATTGGTACCGTTGGAATCATGGTTCCAATCCCGATGTACAAAAGTCAAGAAATTCCGGTTTTGATTAGAAATTGATTGATATTTTTAAGAAAACGTGGCGGGTTCGAAGCAGTGTTTTATTTGGTAGTTTGGAGTGTAATTAAGAGGCATGGTCATCATTCTTTCTCTGCTGCAGCACATGGGACAGTATGGGGAGCCTTTTGCAAGTAATGTATAACCATTTCACTTAATTTAATGCCTCTTATAGGTGGTTGAAGGACAGATTTCGGGATTTCCATTTTCCCTTCTCTTCTCCTTCTCATTTTTTCTATAAATTGGAGTGTTGGGCTCATTGTAAGGGAGTGTTTTTGGGTAGCAAAGATCTGTCAAAATTGCTTTGTGAAGCCAGTGTGTTGCAAGCCCTTGTAGTGGACTCCTTGCATGGTGATCCAGGCCCTTATCTTGTAATAGATTGAACTGTGCATATCATGAAGCAATAAAATACCAGTTTGTGGATGTATCTTCCCCTGCTGTGTTTTCTTGCATTCTTCTTGCCCCTTTAATATTTCTATAAGAATATTGTGTCTATTTATTATGTTCTTGCAGGGATTCATTATCATTGTGTATTCTTGGAATATTGTTTTGAATGCATTTTGCTAGATTATGGTGAACTGTCATCACCTCTTCTAGTGTGCGCTTTGCCTCTGTATTTCACACATTTGGAGACTACTCTCCCACCTCCTTTTACGGTGTATCACCGCTTTAGTGTAGGCTTTCATTTTATGCATTCTCTCTCCACTGGTCCCTTGGAAATTTAGACTAGAATAGTTAGCTTATCCCGCATTAGAGTAGATTGTGGCGGTAGTTTAGGAGCAAGAACCGGCTTTCTCTCGGAGGTCTATCTCAAGTAGCAAATCCCACAACTTGGAGATAGTACCCATGTTATCCAATCACACCGTGAGTTCAAGTATATGCACTTATATAAACATAAGTCTGTGATTCGGTGATAACTTGATTCTACAGCACGCCGGTGGGACCTTAGAGGTCTTCACTTTCATTACAACAAGATTGATGTGCACTTGTTGTGAGTTTTAACTTTGAAGTAACTTTAAAATCGCACATCCTGGCGACTCCAAAAGAGAGGCATAATCCGCTGGTTTTGCGGTCAAGCCTGGCAAATTTATGAGAAGAATACGAGACCATCAAGAACTAGGGAGGAAGGATTTGTTTGTTTATCTCGCACCTATCACCGAGTAGAGAAAGAAGGGAAGAAGAGCTCAAAGATCTCCATCTCCACCTAATCGGACTTTGTCTACACCTCCACACAGTAGACCTTTTCTGCATCAACAAGGGTTCTCGGGCCAATCGAATGGCGCAACAACTAAATACCTTTGTCAATTTCACTGGTAGCTTGACCCACTTGCCCTCAATGCACGAGAATCCGGTTCAATTGCAGCATTGAAGAACATTCCATTTTCACTTTGGAGAAAATCATACCACTCCTGGTGATCATGTCAAAGACATTGCTAACATCTGTGCAATCCATGAGATAAATGAAATGGATGTGGTCACAAAGCTTGTTGGCATCTTCATTCAAAGGGAAGACATTGCGGGTTCAGGAGCCTTACAAATGGTTCTATCACAAATTGGAATCGAGTTATGCATAGTTCTCCATGAGTAGTTTTGGGAAAAGGGAGACAATTTGTCTCTACTAGAACAATTGACAACTATCAAGAGAGCTCCCAACGGCACATGGTGACTTCAACTTCAGATTTCAAAGGTCTTGGGATAGGATTCTAGTGGCAGTCAGGCCAACAGCAGAAGGTGCTTTTCTATATTACCTTAAAGCTTTGAATTCTGATATTTCTATGTTAATTCAATCTATGGGAGGCACAACCTTACCTGCTTCTTATAGCATTGCCATTAGGGCTGAAAACTATCTTATTCAAGCTAGTAAACTAGCTCCTAGGCCTCCCATGCCCTTGTATCCGAACTTAGAAAATCCAAGCACTAGTCAAGCACCCACTTTGGCTCCTATTCCCACCCCTAGAAATCAAAGTTCAAATGAAGCTTCTACTTCATCCTCTAGTGCTTCAAATGAACTCCAAGAGGTCATGAAACAATTGCAAAATTTGGGAAATGAGCTGGTTACTATCAAAAGACAGCAAGCTCAAAGTGCTAGACCGTATCAGCCTCAAGCTCAGCCTAACAGGTAACCATATCAACCTCAAAGACCACCCAATCCAGCTGCAAATCAGAATCAAGCAAGGCCTCCCACTAATAGACCATTTCAGCCCTATAACCCCAATGTTACATCTGCATCCAGAGCTTTGGTGCCAGTCCAAAATAACATGGCCCAAGAATATGATTGGTGTTTCCCATGCAGTCAGCCACATAACCAATCAATGTGCTTTAACGGTGCATTAAATCAGGCTCTAATGGTGCAAACCATTGGTGGGTCACAAGAGTCCAGCCACGAAGAAGACCAGCAGCAAGGGGCACCTCAGCAAGGAACATCTCCGAATGAAACTACTCTTGTCAATTGGCAGGCTGAAGATTTCTGTGGTATGAATCAAATACCCTCTCAAAGTGTTGCAGCCAACACAAGGTCAAAGAGGAGAAATTTGGGTGAAGAACAGCCATTGGCTTCGAGTAATCCACAACCTTCTACCACTCCACAAGCCGCTGGCAAACAAACTGTAGATCCAAACATGCAAGGAGCATCCAAACCAGCTCCTAGGCCAACTCAAATGCCAGTTGCTGCTGCCCATGTGCAAGGAATGAATGTGCAGACTAAGGGACAGCAGAGGGATGCTTCATCCCCATTCAACATCATTAATCAGATGAAGAAGACAAATGTAAACATATCAATGTGGGAATCACTATCCATCCCAGGCCAAAGAGATTTGCTACAAGCTGCCATGAAAGACTGGTCAACTTCAAATCAACAGGTCCAGATGCAAGAGGAGGTACTCACAAATGCTGCCCAGCCTGAAGGAAATCATGGAGGACAGCAAGGTAAAATGTTGAAGCCCCCTCCATTTTATGTTTCATTGATCATAGGAGATAGGTTGGTACATAATTGCATGATTGACTCTGGGGCCAGTAGTTCAGTAATGCCCAAGCAAATAGCTGATCAGCTAGGACTCCAATATGAAGTCATCTCCAAGGGTGTAGTGCAATTAGATGGGACAGCAGTGACAACGGTTGGAGTAATCAAAGGATTGAGCCTCACACTACACGCATGTCCCAACGTAATAGTGTTACAAGATGTGTCAGTCATAGACCTACCACCACTCTTTGCATTGTGCTTGTCAAGAGACTTCACTGCTAAAATTGGAGGCTATCTTTCGGCGGATTGGTCACACATGTTGTTCAGAACAAGGTATGGAACCAAAGCCACAATCAGGTCTGAACCTATTGCGAACTTTCACATTGAGCCTTACACTCCAAGCCAAATCAATACCAACTATTCAGTGTTTGATCAAGAAGATTATCCAAGCACTGATGAAGCTGACACCAAGGTTGGAAGCATCCCAGATTTGACTCTTGATGAATGGGCAAGCAAGGTGCATGCTTTTGATCCCTATCAAGAAGTAGAAGAATCCGAGCTAGGAGTTTATTTTTACACAAAGAGAATCAACCTCTCCCGGCATCACCAAGCCGGATCATAAAGACACGAATGAAGTATGGCAATTGTTCTTTAATGGGTTAAGGAGTAGACAAGGTGCGGGGAGGAGGATCTATGCTCATTTCACCACAAGGTATAAAGTATTACTCGACCTTCCATTTCAGTTTTCTGTTCAAACAACACAAAGTGAGTATGAAGCCTTAATTCATGGACCATATGGGAAAAGAAGAAATGCATCGGGAATTTACAAGTGTTCGGTGATAGTGAGCTGATCGTAAACCAAGTCAAAAGAAAAAAAGCTGCCAAAAATGATCTCATTGAACTACAAAAATCGGGTATGGGATCTTATTGAAGATTTCAAGCTTTTAGCATCATTTCCATCCCAAGAAAAAAGAATTAAACCGCATGACAGACCGTGGCAGCAATTGGGGCTGCGTTTGATGTTGTAGAAAGTATCAAAAGTAAGAAGTCTCACCTCATATCAAAGTGGTTGTGAGACCAGCTTGCTACGGATAACAACACAAGTTGGCAAGTCTTTGAGAATGATCAAAGAAATTGTTAATTTCCTACAAGAAGAAGCTGAGTTCTCCGCCATGAATCAAGACAAGCTGGAGCAAAGGTAGTATGGTGACCAAGTGGTGCAGCTGAGGACTAACAGATCGCCAAAAGGCCTCATAAACTTGGAGTCAATATTCAACCCAAATGATCATTTCCGAAAGGAGAAAGCGAACATTCAAGTAAAGGGTGAAGATTCGAACCTATCTTAGTCGATTTAGGAAAGACATTGCAAATTGGCAAAGTAAGTACCTCACAAGAAAAATCTGATTTTGTTCAGCTTTGTCAAGAATTCCCAGATGTCTTCGCTTGGACTTACAAAGATTTAAGAGGTTTCAACCCAAAGTTGGCACAACATACTATTGAGCTAGATCTGGAATCCAAGCCTATCAGGCAAAAGCAAAGGCCAGTAAATCCTCATATCAAGCCTCTCATGAGAAAAGAGTTAAGCAAGCTCATTGAGGCTAGTATCATCTTTCCCATCAAACACTCAAGTTGGGTTGCAAACTTGGTGCCGGTAAGAAAGAGAAACGGAGAAATAAGATTGTGTGTGGACTTTCGCGATCTAAATAGAGCATCACTCAAAGATCATTATCCGCTTCCATCAATGGAACAAATATTGCAGGTTGTAGCTGGTTCAGAAAGGTTTTCATTACTAGATGGATATTCAGGCTATAATCAGATAATGGTGAAAGAAGAAGATCAATTCAAAACAGCCTTCACTACAAAATGGGGCACATATGCTTATAAGAAGATGCCATTTGGACTGTCAAATGCCGGAGAAACATTTTAGCGAGCTATGGATATGGCATTCAAAGGCTTGATCAACAAGATAGTGCTGGTATACCTAGATGATATCACTGTCTTCTCAAAGAATGCAGCAGACCATCTCTTTCACCTCAGACAAGTGTTTCAGAGGTGTAGAAGGTTTGGAGTGTCATTGAATCCAAAGAAGTGTGTATTCTTGGCACACGAAGGAAAACTGTTGGGCCACATTGTCTCTAGGGAAGGGCTAACAATTGATCCTGAAAGGGTTGAAGCCATCCGAACGCTTCCATTGCCACACCACAAGAAATCTCTCCAAAGCTTCTTAGGAAGGATAAACTTTGTCTGCAGATTTGTGCCTAATTTTGCCACTCTTGTGAAGCCTCTAACTATGATGTTGAAGAAGAGTCTGGCATTCAAATGGACAGCAGAAGGCAAAGAGAGTTTTGAAAACATCAAGCATGCAATATCACAAGCTCCAACTCTTATCAACCCAGATTTCTCAAAGGACTTCATGTTGTATGCATTTGGGGGATCAGATACAATCTCAGCTATCTTGACATAGCTGAATAGAGAAGGTTCAGAACAGCCCATAGCATTCTTTAGTCAAACCTTGGAAGATTACGAAATAAAGTATTCTTTCATCGAAAAGCATGTCCTTGCCATCATCAGGAGCTTGAAGAAGTTCAGACATTTGGTCTCAAACAATAAGATTCAACTGCTGGTGTCTCATGCTGGCATCAAGGACTTCCTCCTAAACAAGGATTTAAATGAGAAGAGAGCAGGTTGGATCACTCGGGTGATGGAATATGATATTGAAATCAAAGTGACCAAGCTAGTTCGTGGAAAAGGCTTGTGTGAGCAGCTCAGCTTCCAAACAACCAGATGGGTCAAAAGGAGAAGAAGATGTTGTCCTACTGCTACAGAATGATCAAGACCAACCAGCTGATGATGCACCCGTCCCATGTTGGACTCAAGACTTGGTGCATTACCTCCGCATGTGCTTGTGCCCTCCAGAAGTGAGCAAAGCAAAGAGGAGATACTTGATTACAAGCCATTCCATATGTGCTTGTTGATGGAGTTTTGTTTAAAAAGGACATCAATGGAGTTCTATTGAGATGCATTGGAACAGGTCAAGTTGAGAAGATCTTACATGAGTTCCATGACGGGGAAGCAGGAGGCCACTTTGCTCCATGAGTGACAGCTCTCAAAATCATGAAAGCTGGTTACTATTGGCCTACTGTGTTCAATGATTGCTACTCATGGGTCAAGAAATGTAGGAAATGTGCATTCTTCGCAGGAAAAGAAAGGTTAGCAGCGCTGCCCCTTCGTCCAATTTCAGTAAATCAGCCATTCATGCAATGGGGATTGGACTTCATTGGGGTTATCAATCCCAATTCAAGTCAGGGCCACAAGTGGATACTAACAGCAACAGACTATTTCACCAAGTGGACCGAAGCAGTGGCACTCAAGGAGGCAAATGAATCTAATATCTTAGATTTCTATGAAGGGATAGTCACGAGGTTTGGTGCCCCTGCCACTATCATATCAGACAATGCATTGGCATTCCTTGGCACAAAGATCACTGAATGGGCTGTCAAGAATTGTGTGTATCTCAGCACTTCATCGAACTATTACCCTCAAGGTAATGGTCAAGCCGAGTCTACGAACAAGAATCTACTAAGAATCATCAGAAGGACTCTTGATGAGAATCAGAGAACTTGGCACTCAAAGCTCAAATCAGCCCTATGGGCTGATAGGATCACACCCAAGAGGTCTACAGGAAGCTCTCCTTACAAGCTTGTGTACGGGAAGGAAGCAGTTCTACCCATATCACTTGAGTTACCAGCATTAGAACTCATGAAACAGTTGGAACTAGTGAGTTTGAACCTATGGAAATCGGTATGCAGAGTTGATGGAATTAGAAGAGACAAGAGAGCACGCAATGCAAGACCATAGAAAAGGATAAAGCATTGTTCAAAAAGAGTTTTGACAAGAAAGCTAAGGCCGATATTTCAAAATGGAGATTTGGTACTCAAGTGGGATGCTCGATCGTGCAAAACCAGGAAAGCACTCCAAGTTTGATGCCATCTGGAGTGGCCCATACATGATCATCGAATGCAAAGGTAGCAATGCTTTCCGACTGGCTAAGTTGGATGGTGAAGAATTGCAGATTCCGGTCAATGGGATCTATCTCAAACGTTGCTACTAAAAAGATAGATTTTCACCCTTGTAAATATTAATTTAGAATTTCCATTCCTCTAAGTGCTTATGCACATTGTACTGTTGTTAGAGTAGTTTTTATTTCCCTAAGTGCTTGTGCACATGTCCTATTGCTTCTAGTATGTGCATGTTTGCAGTTCATCAAGCTCCTGGAAAAGAATTTGCAGCCACAGGAAAACCAACTCAACGAATGTTTCAATGGCTCAAGGACACAGGTTTTCAAATTTCAGATCAGCTGAGAGGTTATCAAACAGACTCCATGCCCAATGGATTCTTCTGTGATTGGCCAGTTCTTCATTTGGCGGCAGAGATGACCCCGCTTGAAGTCGCCAAAATTGTTATCCAAAATTCACCCCCAAGGTAATTTTGATAACATGCATCAAATTCTTTAGTCCCAAGCAATTATATTGATTCAGGGTGAAAAGTCATGTTTCTAGGGTCCCCTCATATTTTTCTAACTCCCCTGTCCAAGTAGAAGAGAGCAAGTTCTGAGGAAATTTAAAAAATTGCAAAAAAAAGGCTCGGGCCAGAAAAAATTGTGAAAAATGGCTAAGTCTTAGTCCTCGCAGCAGTCGGGACGTGAGGGACATCTGGGCACGAACCGGCCGAAAGGCCGCCAGGCGGTCTGCGCAGCATTTGGGACAAAGGGACGCGCGGGACGCGGAAATCCGAACTGGCCGAAAAATAGAAAAATTTGACTAACTATCAAACAGGTGATCAGGGACATCTCGGCGTGAGTACGTGGAGGATGCAAGTTGGCGAAAAGAATTAAGGCAGCTCGAATAGTTTGGCCAAAGGTACGTGAAGTACACGAACCGGCCGGATCGGCCGAAATGAGAACTTAAAGTCCTGACAGGTTAGCTTAGGACAAAAGGGCTGAACCGCGGCCGAGCTCGCTGAATCGGGAAAATTTGTCCCGAGCGATCAGGGGACAGTTGGGACGAGTACGTGAACCAGCTGGTTCGGCCAAAATAGGGAACTTCAGCACTGGGCCAAATGGGACAAAGGACGCGGGACGCGGATAGCCGAAGGAGCCGAAAGCCAATCAGATCACGCCACGTGTCACCGGCAGAAAAGGGACATGGAAGCCCATTTCGGGCGGTTCGGAAGGATTTGTCCCACGCAGCATTTGGGACAAATGGGACAAAGGGACGTGAGGGACGCGAAAAGCCGAAGCGGCCGAAGGCAGAGAAGAAAATTCAATGTTTGACCTGAGAAACTTCAAATGGCCATAACTTTTGACTCGAGCTCCAATTTTCACAAAATTGGACTTTACGAAACGAGCACGACGTCCTCCCGAATTTTTGGATTTCTTATTTTTAATGAGGATAGATATATTTAAATAATATAAATATATTCAGCTCCAGTCAATTAATGCTCATTCCCGTCAAATGACAGAAAACGCCTGCCAGGCCCAAAATAGCTGCCCGCACTCAGAAGGCCATAACTTTTGCATTTCTCAACAAAATCATAGAAAATTTGTACCGTTGGAATCATGGTTCCAATCCTGATGCACAGAAATTAAGAAATTCTAGTTTTGATCAGAAATTGATTGAGATTTTTAAGAAAAACGTGGCGGGTTCGAATGGTGTTTTATTTGGTAGTTGGGAGTGCAATTAAGAGGCATGGTCATCATTCTTTCTCTGCTGCAGCACATGGGACAGTATGGGGAGCCTTTTGAAAGTAATGTATAACCATTTCACTCAATTTAATTCCTCTTATAGGTGGTTGAAGGACAGATTTCGGGATTTCCATTTTCCTTCTCTTCTCCTTCTCATTTTTTCTATAAATTGGAGTGTTGGGCTCATTGTAAGGGAGAGTTTTGGGTAGCAAAGCTCTGCCAAAATTTCTTTGTGAAGCCAGTGTGTTGCAGGCCCTTGTAGTGGACTCCTTGCATGGTGATCCAGGCCCTTATCTTGTAATAGATTGAACTGTGCATATCATGAAGCAATAAAATACCAGTTTGTGGATGTATCTTCCCCTGCTGTGTTTTCTTGCATTCTTCTTGCCCCTTTAATCTTTCTATAAGAATATTGTGTCTATTTATTATGTTCTTGCAGGGATTCATTATCATTGTGTATGCTTGGAATATTATTTTGAATGCATTTTGCTAGATTATGGTGAACTGTCATCACCTCTTCTAGTGTGCACTTTGCCTCTGTATTTCACACATTTGGAGACTACTCTCCCACCCTCCTTTTCTGGTGTATCACCACTTTAGTGTAGGCTTTCATTTTATGCATTCTCTCTCCCTGGTCCCTTGGAAATTTAGACTAGAATAGTTAGCTTATCCCGCATTAGAGTAGATTGTGGCAGGTAGTTTAGGAGCAAGAACCAGCTTTCTCTGGAGGTCTATCTCAAGTAGCAAGTCCCACAACTTGGAGATAGTACCCATGTTATCCAATCACACCGTGAGTTCAAGTATATGCACTTATATAAACATAAGGGTGATGTGATTCGGTGATAACAACTCCTTTACAAATGAACCCAGGATTACAATTTATGGAATTAAGAAGGAGAGAGAGAAATCCAATACTGAATTTTTCTTTTCAACAACTTGAGAGTTGTCATAAATGAGTGTAATTGATCGTATTTTACTTTCAAAAGGCTCCCCATGTTATGTCATGTGATGCACTACTAAAAATGTCTAACCATGCCTCATTAAATGTATCCCAACTACAAATCAAAACAATGTTATGAGTTTGACATGTTTTCCTTAAAATAATTATAAAAACTTAATCATTTTCAAGATTTATTGATTGTTCTACATCATAATCATAGTCACAATTCCAACAAGATAAATGTTGAAAAAATCCGTTGCGAAATCCAAAAGTTATGGTCCTCTCGAGTGTGAGTAGCTATTTTAAGTTTGCAAGAGATTTCTTACCCTTTACATTACTTGAGCATTTAATTTATTGAGTTGGAGATGGTTTTCTTATTTTCACCCTCCTACCCTCATTAAAACTAATAAATACTATTTTTGTGGCATAAACGATGTCGTGCTCTTTCAAAAGTCAAACTTTGTAAAAAATGGAGTCGTGGGTCAAAAGTTATGACCATTTGAAATTTGGGGGCGGGCATTACACTTTTCATTTGTATTGTATGTTTTGCGGGTTTTTAGGAGCTCATGTCCCTATAACACACGGACTGTCCGGGCCAAGATTTTCCTCCTTGTCCAATTCCTTCTTTGTGTGGATGTTTCGGTGATTTAAGGTCCAAACTACACAAGTGTCTCACCGGCTGTCCGGTATCCTTTTTTACATTACCCAATTTGAGCTTTACTCTCCCATGCATTTTTCATTGACTGGGCAATTAGGGTCGTTTACTTCCGCTCCACCTGCTTTGATTTGATTACGTTGATTTCAAATTTCAAGATCTCACGAATACTTTTGTCCCAGCTATTCGGTGAACCACGCAAGATAAAAACGTCCACCTTTTTTGTATTTCCCTTTCATGCGGCTATTTTGGATTTTTAGGCCCGACTATATTAGACACAATTTTCCACCATCTCCGCAATACACTAAGTTTCTTTCTAATGCAAAAAATTGATGATTTCTCGGCTTGAATGTCCCATGTGTTCTTGTATGGCCTGGGACGCTTTGATCTGATTTTTGCACAAACCACATTTTCCTTAGTGTTTCAACCTTGGAATTTGTACGAAAAACCCTAAGATCGACCCACATTGGTTCCATCTGCAGCCCTCAAACCCGATTTTCACTAAAACAAGCCCTTGACTTCATTTTTTCACATTTTTACAAATTTTTGAAACTCTTTGGATTTTTATTTGATAGGGAAGTTAGAAAAAATCCAAAGGGGTCCCCAAAAGTCCAATTTTTGGACTTTCACCATTTCTACCCCTCCAAGTTTGAAGAAATTGCGAAGTTACCGAAATTTACCTTGGGGATTGAATTTTGGATAACAATTTATCAACTCTGCGGGGTCACCTACGTACTAGTTGAAGTTATCGGTGGCTTTGAAGTATCCATTGGGCACAAAATCCACATCATCATCACCATGGACTTATCTTAACTCTTGAACCTGATCCTAGTCTGCTTAAGATGACATCGCCTGCTTCCGGAGCTGCCCCGTAGCTTGCACTCTCAAATTTTATAATAAAATCTTGAAGTCAAGGTAATTGAGAGTAGAAAATTTCCTGAAACCTAGATTTTACCCATTCCTGCAATTGTGATGATTACCTATGAATGTTTCCTCAACCTCTGATTTGAGTTTCTCTACATTTGGTTAAATTGAAAATTGCAACCACAGTATAGAACTATGGTTATTTTACTACAACAACTAAAAGGCATGATGCACCGCACTACCCGCAACAATACAAAAAAATTATATACAAAAGATGATATCATACATGCCTTAAATAATACATGTAGACTGTGCACAAGGACTTCTTCTCTGAAAAAAACCTACCTACTCTATGGTAACCATAAGCAAACGGAACATAAATAAATCTTGTAACGAGCGAGGAGAAGTAGCTTCCCTTTCTCAAAAAAGGAAGACATGTATATTATTTGGCAGCACCGAACATGGCTATTATTATGAGGGAAAGAATAAAAAGATGTTGATCCTACACCCAAATCATCCGTATCAAATGGAACCAAGACAAATACCTTTTGTAGTAGTTCTCCATTTGGATTGAAGAGGCATTGTAGCTGATCCTTAGTACTCTGAAAATCATCCTCTTGCTCAAGAGCAAGCATGACTATTGGAAACTCCTCTTTTGGCTCCAATGAAGCCAATTATTTGATTGGGCATGGTATGATCTATGAAGTTTTCCCATTGCTCCAAAACTTAACTCCAAAAACAAAGTCTTCCTATAGACCTTCTTGAAAAAGGGGGTTGTCTGTAGCTTGATCTTCTTCTTCTTGCACATCTACAAACAATTGATGTCCCCTTTTGGTGAATGGTATGGGAGAGATGATGACATCCTCTTGCTCTTCCCCTTCCTCTGCATCCGGTGTGGATTTTGGAAGATCAAACTCTTCCAACTTTGATTCAAGAGGCATGCTACAAACTGCAGGTTGCGCTTGCACATCCTCCTCCATGACGGAAGGTTCTTGTAGTTGAAGGATGAATGACATGGTAGTGAAATTTATAATTTCTACGAGATCCTCCTCATCAAAAATTCCTTCAAGTCTGATAGGAAATCAAACTCTTCACCGTCCTACTACACTAAGGTCTCTCCATCTTGCATGATGGTCCTAAAATCTTCATTATTTTCACCATATGAAGATTCATCTTCAAGTATGAAGCTAGTGAGTTAAAAATCTTCCAAAAAATCAGATCTTTGGAGAGGTAGAATGGGAGTGAGATATGTAATATATTTTCTCATGATTCAATTCTTCTGAATTTGTTTTAGTCACCTCCATATGCTCCTCTTTAACTGGACTTAGAGCTTGTTGTTCTTCCTCCTCCTTGACTGATTGTGTAGCTAGAATATGATCATCAATCTTTTCAAACAAAGTGCCATCATGGACACTGCATTTAGAGCATACAGACTGTTGATCTTCTTGTTCCACAAGTCCTACAAAATCATCTTTAGCCACCACTGACTCTTCAACTTTGACCTCCTCCATGGGCTTAACCATCAAGGGGATTTTTTTATCCCAAATCTGAGAGCCAAGATTACCAAGCTTTTGATCATTTCTTCTCTGTTTGGCTCTCCTTCTTACTACTCTCCTTGACTAGTTTTTAGAATTTCTTCCCAACATGGAATTGGGAAGGCAAGAGGAGGAGTGGATGGGGTTTCAACCGGTTTTGTAATTGTTTGTGGTGGTGAGGGAGGTGGAATTTCTCATTTATTTGGAGGGAATGACTATTTGGAAGAGAAAAGGGAAGAGGAATTGAGGTGAGATGGAAGACTAGGGGATGGAAAAGGGAATTCAACAATTGGGGCAACATATAATGGGCTTGAATCTTGATACTTGTTGAAATGATAAATCTTGGGATGGGGAAATAGGAGTAGAAGGAGTTGGTGATTGACAACGGTGTCTTGCACTTTTCTCATATGCCTCAATATCCTCAATCCATTGTGCAAGTTAGGAAGCATTTCAACCATAAAGAAAAGCTTCTCTTTCGGGATATATTGTCTTGACCGAAAAGGCCAACCCATGGACAAGGTGCCCAGAAACCAATCCTAAATGCTTTCATCCGAGTTGTAGCCCTAGAATACACCATGCTTACTTACATTATCAAATTTTTCTTGTGCAAATTATCTCCTTCATATGTGTAACTACCTCTAAAATATGTATATCTATGCTCTAGAAAAACTTTATAGTTTGGAAAATGAACAAACTTATTTGAATTTGGCTCGATTCGGATATACATAGTGTTGATTTTCATTGTGAAACCTTTTTGGAGGTGTTTTTGAAGTAACGGGAAATTTCTCTCGAATAGCACTATTGTTGCAAGTGTGACTTCTATGATGAGAATGGTGTCGTGATTAGACGACTTCATAGAATGGAAGAGAATGAAAGAGATGGAAGAAAAATGGATGAAAATGGATGGGGAGAAGGTCCAGATTTCGATGGACGTGGGCCATTTGGACCAAATGGAGTTACCAGATGTGCTTGCATATGCTTCCAAAAGCTAAAATTTTAACAGGAAGACACCAACCTACTAAAATGAAGTGGTAAGGTGCTTCAAACATATCCCACTAAGCATGCCAAAATCTGTTTTCACCAAAAAATAACACCCTCTCGATTTGTCATGCCTGTGTGAATGAGAAACCAGTTTTTTTGGGTAACATTGGATCATCTCTCAAGATGTGGGACTTGCATGCTTGAGATGATCCTCGAGAGTAGGTTGGTTCCTACTCCTAAACTAACTTCCACAAGCTAATCTCAATGTAGGCAAGGATATATAATCCCAATCTAGCTTCCAAGGACCAGGGAGAGAGAGAATTGAAAATAAAACCTACACTAAAGTGGTGATACAATAGAAAAGGAAATTTTTGATCATAATCACAATTACCTGAAGTGGAGACAAGTGAGCAATAGAGAGCATGGACAAGATCTATCACGGACCAAAGATGAAAATCACACAAAACAGAACTTGAACCCCATTCAACACAGATCCCAAAACTTGTAATAGGCATAAGAGATATGCACATTATACCCTGCAATGGTGAGAGGAAAGAAGAGACAATAAAATAAGAAAAGGATGCATAAAATGCATCATGAAACATATTTTATTACTCCATGAGTCCACACAAAGACATCATTAGTAATAAAGAGGAAAGAAAATTCCATTATAAAGCAAAGAGATGAGGTTTAAACTCCACATATGACCCTAGAGAAGAAAGAGAGAGGGGGCAGGAGATAAAAATGACCAACTCCTTTAAAAATGAGCCCAAAATAACAATTTATAGAATTCAGAAGGAGAGAGAGAATTACAATTTTGAATTTTCTTTTCAACCACTTGCAAGTTGTCATAAATGAGTGTAATTGATGGTATATTGCTTGCAAAAGGCTCCCCATGTTGTCCCATGTGCTACAATAGTGAAACATGTCTTCCCATGCCTCATTAAATGCATCCCAACTACCAATTAAAACATTGTTCTGATCCTGACATGTTTTCCTTAAAATCATAGTTAAATCTTCATGAATTTCTAGATTTCTTGATTACTTTGATTCAGGCTCATAATCACGATTCCAATGAGATAATTTTTTTAAACTCCGTTGAGAATTGCAAAAGTTATGGTCTTCTGAGTGTGAGAAGCTATTTTGGGTTTTTCAGACATTTCTTACCTTTTACGAGACTGAGCTTTTAATTTATTGGAGCTAGTGATGTTTATTTTCTTTTTCAACCACCTAACCTCATTAAAAATGAGAAATTTAGGTTTTTGGCATAGAGGATGTCGTGCCCTTTATAAAAATTCAAATTTTGTAAAACAAACGGAGCTCTAGTTCAAAAGTTAAGACCATTTGAAGTTTGGGGGTGTGGGCATTACACTTTTCCTTTGTATTGTGGGTTTTGCAGTTTTTGGGGAACTCGTGTCCCTATGGCACTCGAGAATCTCCAGGAAAATATTTTCCACCTTTGTTGATTCCTTTTTGTGTAGACCTTTAAGTGATTTCGGGTCTAGGTTGCACACGTGTCCCGGTCAGGTACTTCGGGCCTCTTTTTCCGCATCACCCGATTTGGGATTTTTTCTCCCATGTGTCTACCATTGACTGTGTCATGAGGGCCATTTACTTTATCTCCATCCACTTGCTTTGAGTGCGGTGATATTGGCTTTTTGGAGCCTAAGCCTACTTTTTTCCCAATCTGTTTAGCAAACTGCGTAGGACAAAAACTTCGCCTTTTCACATTTCCCTTTCTTGCGGCTATTTTGGTTTTTTTACGTCCTGACTATCTCGGACACTTTTTCCACCTTCTCCAAATACTTTAATTTTCTTTCTCGTGTGGAAAAATTGATGATTTGAGGCCCAACTATCCCACGTGTTCTTGTGCATCTTGAGATCCGTCGATCCAATTTTATCGCAAACCACTATTACTTTAGTTTTTTTACCTCAAACTTGGTATGACGAACCTTTATGACGACCCACATTGGTTCCATCCGCAGCCCCCAAACTTGATTTTCTCTAAAATAGGCCCTTGACTTCATTTTTTCATATTTTTGCAAATTTTCCTAACTCGTTGAATTTTTCTTTGGTTTGTTAAGTTAGAGAAAAGCCAAAGGTGTGTCTAAAAATCAATTTTTAGGCCTTTCACCATTTATGCCCCTCCAAGTCCGATGAAATTGTGTAAATTACAAAAATTACCTTCTGGGTGAATTTTGGATAACAAGAATCACAATACAATAATAGATATTTCCAAACTAAACTTATAGATACTTCTAAATTACTTGAACTCACAAATTTGTGGAATTGATGTACATAATAAACTTCCAATAAAGGTGTTGTACCCACTTTCCCTCCAACATGTTTTTTGTTTTTGATTATGATATTGTTGACTATACTTATGGACATTACGTAACCTTTGAGTGGGTATGATGTTAGATGTTAGAGATTATGAACTATGGTTGATTCGATTCATATATGATGTATGTGGATTATTGGAGACATTTTATGTAGGTGTTGTTATGATGTTGACATGGTTATATATATAGTGTGTGTGTGTGTGTGAGTGTGTGTGTGTGTGGACATGTGTTATTTCGTCAAAATTAAGTGGACCTAGAAAATTGAATTATCATGTGATTTTATGATCATATGGTTATTGATGAAATTGTAAATGATGTCATTACTTGCTTGATGATTTTTATTTATATATAGATGACTTTGGAGTTATATTGTATATTTATTTTGGATGATTTGATGTGGCCACAAGGTCAAGGAGGTATTGTTTTTGCAGTACACATGTCACAAAAAACATTTGGGGATTAGTGACAAACCACATTGAAATTCTAGATGAATTCAACAAGGGTCACCATGGCAACGTGTATTTGTTGTGTGTGTGTGTGTGAATTATTTTTACGGGTTTCCATCGGGGGGGATCACTTTCAAATGCACCAAGGGGTTATGTGTATTCTCTTATTTAGTTCCTCTTGTTTCATTTTGGTATGTGTTTATTTAGTGATGTATTTTCTCCTTTATTATTTATTTTATTTGTGTCTAGATTAGTGAGTAATCATGTTGTTAAATAAATTAAATGGGTCAAAATAATGCATTTATTAGATTTTTGGCTCTTGGATTATGTGTTGTAAGTTATGTGTAAGTAACTTTGAGTGTGAAACACTCCACCTTCCTTTTGAAATTTATATTTGTCTTAAGGGGTTGATTTTGGAGGCTTGTCGGAAAAGTTGAACTTGTCCCACACCTCTTAAATTGTCACATCAACCCTACTTATGGGTCGGGAGTAAAAATTAGGCCTTATTATGTATTTTTGGGAAGGCAGGTTATAAGATTTTATTGCATCTTCTTGCATGAAATTAATTTTCGGTCCTTGGGGTGTGGACTTGGTTTGGGTGTGCAAGTAAAATATCAATTATTCATCCACCTTTTTAATTGTTCTTTGGAGTTTAAATTTGAAATGTGAGGTGGAGTTGGGGATGTGTGATGTGGCATCCTACATGGATCCACCTCATCCTCCTCTCTCCCTCTTCTATTTATTTGAATCCCTTGGCTTGTTTTGGGGTTACTTCCTTTTGGTGATTTCATTTTGGTTACTTATTTTGGTTTTTAGCTCTTGTAATTTTGAAAAGAGTGAGATATTTTTGAATGCTTGTGGATTGATGGAGCTTTTGGACTATTTGGATTGCAAAAAGGTTTTCTATTGAATTTTTGGAGAAAACTCCACCATGGAGAGGTAGGATCTTAGCCCTTTAGAATGTTCTTCTTTTATTTATGCATATGTGAATGCTTTGAATATTTTTGTACGTTATTTGCTTTGGTTGGGTAGATTGCGTAGGTATGGTGTAGGAGAAGACTATGGGGATCTCTTATGGGGAGGCATAAGAGTTTTGGGGAGGTATAAGTGTTATTGTGGAGGAACTTTATGATTGGGTTCCACCTTGGAAAATAAATAACTTACATTTATTTACTCGCTATGTGGTGCCATAAGAGTGTGGGGAGGCATAAGAGAATGGGAGGTATAAGGGGTACTTGCGGGAGGCATAAGGGCATGTAGGTGTTTTTTAATTTATATATATATATATATATATATATATATATTAGCAGGTTTATCTTAAGGTGGACACCCATTTTCCCCATTTGGAGGTATAAATAGCTTCCCCATAGGACTTGCTACTTTGGCATGTGCATGGTGAAGCATGAGTATTATTTTTGTTATTCTGTGGTTGCAGTTGTCATGTATGTTTTTGAATTGTGTTCTATATGTGAAAATTGTTTTTGTGTTGTGGAAGCTTGTTTGTTGTCATGAGTTGAGATACATTTCTTATTTTTTTCTCGTTAGGGCTCGAGCGCCAATGAGGAAGATGACTTATCCTCTTCATTGGAATTCTTGGTTGGGTGGAGAGCATTTCCTCTCCTCCTTTTTGTTGTGATCAAAAGATATATGGTGGATCTTCTTGTTGTTGTTCTGGAGCTGAGGATGAAGACAAATTTTATAGTTTCTCCTTGGGTTCCTTATTGTGAAATTTCCCACTTTAAGTGGATGGCATTGTAATAATATTTGTGGTAAAAAGTTGCTCTATTTTGGAAATGGAACCTACATTTGAATGTGAGAGATGTATATTCTATAAGTTGTATTTGATGAATGAAAAAAGAAGTTGTAAAAGAATTATTGGAGTTCAATAGAAGTTGTTTTAGTTACCACAAATGATATGGTTTTCATTTGAAATCTGTGTTTGAAATATATTGTGAAATATCTGTTTGAAAAAAAAAAGAATACGTATGAAAAAATATTATATTTCTTGGTTTCATTCGAAATGCACGTTTCAAAATAGAAATACATTCTTACTTTTCACATCTTGGTTGAAGGAAAGTTTAACATTGTAAATTTAGAATCGAATGAACTTAGTTGAAATACATGGATCTTCATTAGATTGTTTCAAACTCCGCAATAAATGTCGAATATATATATATATACACAGAGCAACTTGTAAGTATGAAAGACAAAATGAAAACTTAAAATGAACTAAGGATGATCAAAATGTATCCTAAAATAGTTTGTATTGCTCAAGAAATTTACGTAGAACTTTATAAATTGAGCTAGAGGCGAGGAATGCCTTTACTGAAAAGGAGAAAGGAAATAAATCCATTTTGAAATCCCAACCATAATCAATTAATTGTTACAAATCCATCCAAATTATATCAAGTGTGTGTTTTCCATGTTTGTTTGGCATGTTGAAGAAGAAAGAATGGTGGATCGAATTAATTCGGTTAAGTTAAAAAGTCTAGTTCACATTTAAATGGAAGGAAAGAAATTTTATTAAAATTAACCCACTTAATTTCATCAAAAATGAATTTTTAAGGTTGCAGTAATGGAAAGAGGAGTTTGATCCCTTTCCAAAATTCCTCATTTGCTCAAATCTGAGCTTCCAATCGAAAGTTATGGCCATCTGAAGTTTTCTTACTTCATTTGGTTTAAAAAAAAATTAAAATTACTTTTTCTAAGTTTCCTCCGATGTCCCGCTTTCCCTCGCCACTTTGCTTTTAGAAAATACTTCCAAGGATTCGCAGGCCCGCACCTTCAACTTTATCTTTAAAAAAATAAAAAATTGGCACAAAATCTTAAGTTTCCCGTTGTCCCGCTTTCCGCCTATTACTTATCGATCTAACATGTGGCATTCTTAGGTGTCGACTTGATGAGTGGAGTTTGTTTTAACCTTGAAGTTTTTCAACTCAAAAATATGAAAGTCCTAAGTTTCCCCGTCATCCGCCTTTTCGATTGAAAATTTTACGCGGGTATGTGTCGTCTCTAGGCATCGGCGTAGAGGATCGCTCACTTTAAAACTTTTGTCATTTTAACTAAAAAGACTAAAAATACTAAGTGCCTCCAATGACCCGCCTTTTCGCGTTGGCTCAAATTTTGGACATGTGTCCTTGCGGCAGAAAAATTTCTTCTCCGGCCTCGCAGACTCGCCTTTGAGAAAAATTTCTTCACCAGCCCGGAAGCCCGCCTATGGGGAAAAATTTCTTCCCTAGGCCCGCAGCCCGCTTTGCTTTTGGGGAAAATTTTCTTCCCAAGGCCCGCATTCCCGCTTTTAGGAAAATTTCCCTCCCTAGGTCCGTCGGCCCGTGGCGAAGAAATATGAGGAGGTAGGGGGCTTCTTCATGTCAATAGAAAGGGGAAGAAATTTTCTATCTAATGGAATCATTTTCAAGAATAGTTAAGTGTGTCAAATGTGTAAAAATTAGGTTGAAGTTCAAGATGCGCCTAAGAGTGGGAAGTGGGAATTTACCCCTTTCTAACTTAAATGTTTATTTCTAAAGCATGAGTTTACCTTTTTAGGGGGTCACGTTATGGGGTAAGTGAATGTTTTCCTAACCTCATGTTAATGTGGACCTTGGTTGTTATTTAGACCGGTGGGATTAAATACCTTGGGTGTTTAATTGTTTTGGCCACTTTAAACTTTCTAGAATTTATTAGAGAACAATTAATTTTAGAGTTAATTTTTTTTTTTAATTAAATTAACACCTAAAGGAAATTTAAACTACACTTGGGTTTAGTTATACTCATTAATTTTGTATCGATCCAATGTATGTTACAATGAGAAAATTTCATTTAGTAGATTGTAATTGACTTTGAATTCTTGGTGTGACAATTGTCGCTTGAATCCTAGTAGTGGTCACGTTTTCCAAAAAAAAATTATTCCATAATTTTTTTCCAATCTTAACTTAGGTTATTCTTGGGTCTCAAGTGGGAGTTTAAGGTGGCATTACAAAATATCCCTCCCCATTACAAAAAATAAATAAACAATCATAATAAGTTGAACAACTATATGAATAATCCTTACGTCATAATAGGATAAACTCAAAACTGAAATGCAAGTTATGTGAAAATACCATAAGTACATTTAAACCTTTAATAATCGCCTCTAATAATTCGCTGCACCACATTTGCACAATCACCCTTCTTTACATAAACAAGAGCCGCAGCGGCTAGTCCCCGCCTTCATGCTACAAAGATGTAATTGTATTTTAGCAATTGCTTAAGTGACATGTTGATTGTAAAAATTCAAGAAAATTAAATTAATAGATTTTATGTGTATTTAAAAATGATTTAAATGTTATTTAAAATTGATAACTATTGAAAGTGAAAAAATTCTTAACCATGATTGGTTGCATGGAGAAAATTATTGTGTTTGGGAGAAACTAATAAATAAAATTTGCCACATTTAAGAAATGTTACAGATTTGACATTTAATAAATAAGAACAATGTAAATAAATGCTATTACTATTTCAATGGGACACATGGAATTAAATGAATTGACAAATTGACAAGGGTTAATAAATGCCAGGCCACTTGGCCATTTACAATTTTTTGGCTTAAAAAAATAGAAAAACCTGTAGCTCAATAAGGGGGAAAAATTGTCAAATCTCCCTTTCTCACCAATCAAAATTCTAAGAAATTAATTTATGTGAAATTATATTTATGTAAATATGTCAATTCAAATTTTATACATTAAAAAAATGTGACATAGGCAAAAAATTATCATTTGTGATTGGTCCATTGACAAAAATTATTTCATTGAACTGAAAACTATAGTATTCCTGCCATAAGCACAAACTAATAAGGATATCTATTGAAATAAGGAAGAAAATAATGGGTAGCTAAAGCTATTTTTCGAGGATGATTCAAGCCATACAATGATACATGGGAAGAAATTGAATGGCTGTAAATAAAAGCTATTTTAGAAAACTGCTCCTATGAAAAGTACGAACTCATACAGGTGGCAATAGGTTCCATAATAGTTTGATGAGATTCGAGAAGATAAGATATGGGGAAACATAACTCGGACAAACAAGTACTAGCAATAAATTAATAGACAACGAAACAAAATGGTCACGAAGTAAAGCAAATCTATTGCTTTGAAAGTGGATTTTCACATGGCCGTGCTGTTAAATATTGCTGCAGGCGATGCGGCGCCATTAACCGATGTCAGAGATGCTCATGTTAAATCGTTTTCAACATATAATAAGATTGATTAAATAGTACTAAAGGTTTGTCTGTTAGTGTCAACTGTCATACAGGAAAAATTATCTCGCAATAAGCTTTCTCAGGTTTTGAATTTCGTCGGTTCGTTTCAGGAGTTCAAAATTTATTCCAAATCCCAGGATAAAATATTAAGGAGCACTTATATTTTTTCGATTATTTCGATGTTTTTGTGGGCTTGCAATAACATTTTAGGCAGACGGCGTTTTCTTGGATTCCTTGACCATAAAAAATATATGAGAGTCACGAAGTACTAGTCTTGTGAAAGGTGGAGAGCTATGCCCACCCTACTTAACCTTTAGAATATTTTCACTATACACTTGAACATATCAAATTCAGGAAGGGTGATAATGGATGACACCTTCTTCGACAAAGAGGGAACTGAAGTTGGGAAAGATTCTATATGTCTGCTAGGAACGCATTTTCAACTTGTTGTAATGAAATTTGTGGTGGTTTTGGTTAAATGTTAACTGGCATGTCATATATATTTAAGGAATGTTCTTTAAACTCCCTTTGCCATTTGCTCAGATTGACAGTTTAGGAAAGAAGAGCACTAATATTCGTAATAGACGGTGAATTATACAACAAATATGTACAGTGGTAATCACCTAAAAGGCAAAGCATAATGACCATCCATCATTTATAAATATCTTTTGTTGTTTCAGGAGTTTAATATTCGTCGAGCATTACAGTGATTAAATTATAACTTGGAACTATTTATAGAAGGATAAGCCTTGCAACTAAAAGAATTTAGATAACGTGGGTAATACATATAAATTTGGTAAAAGAAAAAACTCAGATTAAAAAAACAACGCATTCTCTAGGGATTACTGGAAAAAGTGGAACCTCGGATCTTCTTGTTGAACCCTCCTTAACTTAAATTTATAACTAACTAGAATATTTTCTAACTACTATCATGTAAGAATTTGATCTTCAATTTATGGCGAAAATACTAAAAGGTGAAATCAAGACTACATACATCTATCAATTACTTTGTACATACATTTGGTGTTAACTATTGCTTTGCACTTTTACTCAATTATTCTAACAATCACAAAAATCACAACGTACTAGCAAGATAAGTTCTTCCCCTTACATATTTTTCTATAACATTTTTTTATAATAAATTTAAAAACATTTTGTTAATGGTATTATGAAGTAATTAAATTAAATTATTTAAAATCACGTTTAATTAGATCAACATTTAAACATGCTAATTTACGTATTATGGACAGGTGTGCAGATATTGTTTCATAGGATAGGGGTGATATTTCTTTCACGCTGTGATTTCATTCACGAGTTTTCAATGTACGATTATATATGTTTATGAATAAATACTTTTATACGAATGGTTAAACTCAACCGAAAGATGGCGGAATGTCTAGATTTAAAAATTAATAGGAACATCAAGTATCTTTACTGAATTATTATTTTCAACACAAAAATATTTCTTAGGTTAGGGATGTTCATTACTAGTGTGAACTGTGTATATATAGCAAGGTTGAGCTGAGTCGATTGCAACGATTGAGTCATAGCTTCTGCAATTTCTTTGTTTTAGACTATTGTAAGTCCTCATTTGAATAGGTTATCAAGTGCTCGGTATTTGTATACATAGTGTTGCAAGATGAATACTCAGTCGATTCTTGTTTTGGTTGTTCTTTCATCTTAAGTCATTTTGTTTTCGTTTAGTGAAGCTAGACCGTTGGAGAACATGGGAATCCCTAGGCTAAGTAGGGCATCTCCAGCCATGGCTAATCGATATGTCGTGCCTCCAAATACACACAGATATTTTCTGACGGAGGTAGCACTTATTCGTATGCGAAGTGAGACGAAGATGAAAGCTGCAACATCTCAAATAGATGAAGGGCTTAATACAATTAGACACAGAAATTTGACGGTAATTTTTCCGGCGGATCATAGTCCCGGATAGGACATAACAGTCCTCCTTCATGACTGATTTTCTTCGTGAGCTATTGCGTGACCGTAATAATTAGGCCGTTATTGTACTTTAGCTGTTGAAATTTGATTATTAGATTGGTATAGAAGATGATGGTCTTTCAGTAACATTTTGGAACATTCGTGTGTTTTCTTCATCAAGTATTCTATAGTTTATGTTTTTGAACCAGATAAAGCTTGGAGGTAGCAAGCATCTTCGTACCTCCAAATACATGCTCTATTTTTCACATCCGAATGGACCTCGTCTTATAACGATTATATAATTAGAAAATCAAACTTGAAACTCTAAATGTTATAGAGTTATATATTACACTCAATGCGCATAATCTCATTAGAATTACATAATTCCAAAAAAAAAATATTATATGGTAACGACATGAAATAAAAATATTGCAACAACTTTGTAAAAACATTCTTTTTGAGTATTCTTTCTCTCTTCTTCGTAGAATAAGTTTAGAAATATGTATTAGTAGTTATGGGTACTTAAAAAGATGAGATTCAAGGTTTGAATATCAGAATATGTATGTATTTCAAGTGTAGTCTGATTGGAGTCATTTTGTGCTGTCTGAATAATCTAACTGATGTCCCTGTAAGTGCTAGTTGTAGGAAGCTGGTAGGAAACCTAGGCACCAGCTATACAATGATGGTATGAAACTTGAGCACATGGTGATCCTCCTCACATTAAGTTAAATGTTTACCGATGTAAACAAAGATTATAATGAACACCATAAAACTTGAACCCTATAACAAGTATTCGAAAATAATTGTGGCTTAACCAATTCTATCTACCAAAAAGAAAAATTGCAGAAATATACATAGGAGTCAAAAAGTTTCATTCTCAAAGTTAGTCTCTTTATTATTAAATTAAAAAATTTCTGAATATAATAATTAAATATGACGTGATTATATTGATCAAATACGTTTATCTTTTTGTATTCAGGTTACATATTTATCATAAATGAAATGTGTTACATAGTTAAGAATCACCTTTTCTGCAGGAAATACATTTGTCTTCGTGTATATACTCACCAAAAAACAAATTACATTCTATGGAATAAACATACTAATTAGATAAGTTCTTAATTATCAAAAGTTAATGAATTAATCAAGGAAGGGAGTAATATTATTTGATGTTTATAAGGCGGTAAATTGTGTAATTTTTTTATATTTGTTTTCTATTACATGTTTAGAGCAACCCATCTCTCGATGATAATGATTACATTTAATCAATACTAATAAGGGTAAAGAATAAGATTTTTCAAAAGGATTACTAAAACTTGTCCCTCGATTTCTCATGCCTTCATAAAATATTGGGTTGTATGAATCATACATTACGAAACTTCCTAGCTCTTTCAATTATACATTAGAACATGTGATATTTTTCTACATTAATATGTGTTTTTTATAGATAAGGTAAATAATTTGGTTTTGAACGAGATCTAACAACCCACAGTACAATGGAGAAAAAGATATAATGAGGATCAAAGCAAAGAACCTCTACCAAAGAACCAATAGAGATAAAAACAATAATCACGCAACAACCAGGCACAATCTTATCCATGAGGCTCTAAACCATGGGAGTTGAATTGCATTTTGAGGGTAGTTTTAATTTTTTTATTTTTCTTCTTATTCCCCATAGTAATCAACCATTCATCAACAATAGGGTTTACATATCATTTAGAGTGAATTTGGATGAAAATTTCATGATTCTTCACATGCTCGTGTGAGTGAAAAACAAGAGGAATGGAAAATTGTACTCAAGCACGAGGTTTAGCCTTACCATCGGGAGTGGGTGAAGGAATCACCTCTTCAAACGTCAAATCATTAACCTATTCATTCCCGAATCCATCTTAAAGTCACTATCCTATTTACTAGGATCAAAATTTTACTACAATGAGCATCTACCTTTACTTTCTATTTTTTCCAAGTTTACATTCACTAGCTAAGTGACCTATGGAGAAACAATTTTTGCACCTAAAAGGAAATCCTTCATAATCCATAGTTTGGATCAATATATGACCCTCAACAATGAGATTGATGGTAGCTGGGAAATTAGCCGTGGTATTCATATCAACCAAAATAAAGGTATATGTGGTAAATTTGAATAGAGATGTCGTAGATTCAATGAAAAAACATTTGCAAAAGGAATCCCTTATTGACACTAAGAAATTATCACTCCATAATTAGAGATAAAAATAAGGAAATCAAAACCAAATCGATTAACATTAAAGGGTTTTATTGGTGCATATTCATAGTACCCACGAATGTCTCCAACTTGATGAGTTGAGACTCTCAATGTGATTGCATAACATGGAGCTTCTCCCGAGAATGTGGGGCTTTGCGAATCGGGGAGCTCTCTGGATGAAGGTCGCTTCCTATTCCTCTATTCAGTGCACACATTTATATTGTAGAGGATCTACTCTAAAACCTACTTGTAATGCCCGCTAAAAACACCTACACGAGACCCAAGTACAACCTAGGTTTAGTTAGAAAAACTACATATTTTTTTAAAAGCATGCCCGCATACAAAGGCTTCAAACTATAGTTGTCACAATATATTTCAAAGTCAATTATCTTTAATAAATAAAATCTTCCCATTATAACCAAATACAAAACTAGTATTAAACTAATGAGTATATTTAGTCCAAGCAAGGTTTAGTTCACTCTAAGTGTTAATTGAATAAATAATTAAATTCCTACTATAGTCAAATATTCCATATTTGAAATGTACAGGTTAAAGGGGTCAAATTAAATAAATATCCTAGGTATTTAATTTCACAAGGTTTGAACAATAAAAAGGTTCTCATTTTACATGGGGTTAGAATAATAAACACTTCCCTACCCCAAAAGGTAACTCCTTAAAAAGTCAACCCATAGTGTTGAAAACAAACCATTTAAATTAACAAGTTAATTTCCACTCACCCACACTTTCTACCTACTTTTTGTAGGGATGAATCTCATCCCTTGGATGGATTCAATTAGGACCCTTGATGAGGAAAAGAGGCAACTAACCCTAAAGCATGCTTATGAAGTCTTCTTTCTCTTTTCATTTGTCTCATTGTTTCTCTTTTGTTTTGTAGATTATTGGAGGAGGATGGGAAGCCATTGAATCCATTCAAAGCTTGTGAAGAGGTTTACAATTTTTTTAATTTTCTAATTTTGTGTATACCCTCATTTAGGAATTGAAAGTATTAGGTTAAATTATTTCACTCATTTTTTGGTATGGTTATTTCCCATTTTAAGGATATAGTCAAATTCGAAGTGTGATATATATATATAGGATTATTCAATAAAGAACAGTATTTTCGGGAATAGTATATATATATATATATCCGTGTAAAGAGGGAAGAGGCCACGGCTTAAACCAAAAATACAGACCGTGAAAGTAAAATATAGTGCGCAGGTGTATGGCCGCATTTTCTTTCTCTTGCAAGGTATAGAGTAGGTTAGGTGGTAGTATATTGTTAAACTATAGTATATTGGTACCCACCCCACCTTTTTCTTTAGTCCCCTACACCTAGGCCGTGGCCTAAGTAATACACTACCATGCCACCACATTTCTCAAATGCCAGGCCGCATTTCTTTATTACAAAGTAGTTGGAAGTTTATTTGTATATTTTAATATTATTTACTCTATATAAATATATATAAAAGAATGTATCACAATATTATTATTAATGATAATATTAATAATAATCTATTCACTAATATTTTAATATTAAACATATATTAATATTTATACATATATATCTATATTTTTTTGTATCAATAATGTATCAAAATTAGTAAATTTCCTTAGTATTAGGGTTACTTAAGTTATTAACACTATTTTTAATAAGCAAAAACTAATTCTCATGTTGATATATTTATCCATTCACCCTTGCTCTAAAATCACCTTTTTTGAATTTCTAAGAATATATATTTTTATAGGAGGTTTAGTAAAGTCCAAGTTTCATTTGTTATTGCATTGATTTACTATGGGTTATAAGAAATTTTAATAATAACTAGATAATGGATTTACACATCCCCATGAGACAAGGGCTTAAATTGCAAAAGAGTAGTTTCTTTTCTCTACTAGTATTAAGAATTTCTATAGTTTTATAAATCGAGCAAATAACAATTTACAACTTAGGTTCTTTCCATCCAACTTTAATATGTTTAACTTTCCTACAACAATGCAAGAAAAAGGTAGTCCAAATTTTCAATGCATGCCTTTTAAATGACACTAAGAAATGCAACCTTTCCTAATACACTTTCCAACTTTAAAAAAAAAAAAAGTGTGTAATAATATTTCTCATAATATATTATAAAACAAGAACAACACCCTTTGTGGAAAATAACTCAACTTCAATGAAATGAAATATTTTTCCTTTCCTACAATACAACTTTCAAACAAAGATAATAAAATTTCTTTTCTATTTCACAAGACTAGTTTATAACACATGTCTTTTTTTCTCAATATACAATACAACTTTCATATCCAATAATTGAATGCAACTCTTCTTCACAAGATTAATACAATGTCCTCCACTTAAAGTGGGAAAAAAATACAAGAATGTAAGCTAAAATAATACAAGGTTACAAGTTCCTTCACCCTAAGTGTGAACAAAAAAGGCATTTCACAAGAATGAATTTCTTAAGGATTCCAACAAAAGCTCCAAGCTTCACAACACCAACAAGAGAGCTCCTTCATGATTTACTTGATCCACAACAAAATGGGGGGAGAGGCAACACTCTCCACCCAACCAAAATATCCAATGAGGAGGAGAAGCCATCCTCCTCATTGGCCCCCGAGCCCCAACCACATTACAATGAGAGGTGATTCCAACACATGGCAACAACAAGCTTCCACATCACAAACCAAGTATTTCACAACCACTCCAAAATCACATTAAACTCAAACTAAAAACACAAGAAGTAGAGATAACAAAGTCCATTAAAATCCCTCAATTTGCCACCTTTGTCACGTTTAGGTCTCCCGTGCTTGGTGCTTGAAAATTTTGTCCTCCCTTTGGTTACCATGATTAATTCCTCCTTGGTCGAGGTCACTTAAAAACCCATAATGTGCTGATTTTTCCTTTGTCCATCTGAAGGTGTCTCATCAATTGGTAAAGCTCAAAGTTGTTCCTTCCCTTTCATTTTCCAAGTAATGTGTTGTTTTCCCTGCCATTTTTTCCTAGGTACTTAAAGAAATGTGAATGGATATATCTCGGAGGGTCATGTGTGAACCTTACAACATTTCCAAATTCTCTTTCCTTGAAGAAAATTTCATCTCCGGGCTCAAAAAGTGGTTTCCCTACATTTTTACATGGCTTGATGGGTGTGTTTCTCCCATCAATTTTAAATCTCTACATCAGTGGAAACATGGCCCTTTTTGGTTGGATGCAGCTCGGTGGGGCACTCTAAAAATTTATGGATCATTTTAACCCAAAACTTGTCCACGTGGAGGAATGACACTCGTTTGAAGACTCACCTTTTTGTTTGGCCTTGGAGTTGCTGGAGGGGACACGTGGAGGATTCCATGCTGCTTTTCCCGACTTAGAAAAATTTTTCATGCAGCTGATATAGTTTTGGCGGGCCATGGACACGTGGTGGGCTGGTGCTCATTTGAAGATCTATCTCAGGGTCCCACCTTAACAAATGTGACAAAGGGACAGGTGGAGGTTTCCACCGCTCCACTAGGGACTTAAACTTTTTAAAGAAATTTTCTAAGGCTTGGGACATGTGGTGAGCCCACGCTCATTCAGGGTCTCCACTCTTGGGACCATCTTGAAGTTGCACCATAAAGACACGTGGAGGTTTCCACTGGGTCCTTCCTTTACTTAGAATTTTCAAGCAACTTCCTAAAGGGCCTAGACACGTGGAGGGACCGCACATGTTTGGGGATCTAGGGACCACTCTGATGTTTTATTGAGACACTTTTTGAAAAGCAAGAGGCCAAGAGGACACTTGGAGACTTCCGCTCAATCTACCTTTTTTCTTGGAATTTTAAAATCATCGAAAAAGACCCATCTCGGACCTTGGACACATGGATGCCTTCCATAAACTCTTAAATTTTTAACAAACTCATGCCATAATGAGACATGTGTTGAGCCAAAATTGTTTGGGTCTCTACTTTTGGGACCATCTCAAGATGTGCCATTGAGATGCGTGGTGATTTAAAACATTAAAAGGTGGGGAGGCAAACTCTCGGGGAAAATTTGGAAAAATTTTCCTTTTTTCCAAAAATAGGCAAAATAGCAAATTTAGTTGTGGTTCCTCTGGGACCCACATTGGGACACGTGTCAAGCCCATTTTCAAAGTAGAGGGTGGAAAAATTGAGAAATTTTGCATTTTTTCCAAAGGTGTAAAAGTAAAAAGGAACCCCCAGCCCATCTTAACTCGGATCTCCCACGTGGATGGTCCAAATTCAAAAGAGATCAACGACAACTGTGCATTTGTATCTGATTTTCTACCATTTTACTCCAAAGCTCCTAGGGATGTAAATTTTTATGGTTTTTATCATTTCTTGGAGTCTCCTACATGCCAAATGAAGAGGAACATTAATTTGATATCTTGGTTTGGTGGGGAAGGTCTTGAAAACATCTTTCACCATTAAAGATGTAATCTGATTGTCGGATTCGACTTGATCTTTCTTTCCTTGGCACATAAGAGACTTGTTGATATCTTGGTTTGGTGGGAAAAAATCTGAAAACATCTTTTACCATTAAGATGTGATCTGACTATTGGCCTCGATCTGATTTTCAGTTTTCCTTCCTTGGCATGCAAAAAGAACTAGATTTGATAGATTGGAGGAGGAAGTAGTTGGCATGCGAGATGAAGAATGACTTACTAGGTGAAGAATTGAATGCTGGAAATATTTGGAGAGATTTTCCCTCTGCACACTTGACAACTTTTTGCAAATCTGATTAAGGAGTCACGATCAAGGTCATAACACGTAATGGTGCTTTGAATGTTTCTAGTTTTGGGGGAAAACTCTGTTGTAAATGAAATGTTATAAATTGCATGAATTTTCATGTAAATGGTTGGAGTGTTAGAGGTCGGGAGCTAATTCTGAGAGAAAAGTTTGACAGAGCCCATCTTTTTGAGAGACTATCTGAGGAACTTGTTTATTTATTTTGTGTTAAATTTGATCATGTCAAGGTGGTTGCGAGTGTACAGACCATTGAAAAGCTCTAAGATTGTTCTAGAAACTTTCCCTACTTGATAAATTTAATCAAATTTGAGTAAATCTGTGTTTGATTTTGAGAAAAATTGTGTCTACTTCATTTCTGAATGTATGCAAATAGTTTCTTGTTCCCATTGCAATCTTACATTGAAATCTCTATGAATCACACAAGATCTTAGCTTTGTGATAGTTTGGTGGCACTTGCAATTTCATTTATCAGAAGAGATTTCATTTGATAGTGAAATAAACAAGTTTAAAATCACTTTACTCCTAGCATGATGATTAAGATTGTTTGTTAGCCTTTGAGGGTATCTTAGGCATGATAAAATAGAGGTTGATAGTGTTTAATTAAGTTTTCAATTTGAGCCTTCATTTTGGATCCTTAAAGTTTGTGTGAAAATGTGTTGATCTTGGGCCTCCATTGAAAGCACACCATTCTAGTTAAAGGAACATTCTAGCTGTTTTGAAGCATTTTGTTGGTCAAGCCTTCCATTTTTGTAAAAGCTCTCAAAGATCTGGTGAATCAAAATCCACTCTACCTCACCTCCCACCAAAATTCATTTAAAAACAACCAATCATACCCATACTACCCCTGTTTGTCCTATGTGTGTGCACAAATGCATAATTTCTGTTACCAAAACATGCAAAAGCAATCAGGTTTTCATTGTCTTTAGTAGCTTGAACCTTGCTTAGAAAATATCTCCATTATCTAGGGTGATAACTCATGAGAGTTAGATTTTTGTTGTATTGATCATGTTTTCTTCAAGGTCTTCTTAATAACTTTGCAAAGAAGGATATCTCCATCTCCTCCACAAACAATAGGCTACAAAAGGGTCCTCTCACCCTGGTTGAAAGGCACAACCATAAAGTAGTGAGGATAGATCAAATCCTCTTAAGGGTGCTACCCATTTCTCCACATCTAGTGATGAAAAGAGAAAGCTTACATTTTTTCCCAGGCTACAAATGACACACTACATGCTCTTGCTTGTCTCTAAGCTTCTGTCAAAATTGTGATGTTGCTCTCATCTTCGAGGAGAATCAATTTGGGTACCAACACCATTTTACTGGCATTTTTTAGGGAACTTATTTGCATTGTTGGGAACTGATTTGTGATGCAGTGCCACCAAGACTGATTTGTTGATTTTTTAGTTCTTCATACTCAGGCCCTGGTAAACATTTCTTATATGCTCTAAGTGCTAGTACATTGTTTTGACATCAGCCTATGTTTGGGCCTGTAAGAAGTGTTCAAAGTTACAGTGTTGTGTGTAATATTTCTAGTTTCTATAGTTATTGCACTAAGTTTCATTGATAAATCTGGTAAAGGAAGGTCAGATTATTCCATTTCCAGTTTCTAGTGTTGACAAACATTTGACAGATCATATTTTTAGTGCATTTGCACAACTAAGGTGGAAGTCCTTAGTGGCGACTCCATGTTAATATGATTTTTTTATAAATACCAGTGTCTTAACCTCTGTCAAGTAAGATTTGTTACTAATCTTTGCAAAAGATGGAAGGAAGAAGATCTTTCTTTGCTAGGGATCCTACTAGGACATTATTTCCAGAGCTAGGAAAAACAAAGTCAGAAGGAAGAAGAGCTTGGAGAGTTGTTGGAGATCAGCAGTCAAGAAAAGAGATCTCCATTGATGAAGGTGATCAGCCTATCATTGAATATTTCCATTCAAGTGATTTTGAATCAGGTAGTCTTTTTGTGGAATTAAATTCTCCATCTGGAGAGGGGCCTTCATTTGAATTTGAAAAGTTTTCTTCTCATTCTGCTCTTGTGTTTTCTGAAGTTGATAGGGTTTTCCAAGAGACAAAGCCTTTAGGGGATATCCATTTTGGAAGTTATACTCTTGTGTTTCAAATACCCCTTGTCCCTTATCAGTTTGATTCTCCTCCAAGGTCACCTCCTCAAAACAACATGGCCCATCCCCCACCCAGACCTCCATTTGTTGTAAATACTTTTGGTCCTATAAATTTTAGAGGGATGGTTGGTTATCCAAATGTAGTTCCCCAAGATGTAAGAAATAGACTACCAAAGTTCCAAGGAAATAATGCTATAACTGGTGATCAACATCTAAAGCTCTTTATCAACATGATGGAAGACTTTGAGATTGAATTTGAAGATGTATATATCAAATTGTTTATCCATACTTTGGAGGAAGATGCAAGGGACTGGTATAAAGCTTTTTCTAGATAATTCCATTGATTCTTGGACCAAATGAATAATGCATTTAGATTGTAGTATGGTGATAGAAATGGATCCTAGGTTTCTTTTGTCAGAATTTGAGAATATTAAAAAGAATCCTAATGAGTCAGTGCATGACTTTAACACTAGATTTAATAAGACATTGAGGATATTTCCTGTAAGTTTAAGGCCATGTGATGAATCTTGTCTTATAAAGTATTCAGATGCATTTGATAAGAAAATTTTTACTATTTGAGGGACAAAAACCCTACCAATTTGAGGTAGGCCTTTACTATGGCTCTGCAAATTGAGAACAACATTAAGGCCATTGGAAAACCTCCTAAGAGGGAGGGTGTTAAACTGATAAACCCAAAAAACCTCAAGCAAGAAAGAGTGTGGATCTTGAGGAGGTTGTTAAAACTCTAGCAGGGGTGTCAAAAGAAATCTCATACAAATTAGCCCGGGAAGAGAAAGGAATTGGGCAGAGTTCACAAGGTCAGCATAAGCAACAAGGCCAAGAAAGATTTACCAATCATCCTAGAAATGAGCAGAGATCTGATGATAGAGGCAAGGGACCCATGGGATCTACAAATAGACATCCCCAAGCTAGGGAAAATAGAATGGTGCCTGATCCTTTGGCTTGCCAAAGAGTTGTTGTTGTTGAAGAAACATATGTAATTGATTGGTGTGATAGGTGTTTCATGCCCCATGCTCCATGTGAAGTAGATCAGAAAGAAGAAGAAGAAGTTGATGATGATAACACTAATGATGATGCATGCATGATGGAGTGCTCTATAAGCTCACAACAAGGAGAAACTTCAACTAAGGTAATAAGTGCTAGAACTGCTGCTGATTTTTGGGATTGCATTCACTGGTACCTCTTCTTCCTCCCTCTCATACTTTAGAAATAGATATTGTACAAGCTTTTGAATTTCCCAATAATGACTTTGAATATTTAAGAGCTTTAATGATAAATAAGTATGATGGAGGAATCCCATCTGAGGAGGATAGGAAGTTATTGATGAATGTTGTTGTTGCTCAAGAAAAGGATTATAATACTAGGAGTAGAGTTGTCAAAGGAGTAGGGCCTCAAGCCAAACCTAAAACTCCATTGCTTTCAAATATTCCTAAAGAGGTTCCTAAGAAAGATACACCTTCCAAAGGCCTTGTTGTCCCAAACAAGATTCATACTTCTCCTCATGCTCAAACTGTCAAAAATCCGTGTTATCTGATGAGTCTATCATCTCCCTTCCAATGTTGCCTTGCCAAAGTGTGTTCCATATGACATTGCCCAAGTTTTGAGTCAAATCAAAGTTAGTGTTCCAATTGTTGAGCTGCTTAGGATTCCTGAGCACAAGAAGAGGGCATTTGAGTATTTGGGATTGAAAGAAGAGAAGAGTACCCCAGGAAGAAATGTAAACATTGTGGAGACTCCTCCAATCATTGAAGAGCTAGAAACACCACCAGCATTGGAAGAGCTAGATGAACCACCTTGAGGTTTATTTGGGAACATCCTTGGTAGATTCTCAGCTAAATGTGGATCCATTCTTCACCACTCTGATCATTAAGGATAGATTGTTGCACAACTGTATGTTTGATTCGGGGCATCATGTGCAATGTTATGCCTCTGAAGTCATGAATGAACTGGATATCAAAGTAACAACAACATATGGGAAGTGTACTACCATGGATTCCAGAGAGGTGCCAGTGGTGGGATGTGTGAAAGGTTTGGTGGTACAACTTGTAGCTTATCTGGGTAGGAACTTGAAACTTGATGTTGTTATTGTTGATTTCCCAACCAAGTGGGGTATGTTGTTGTCTAGAAAATGGGCTGCAAGTGTTGGTGGGAGTGTTCAAATGGATATGTCCTATGCCACCATCCCAATTGAGGGCAGCCTTGTCAAGTTGTATGGGAAAAGAAGATGTTGCACCTCATTGAAGACCCCAACAATGCATCTTATGAAGTGTTGTACACAAGTGTTGATGCTTTGATAACTTTATTGGGTTTGCTTGATGGGAAAGAGAAAAAAATGGATCAATGTAAGAATCTTGAACAAGTAGGCTCTCCATGGACTCTATTGTTTGATGGAGCTTGCTCCAAATTTGGAAATGGTGTTGGTGTAGTTCTGATTTCTCCAAGCTTGGAAGAGTTTGTTTTTTCTTTCAAACTTAACTTTGAGTGTACTAACAACATTGTTGAGTATGAAGCATTGTTGTTAGGTTTGAGAATTTCTTGGAAATACTATGTTAAAGACATCATTGTTAAGGGAGATTCAAAACTAATTGTTAAACAAATCAGAAAATTGTATGCCACTAAGAATCAAAGAATGAAACAATATAAGCATGCAATATGGGACTTGATTGAGATGTTTGATTCATTTAACATTGTGCATCATGATAGGAAGTTCAATGTTATGGCAGACAAGCTTGCAATGTTGGGATCTCGGTTTGATAGTTGTGCAATGTCCCCATATTGTGAATATGATGTTGAAGTGTTAACAAGGCCATCTGTCCCTAACAACATTAAACATTGGAAAATTTTTGATGATGATGCTCAGGTCAAAATATTTTTATAACAAAGGGGAGTTTGTTGATCAATGTATTGATTTGGAGCCAATGGTGTGTGCAGAGGGTAAAGAAACTTTGTTTGGAAGGATATCATCAACTGAAAAACTAATACCATCCCTAGAGGATTGGTTGCTCTTGAATCAAACTTTGATAATGTTGATTGCATTATTAATAGGCATATAACAGCCTCAAGGGATGTTGAAGAGCATGACCTAGGTATAGAGGAGAAACCAAGGAAGATCTGGTTGGGAAGTAATCTGAACAAGGAGGAAAAATAGTCCTATGTCCAGTTGTTGAAGAAGTATCAGGACTTTTGCTTGGCTTGGTCTTATTCAGAGTTGAAGGCATACAGAGAGGATCTATTTCAGCATGAAATTCCTTTGGAGCCTAATGCAAAACCATTCAGACAAAAGCAGAGGCCGATTAATCCACTCCTCTCTGTGAAGATGCAAGATGAGTTAAAAAATAAGAGATGGAGGGATCATTCAGCCAACAAGGTATTCTTCTTGGGTTGTGAACTTAGTGCCAGTTAGAAAAAGAATGGTGATATCAGGTTGTGCATGGATTTTAGAAATCTGAATAGAGCATCAATGAAGGATAATTATCCTTTACCAAACATGGATAACATGTTGCAATTGGTCACTGGTTCTGAGTTTTTATCTACTTTGGATGGCTTCTCTGGGTATAACCAGGTGGTTGTGAAGCAATCAGAGAGAATCAAAACTACTTTCACTACTCCATGGGGTACCTATGTGTATGTGAGGATGTCGTTTGGCCTGATGAATGTTGGAGCTACTTTTTAGAGAGCAATGGATGTAGCATTCTCAAGATATATAAATGACTTCATTGTTGTGTATCAGGATGATGTGACAGTTTTCTCCAAGAAGAGAAGTGATCACCTGCAACATTTAGAAAAGATGTTGATAAGATGCAGAGAGTATGGCATTTCACTCAATCCAAAGAAGTGCCATTTCGAGTGCAAAAGGGCCAAGTTTCTTGGTCACATTGTATCAAAGGATGGTGTCATGATTGATCCCGAGAGGGTAGAGGCCATCAACAAGGTCCCAATTCCAAGAACCAAGAAAGGAATTCAGTCCTTCTTTGGGAAAATAAATTTTATCAGAAGATTCATATCAAACTTTGTTGAGTTGACCATTCCAATTACTTGCATGCTAAAAAAGGACCAAGTAATCAAATGGGAAGAAGCTTGTCATTCAAGCTTTTCAATGGGATCAAGGAAGCATTAAAGCATGCCCCTATCTTAGCAGCTCCAGATTATAAGAAGCCTTTTCAAATATTTTCTTTTTCTTCAGAGAACACTATTGCATCTATGTTTGTTACAAAAGGATGATGAAGGGGCTGAGAGGCCAATTGCCTTTTTCAGTAAGGCATTACAAGGGGTGAGTTGAAGTACACCATTATGGAGAAGCAAGCATTTTCCTTGGTAAAAGCAACAAAGGTTTTCAGACCTTACATTTTGAGCTCTAAAGTTGTTGCTTATGTTCCCCACACCATGGTGAAAGATGTCTTATCAGAGATGGAGGTCTCAAGAAAAAGATGCAGATGGGTGAACAAGTTGCAGGAATATGACATGGATATCCAAACCAAAAAATTGGTAAGAGGTTTGGGCTTAGCTAAACTTATGGCTGAGAGCAACCTACAAACTATTGAGGTGAATGAGGTAGAAGAAGGAAGGGTGGATGTCCTTGAAAATTTGGTGAGTTCTAAATGGTACAAAGATATAATTTTTTATCTCAGACATCTATACTTGCCCTGAGTATTTGAGTAAAAATCAGAAAAGAGCTCTTAAGTTGGCTTCCCAGAAATATGTCATTACTGATTTTGGGTTAGCTTGGAAGAACCCTGAGGGAGTCCTCTTAAGGTGCATTACTAAAGATGAAGCCCCAAGATAATTTTGATCTCCATGGAGGAGTTTGTGGGGGCATTTTGTTGGAAGAGTCACAACACACAAGATCCTGAGGGCTGGTTATTGGTGGCCAACTCTTTTCAAGGATACAACTTTGTTGGTTAGAAGATGTGAGAGTTGTCAGCATTTTTCTGGAAGATTGAAAGCTTCAGGATCCCTTCCTTTATAGCTTGTATCAATTGAAGCCCCATTCAAGCAATGGGAATGGATTTCATTGGTGAGATTTCAAGACCCTTCAAGTGCTGGCCATAAGTGGATTCTTGTAGCCATTGATTACTTCACTAAGTGGGTGGAGAAATCCCCACCAAGAGAGAACACACCAAATTTTCATGGACTTCATGTTGAACCATATCATCTGCAGGTTTGGAGTGCTAGTTAAAATTGTTGCTAGAAATGCCATGAGCTTTAGAGATATAAACCTTTGGTGGCAATGTGTAAAGAATATGGGATCAATTTGACATATGCCTCCAACTATAACCCCCAAGGCAATGGAAAAGTAGAGTCCAACAATAAAAATTTATTAAAAATCATCAGGAGAACCTTGGAGCTGAACAAAAGGAAATGGGGTGAGCAGTTGAAGTTTGTTGTTTGGGTTGATAAAATTACTGTTAAAAGAGCTACTTGGAAAAATTCCATTTGAATTGGTGTATGACACTCAAGCTCTGCTATTTCCCCTGCATATGCAATTATCCTCATATCAGTTCATTCAACAACTAGAAGATCAAGAAGTTAGTCCATATGATGCTCACATTAACCAGATTGTTGAACTTGATGAAGAAAGGAGAGCATCTCACCAAAGGCATGTGAAGTTCAGAAAAATTGAAGAAGTTATTTGACAAGAAGGTCACTCCCAAAGCTTTCAACATTGGAGATCTTGTGTTGTTGTGGGATAGTAGACATGAAGACAAGGGAAAGCATGGTAAATTTGATGCACTATGGATGGGCCCTTACTCCATTGACATTTGGATTGGTGAACATACCTTCTTCTTGAAAGACTTGGATGGGAATTGCTTGAATTTCTTGTTAATGGCAGGCACTTGAAACATTTCTAGATTGATTCCCCAGAATCAAGGTGAGCATCATTTGTATAGTGTATAGTTTGTTGGTTGCTTTCTATCTTTTGTGTTTTTTCTCATTCTGGTCCTTGGTGACCTAGTTTTTTAGTTCCTCGGTTCATTTTTAGGAGATGGTTATGGTTTTCTACTCTCTACAAGTTGACTCCTTTTCCCAATGGATGTTTTTGGCACTTGGTCTATTATTTGGTTCTTGTGGCACTCACAGGAGTGCCCATCCTTGAGTCGGAGCCGATGTTGGTGCTCAAATTAGTCTCGCCCATTTTCCATTAAAATCCCTCAGTTTGCGCCTCTGTCATGTTTTTTCTCTCCCCATGTTGGTGCTTGAAAAATCTTGTCCTCCATTTGGTTTCCATGATTAGTTCCTCCTTGGTCAAGGTCACTTAAAAACCCAGAATTTGTTGATTTGTTCCTCTGTCCATCCATCTGAAGGTGTTTGTCAATTGGGCGTAAAACTCGGGTTGTTCCTTCCCTTCCATTTTCCACAGTCATGTGTTGTTGTCCTATGCCATTTTGTCCTAGGTACTTGAAGAAATGTGAATGGATATAGCTCGGAGGGTCATGTGTGAACCTTACAACATTTCCAAATTCTCTTGTCCTTGAAGAAAATTTCATCTCCGGCTCAAACAGTGGTTTCCCTACATTTTTACGGCTTGATGGTGTGTTTCTCCCATCAATTTTAAATCTCTACATCAGTGGAAACATGGCCCTTTTTGGTTGGATGTGGCTCAGGGGGCACTCTAAAACTTTGTGGATCATTTTTAACCCAAAACTTGTCCACGTGGAGGAATGATGCTCGTTTGAAGACTCACCTTTTTGTTTGGCCTTGGAGTTGTGCCGGAGGACACATGGAGGAGGATCATACTTTTCCCAGGACTTAGAAAATTTTCATGCAGCTGATATAGTTTTGGTGGGTCCATGGACACGTGGTGGGTTGGTGCTCATTTGAAGATCTATCTCAAGGTCCCACCTTAACAAATGTGATAGAGGGATAGGTGGAGGTTTCCACCGGCTCCATTGGGACTTAAACTTTTAAAGAAATTTTCTAAGGCTTGGGACACGTGGTGAGCCCATGCTCATTCAGGGTCTCCACTTTTGGGGACCATCTTGAAGTTACACCATAAAGACACGTGGAGGTTTCTGTCAGGCCTTCCTTTACTTAGACTTTTCAAGAACTTCCTAAAGGGCTTGAAGAGACACGTGGGAGGGACTACGCATGTTTGGGGACCACCGACCCTTGGAGTTTTATTTTGAAGAATCACGGAGGGGACACTTGGAGGCTTCCGCTCACTCTACCTTTTTGCTTGGACTTTTCAACGGCCAAAGAAGACTATCTTAGACCTTGACACATGGCGCCTTCCATGGTCTGAACTCTCAATTTTTTAACAAACTCTTGCTTTTTGGAATGAGACACATGTTTAGCCCATGTTTGTTTTCGGGTCTCTACTTTTTTTTGGGACCATCTCAAGATGTGCCATTGAGATGCATGGAAATTTGAAAATTCAAAAGGCGGGAGGCGGACTCTTGGGGAAAATTTGGAAAAATTTTTTTTTCCAAAAATAGGTAAAATAGTAGAATTTAGCCACGGTTCCTTTGGGACCCACATTGGGACACGTGTCAAGCCCATTTTTCAAAGGCGGAGGGGTGGAGAAAATTGAGAAATTTTGCATTTTTTCCAAAAGGGTGTAAAAGTAAAAAGGAACCTCCGAGGCCCATCTTAACTCGGATCTCCCATGTGGATGGTCCAAATTCAAAAGAAGATCAATGAAAACTATGCATATGTATCTGATTTTCTACCATTTCTACTCCAAAGCTCTTGGGATGCAAATTTTTATGGTTTTTTATCATTTCTTGGAGTCTCCTACATGCAAAATGAAGAGGAACATTAATTTGATATCTTGGTTTGGTGGGGAAGGTCTAAAAACATCTTTCACCATTAAAGATGTAATCTATTTAGGATTCGACTTGATCTTTCTTTCCTTGCACGCAAGAGACCTGTTGATATCTTGGTTTGGTGGGAAAAAAATGAAAACATCTTTTACCATTAAGATGTGATCTAACTATTGGCCTCGATCTGATTTTCAAGTTTTCCTTCCTTGGCATGCAAAGAAAGAACCAGATTTGACAGATTGGAGGAGGAAGTAGTTGGCGCGCGAGATGAAGAATGACTTACCAGGTGAAGAATTGAATGCTGGAAATATTTGGAGAGATTTTCCTCTGCACACACCTGACAAATTTTTTTGTAAATCTAATTCTGGGAGTCACGATCAAGGTCATAACACGTAATGGTGCTTTGAATGTTTTTGGTTTTGGGGAAAAATCTATTGTAAATGAAATGTTATAAATTACATGAATTTTCATGCAAATGGTTGGAGTGTTAGAGGTTGGAGCTAATTCCTGAGAGAAAAGTTTGATAGAGCCCATCTTTTCTAGAGACTATTTGAGGAACCTGTTTATTTATTTTGTGTTAAATTTGATCATGTCAAGGTGGTTGCGAGTGTACAACCATTGACAAGCTCTGAGATTGTTCTAGAAACTTTCCCTTATTGATAAATTTAATCAAATTTGAGTAAATATGTGTTTGATTTTGAGAAAAATTATGTCTTGCTTCATTTTTGAATGTCTACAAATAGTTTTCTTGTTCCCATTGCAATCTTACATTGAAATCTCTGTGAATCACACAAGATCTTAGCTTTGTGATAGTTTGGTGGCACTTGCAATTTCATTTATCAAAAGATTTTCATTTGATAGTGAAATAAACAAGTTTAAAATCACTTTACTCCTAGCATGATGATTAAGATTGTTTGTTAGCCTTTGAGGGTATCTTAGGCATGATAAAATAGAGGTTGATAGTGTTTAATTAAGTTTTCAATTTGAGCCTTCATTTTGGATCCTTAAAGTTTGTGTGAAAACGTGTTGATCTGGGCCTCCATTAAAAGCACACCATTCTAGTTAAAGGGACATTCTAGTTGTTTTGAATCATTCTGTTGATCAAACCTTCCATTTTTGTAAAAGTCTCAAAGATCTAGCGAATCAAAGTCTACTCTACCTCACCTCCAACAAATTCATTTAAAAACAACCAATCCTACCCATACTACCCCTGTTTTCCTCTGTGTGCACAAATGCATAATTTCTGTTACCAAAACATGAATAAGCAATAAGGTTTTCATTGTCTTTAGTAGCCTAAACCTTTCTCAGAAAATATCTCCATTATCTAGGGTGATAACTCATGAGAGTTAGATTTTTTTTTATTGATCATGTTTTCTTCAAGGTCTTCTCAATAAATATGCAACGAAAGGATATCTTCATCTCCTCCAAAAACAAGAGGCTTCAAATACTCTTAAGGGTGCTTCCCATTTCTCCACATCTAAGTGATAAAGAGCAAGCTACATTTTTCCCAGCTACAAAACGACACACTACATGCACTGCTCATCTCTAAGCTTCCTATTAAAATTTTGATGCTTTCTAAGCTTTTGAGGTAGAATCAATTTGGGGATCAACATGTCCCACATACTCTTATCCCTCCCCATACAAGAATAATTAAGAAATGCAAGCATTCCTTATCCAAGGTGGGGCACCCAACCCAAACTCTCTCCAAACTTTAAATAACTCTTATGCCTCCCTACTTGAATTCTCCCCATAGTCCCCTCCTACACCATCCTTAGGTAATATACCCAAGCACCCAAAATCATTCTAAACACTCAACAAAACAAGAACACAACACAAAATAGAGGAATAACATAAGCAAAAGTAAAGCTCCTACCTTTCCATAGTAGAGCTTGTTCCAAGAGTCAAACTCCAAGCTCCCACATGGGCAAAAACTCTCCAAATTTCTCTAACGCATAGAAATGAAAGAGCACAAAAGAATGAAGTAACCCCAAACAAGCAAATGAACTTGAATAAATAGAAAATGGAAAGAGGAGTGTGAGGTGGTTCCATGTAGGATGCCACATCAATCATCCTCAACTCCACCTCACAAGTCAAAATTCAAACTCCAAAGCACAATTAATAAGTGGTTGAAGAAATTACATTTTACTTACACACAAAATCCATTCCCACACCGCTTAAGGACCAAAAGCAATTACATTTAAGAAGGTGCAATAAATACTTACAATTAGTCTTCCCAAAACACATAATGGGGTTTAATTTTTACCCCCAACCCATAAATAGGGTTGGCATGGAAATTTAAGAGGTGTGGGACAAGTTTAACTTGTCCCAAAAAGCTATAAAATTGTCCCTTAAGCCGAAATTTGAATTTTCATGGGGAGGTAGAGTGTACAACACTCACGATCAAAAGCACTCAATCTTACAACACAAAACTCAAGAGTCATCTAGTCTAATAAATGAAAAATTTGGTCACATACAAAATGGTTAATAACAAGATTAATTATCTTAAATACGACACTAAAACCCATTAAGATAAGGGGGAAGAATACATCTTAGTTTTAAATAATTAAAAAGCAAGGAAATTACATCACTAAAAATCACATACTACATTAAGTAAGAAAAACTAAACAAATTACAACACATAACCCATTGGTCACAATTTCAACGTAACAATAATTAAAACACACACAAACAAACACATGTTGCCATGGTGACCCTTTTTGAATTCACCTAGAATTTCAATGTGGTTGGTCTCCAATCGTCCCAGTGTTTTTTTTTTTTTTTTTGACATGTTTACCGTAAAACACATAACACCTCCTTTGGCCTCGTGGCCACATCAAAACAATCTTTGATAACATTAATAGTATAAATCCACAATCATCTATATATGAATAAATTATTATGTAGACAAATACAATATCGGTTACAATTTCTAGCAACATTTCTATTCTACATCTCATCCATGTCAAAATGATCACAATATTGGTTCAATTATCAAAGGTCTACTCAATATGAAGAAATATCATATGTTTGAAAAACATATATGTATATAACCATGTCAACAACATATAAAAATTAACATAAAATTTCTCTAATAATCCACATGCATCATATACGAATCAAAATCAACATTAGTATTTGATCTCTAACATCTAACATCATGCCAAATTTAAAACTACAATATTATCCAAAAGTATAGTTGGCGATTGTGATATCATAATCAATAAAAAAAAAAGGTGTCGAAGGGAAGTGGGCACTACATCCACCTCCCTAGACTCGACTTCCTCATGCAAGTCACTGAACAGGTTGAAAACAAAACTTGTAGCAATGTAGCATCCTCTCACGTAGTCGCACTCTCATCATATCTGTCCCACTACACTCAAAACCGTCAATCTCTCTACCACGGAAGGCCTAGATCTTATGCTCTAAAATGCGTACGGCTCCACCATCACACCCCCGATCCTAAACCTATAATGAGGTTTAATCCAACACATGAGAGGGATCTATAATATATCTCATAAATCTTGAAACATGAAACACATAATGGAAGTTAGACAAGCTAGGTGGAAATGCTAGATGATAGGACAAGGGATCGATGCACTCCAAGATCTCAAATGGACCCAAAAATCTAGGAACTAACTTAGAACCTTTTTCAGTAATCTGATAGGGATCTTATGTGGCCTAACACGAAGGAACACTTTCATGCCCACATAAAAATATGATCTATCCTATAATGATCTGCATACTTTTCTCGCCTATCCTGCGCCTCCCGAATCTCTTCCTAATCATAAAAACCTCATTGCACCATGTCCTATAGTAATGCTATCCCAAGAGAAACCTTGTCCTCTAACTTTGTCTCAACTAAGAGGTGTCTTGTACTCTCTTCCATATAACACTTGAAAAGGAGCCATGCCTATCAAACATTGAAAACTATTATTGTACATGAACTCCACCAAGTATAGGCACTCCTCCCATCTTGATTGGTGATCCATGATGTACATCCTAAGCATGTCCTCCAAAATCTAATTCACCTGCTCCATCTCCATCTGTCTTGCAGGGTGATATGTTGTCTTGAAATTGATCTACATCTCGAGGGCATCCCATGGTAGTCCGTAGTGGGAAGTGTACAAAGGATCATTGTCCTGAAATGATCTTCCATGGGATCATGTGTAGCTGAGGATCTCATCAAGATATACTTGTGCCACTGCACTAGCTATGTAGGTGGTCTTCACCGAAGAAAAATGAGCCACTCTTGTCAATTTATCCACTATGACCATGATGGCATCATGGTGGTATCTCGACATCGGCGGAGCTAACAATAAAGTCCATGGAAATGGTGTTCCACTTCCACTCTGGTATAGCATGAGGAAAGAGAAGGCTATCTATATCGCTGATGTTGACGTTCACCTCATGACACTTTAAACAAAGCATGACAAAAACTAAGCCATGTCCCTCTAAATTCCCCTTCAATGATACAAGCTCGTCTCAAAGTGGCGTGCATCTTCTTCACCCCAGGATGGGCTGAATAGGGTGCACGATGTGCCTCTATCAAAATGTCCTATCTCAAAACCCATCTTTAGGAACATAAATGTGACCTCTTTTCCTAAGAAGGCCATCCATCTCTAGTAAAAAACAATCAAAATTATCCTCGGGGGTCTCTGGGATTCATTCTTTGCCACCGCCGCAAGGTAGAATTTTTCGTGAGGAAGCATCTCGTAATATCCTCGGTCCACAAATTTGTGCCCACTCAAGTGGCCATAACCACATGTCTCCATCTACTCAAGGCATCTGCAACCACATTCTCCTTCCTCTTCACATGCTCTATCTCCATGTCATACTCACAAAGCAACTACATCCAATGCCATTGACAAGCATTGAGATTGGGATGTGTGAAGAGGAGGCATAGACTCAATTGATCAGTATTGAGTGTAAAATATTTGGCTAAGAAGAAAGTGTCTCCATCATACCAAGGCGTGAAAAACTGCCACAAGCTCAAGATCATGAATCGGATAATTGATCTCATAATCCTTGAGTTTGCAAGACTCAAAAGCCACTACTCTACCCTCCTGCATCAACACACCTCCAAGTCCTACCAAAGAAGCATCTTTGCATACAAAGAACTCGCCGTGAGGATCACGTCTCGCAAGAATAGGCATTGTCATGAGGCATTCCATTAGTTTCCTAAATAAAATTTATCTCTCGGTTACCTCAAGTTTACAAAAATTTAAAAATTTTAACACCCCGAAAAGAAAAAAATTCCATTCACTAAATAAGTTGCATTAGATTTAAATCGTTATCTTTGTATAAAACCCATAAACAATTATTTTCTCTAAATCAAAGAAAACTAACTCATCGAAGATAATGAAGAGTAATATTTCCAATTTAGATGCTAGTTTTCATTTATTAACCTTCATGGTTTAAAGGAAAGGACTCCAAATCAAAGAAATTTATATGTATAGTTTTTTGAATTAAAAGAGAAACTAATAGAATTTAATTCAACATTTTTAGTGAGAACTAAACAATATCTCAAAACAAATTTGAAATGCACTCCTCATAACATTCCACTCCAAACATACCCTTAAATCTATCATTTTATAAAGATCTCAATACAACACAATGCTATACTAAAAAGTAATTTAACAAAGCAAGGTAAAAATTACCAATCAACCGAATTTCTTCTCAAGAATGCCTAAAAACAAAATCAATATTTCATCTTTTGCAATATATCCAAATCCATATGTGGCAAGAGATTAATTTTCTTTCAATGTAAACAAAATAAGACATAACACCTCTATAATTCTACATCAAGAGTAAAATTTTACTTTACTATGAAAAAAATAAAATTAAACACACAAGAAATATATTTTCAAGAGGAGAAACCAATAAAATTAACTACTCAATTTCCTTTTAAAAGATATAATGTCCTTTCAACTTTTACCATGTAACTTATAACGCTAATAAAATCTTTTGAAGCTTGATTTTTAAAAATATGAGAATATTACTGTTATCTCTCGAAAGTGCACCAGTGAGAGATGGCTGCGTATTCTAAGTTTGCACAAATGATCTCTCTCTTTCGTAGATACAATGGAAACACCTCAGGTCTGTGGGTATACCTATTTTGAGGTGAGTCTCTGGTATCAAGGCCGGTTCCTTATTGGTGTATCCTAAACTACTTTCTGGGAGTTTGAGGGGAAAAGATAACTAAAAAGATGATTAAAACTAAGGTGATACACCAAATTTGTATGAGGGCTTTGATTGAGTATATGCACAACTGATCTGTGAAGGATTCTTGATGCATGAACCAATAGTTTTTCTGCAGAATATTTAAGGGCAAAACACTTGATTATACTGAGGGAGGATCACAACAATACTAATAAGTTAACATGCACATTAAAATTTAAGCAGAAAGGACTAAAATTTGCAGTAGGGTAAGGTGGTTGATCAGGGAATTTGCATTCACAAGATTAATATAACATACACAAGACTGTAAAGTAACTTGGAAAGGCAAAAACACTTCACACTCAGAGGGTAAAAACTGGAAAAAAATTCTTCAGTACTCATATATCCAAAAGTCCTCTGGGAAGAATTCCTGCTTTGCAAAGGCACACAATATATAGCAAAATAAACTTTCCCACCCTTCCTAAAAATAGACTAAGGTTGTACTCACCCATGCATCCTAATTTTATCCTTTATTTAATAATAAATAAAGGGATAAAATAATACAAACTAGAGTATGCAATTAAAAATAGGCATTAATAGCCTTGTTTACAATGTAGTCAAATTGAAGTTGACTGTTCTATTTTTAAGAAAAGAATGGGTGAATAATTTGCTAATAATAAAATTGCTTGCTAGGCAAGTCTCCCTCCTTTGAGCATGCAAATTCATCTTCTTCTCTATTCTATCTTCTTGTGAAGCATGCAAGAAATACAACTCTCTTCCTGTGAGCAAATAATTACAACACTTAGCAATATTTGCAAAAATAATTCATCCAAACATTAATCCTGATTGGGACCACCTTTTTCTCTGATGTTGAAACTTTTCCTGAGTGGTCACATGAGTGACACTTTGCAACTCCACTCCAACCTCCTTGTGGGGACCACCTTTAACTCGCTTGGTTTGGCCACCTTGGTGGACTTTAGCATATAAAAGGGCATGTTTCGAATACACATGGGGAACTTGTAATAGTTATCACCATATAATATTTGACCACCTTTAATAACATATATGGCTCTTATAATATTCAGCCACTTTTGACTATTGTTTCTTTGTCAGCTTCAATTTGAAAGGACCCAATGATTATACCTAAAAGACTAACCTTTTAGGTGATCATGCCGGCATGTATGGCGGATTTATTTGTTTTGGATCAACTATAGTCAGACTTTACAAGTCATAATGCAATGATAATTTGAAAGACACGTGGGCTGGCCCCTTCCCATGGTGACTCACCCCTCCATGCATTTGTCGGTGGCAATTTAACCTGTGTCGAGTTTTCTTTGATATTGGTGATGGAAACTGGGACGTTGATCTTTTACCTATGATTTTCGATGCCGTTGATCTCTTACCCGTGATTAGGGTTTAGGCTTTGCATTTAAAATAGTTGGTGGGGACTAACTGTGGTTGGTTGCTTTGAATTTGGTGAACGATCACCGGTCGTTGATCTTCATACCTAGATGAAGGTTGGTCGTTGATGCTTGACACTTGGTTAGGTTTCATTAACTCTCCTCTCGAGTTGGTATGGTAAAAGGAAACTTGAACCCGATGATCATTTCATTCGAAATTTTGTGAAGCGGGTGAAGCCCTAGAAAAATTTCTTTTGATGCCATGGTTGAAACTTCTGAAGCTCGGGTCAATCCATTTTTCAGCCTTCTTGGCCTTCGAGCATCTGTATACTTGGTCTTTTTCTCTGTAAGAGTTTTCTGAGTAAGATCTCGTCGATCTTTTTAATAGTTATCATTGTCTTTAAGCTTGGATTTTCTGATTTCGCCGCCATAGTTGTTCTCTTGGAGCTCATTTCTATGTAACTGTGAATACATACTTGTACGAATTTGGTTCTTGACCATTTTTAAAAGCTCTGGTTAGAATTTGTGGCTCCTTTAATCTCAAGGATTCAGCCATTACCGTTTGAACTTCTTTCAACCATGGTTTAGAGGTAACTCTGGATTCACCCTTTTATGAAAGGCTCAGTAGTATGAATACTCTATTTTGCTTGATATTGATAAGCTTGTGTCACCATAACTTTCTTGGTTATTATTGTTAGCTTTCTTCGAACTGACTATGGAGGGTTTGCTAGATAGTTTATGTTCTGGGTATTCCATATTTTGCTTCGCTATCTCTAGATCTGGATTTTTCATCGAGAGTTTTATCTGTATATCTTTGAGGGCATGTGTTTTCTCTATACTTTGACTTCTCTAGCCTTAAAATGGTGACTGTAGGTGTATGTTGGTTACAAAATCTACTCATACCCTGATTAAGAGCTTTCCAAAGACAAACCAGAAATTTAAATCTTTAATCGAGAGGTCTCATATTGTATTTTGTTTTTCTGATTTGTGCATTCTTTACCTTTGATAGTCACTCCACTTAGTCTTCTCTATGATTTCTTTACTTTATCCTCTACGGCCATGTGGGTTTATCGCCATTGTATGATTGTAGGGGTTTTGATATGGATTTCTTCTAAAACCTGTCCACCGTGGAGTCCTATATTCCATGATGGCCACCATTTTCCTTCATGAAGCTCGGCCTTTTCCTGAGTTTCCTGTGGTCATTCTGAGACTCAGTTTTCTTCCTTTTTGAGATTTTATTTGAAGTAGCCACCGTTTTGATCAATTCAAACTTTGTACCGTGTTATTCCTTGATACATTCCTTGGAGGCTGTTTTTGAATACCTGTATCTTCCGTTTTTGTAGCTCTTCAAGTTGTATTAATATAAAATGCTATTCGAGACTGCCTTCATTAAGAAAATTTTGTTCTTTGGCTGAGAGTAGCTTCTTTGATTATAGTCTTGAGTTATACTCATCTCTTTTACTCTGAGCCTGAAATGATATACCTATTCTGAATAGATAATTACACTTTAGATCTAGGTTATTATGACTTTTGTAACTCTGAATTTGTTCTAATGATGAAATTTCCTTTTACTTATCATTCGGAACTGGAACAATGGCTTCACTTTGATAGTTTCTTTTACTTATCTCATTGCCTATACCTTGTGAATCCTCCAAACTCATAAACTAGTTCTGCCATCATCTTGGGACTGCAATATATAGTTATTTTGAAGAAAATAAAGTGTTATCTTGCTCGAAACTATATCTGTATGTTTGACTCTTCTGCAACTCTTTGACTTGGATATGAGAGCCATTTGTATGGTTATTTACCTTGTATTCTGAAGATGATGATCTGATGCACAATTTAACCTTTCTACTCCAAGTTTGATCTTTTCCTCGAATAGGTAATGAATTTCTACATGCTTGCCTTATTGTTCTTTTCAATGAAATATTGTTTACCTGTTTGCAAAACAAACTCTGAATTTGATGATTTCCTTAATGAAAGTTTAAACTTGCAATCTTTTTATTCCTTTATTTCAAATTCTGAGATGGTTCTTTGTAATATTGTAAGTGGCTTTCTAGAAATTGTAAACAATTTTACCTCATTTGAACACCATTTTCAGGCATAAGCCTTGATTTAGATACTTTATTCTGTTACTTTCACTGCATTTCTTTAATTTCCGTTTGGATATAGATGCTAGAAAGTTGTAAATGTTGATTTTATAAGGTGAAGCCCTCGCCAACATTTTCAACCTAGACATGTTCCTTGCCTACAAGTATCCCCTCTATTCTGAAAAATTTGAGCTCATGAAGACCTGTAGCTTAATCTGGTCTTTTCTTGTATGGCTACTATATGATGATCATTCATGCACTTTGTGTCTTCTATAGCTTACTTTAAACTTGTCTCGTATCTAATTTTAATGTCATCATGAGATAGATTCTTTTGTTCACCTGTAATGGCTTCTGCTTATGTTTTAGATGAGTACTACCTTGCTTGAATGAATGTACTTCATTGATATTGTAGTAATTTTGTGCTCTCATATCTACTTTATTTTGAAAACTATAACTTAGAAAAGCTGAAATTTGTAAGATTATCTTGGAATTTCAATTCCCTTTAGTTGTGGTGGCATAAAGAATTTTTTTTTTTGCATTATATACTGTATTTCCTTTCATTACAACTTTGATATGTATGCTGAAAAATCTGGAATGTTGATTTTACATGGCGAAGCCCTGGAAAATTTTTCCCAGAATCTTCTCTCTCATCCTATTTCAGCTGTAACCCTTTTTTCTTTTAGCTTCAGCTTGTTGAAATCTGATTCTCCCTCTTCTTTGCAAACTGAAAAAAGTACTTTTGTCTTCCATTCTCTCTTCTGAGCTCTAACCTCTTCCATTTGTAGAATGTTTAATGAATTTTGAGTTGCACTTTCCTTCTTCTTAGCATGTACTTATGACTTATTTATTTCTCTCTTTGGCTATAACCTATACCTGCACACTTAGGAAAATAGTTAGGAAATATTTAGGCTTTTTGGCCTCTCTTATGTCCATGTTTTCTTCTTTCTTTTCACTTTCTTCTTTCTGAGTGATTAAAGCATGCATGTAGTTTTTCCTTCAAGTAGAATACATCTCCTTTTAGGGGAAGATTCATATGCATAAAGTAGGATAGTGTAGGAATATGGTTTGATCCCTGAGCTCGTAACTAATGGTTGACTTATTTTTGCTTTTTAGGTACCATGACTTGAGGATGAAGGAGCTGGCAAGGAAATGCTCTGCACAACAAAGAACATATAAGGCAATGAAGGGTTCACCCTCATAGTCCTTTGCTTTATCCTTCATGCATGTGTATCTTTCTATTCAATAGATGTACTTTACTTTCCAGCTTACATCCCACGGCTTGTGGGAACAATTTGACTATCCTTCGATTAAAGCATTGAATTGTGTAAATGAGTCAGTATGTTTTTCTCGCATTTCGCTTTCTATATGGATTGTATAATGAACTAAACAACCGAGTAACATAATTCAATGTCTTACTCATGAAGGAAACAACATGTAATAGAACTTATAACATCCATTAATGAAATTTGATTTCCTATGATATGCACTTATGTTTGCTGTTCCGAAACTTTACACTTCACCTAGTCTCGTGATTGGATGTCCTCATCAAGACAACACAACTATCCTTCGGGGCTTGTGTTCTTTTGTTGAGGATAATCATGAAATTGCAGACTATGTGATTTGTTACGTTTTGTAATAGCACACATAGCTATAAATTTCATATAATATTTTAAATAAATTAGCAACAATTCAATAATTTGATGTGATCTCCCCTAGCTTAGGTATACTTCACCTATTCTATCCTTCGTAAGAAAGTTTCGAGTTGCCCATTTTTGCACAAGTGCAAAAATTGTCAACATTTATGGTGATCCTGTGGGGAAAACTACCTACTAGCTTATATACCAGTGCCTTGCTCTTTTCCATTGGGCATGGAGTCTGAAGCATATAACCAAAATCTACCTTTTCTGAAAGGTCCAACCCTTCCAAAAAAAACTAAAGCTAGGAAAGGATCTAGTAAACTAGACCACATGCACAAATGCACTTATTGAATTGAAAATGATGCAATGTGTAGAAACTACACTTATTGAAGGGAAATCCTACTCTAACAATCACTGTAAGATTTTCAATAACAGTGTTTGAGAAACATACCATTCACAGGAATGGGAAGTTCCTCTCCATTTAGCTTCGAAAGCTGAAAAGTGTTGTGTTCCTTGTAAGCTGAAATCATGTAAGGACCACTCCAGAGTGTATCAAACTTTGAGTGTCTTCCTAGCTTTGCATGATCAACATCCCACTTTAACACAATATCTCCTTCATTGAAGACTTTGAATTTGGATTTCTTGTCAAAAGTCTTCTTGATTTGTTCTGATTCTTTTCCATATTTAAATGAGCTTGATTTCTTAGCTCTTGTAATTCCATTAACTTTGCATAACGAACCTGCAATGGTTCATTCTCAAGTAGCTCCATTTGATGTAGCAAATCTAATGCAGGTAACTCAACTAAAATAGGCATTCTTGCTTCTTTTCCATACACAAGTTTGTATGGTGAATTGCTAACTGATCTTTTAGGAGTCACTCATTGGCACAAAGTGCAAAATTCAACATCGATGTCAAACTCTTTGATTATCCTTGAGTTTCCTTTAGATGATTCTTAATAGATTCTTGTTAGTACTTTCAGCTAAGCCATTACCTTGTGGGTAATAATTAGATGAAGAACTCAAATATATTCCATGTTTGACAGCCCAATCTATTACCTTTGCACCGAGGAATGCTAAAGCATTATCTAATATGATAGTTGCAGGACACCAAATCTGCAAACTATTCCTTCATAAAAGGATAGTATTGAAGCTTCGTTAGCATCTTTCAAGGCTATTACTTCAGTCCATCATGTAAAATAATCTGTAGCAGTTAAGATCCACTTATGTCCTTGTGACGAAGGTGGGTTTATCATGCTAATAAAATCAAGACCCCACTGCATAAAAGGTTGATCAGATGAAATAGGATGCAAAGGCAATGAAGCAAGACATTCTTTTCCAACAAAGAAAGCACATTTCTTACACTTTCTAATCCATTCAAAATAGTCTTTGAATATGCTAGGCCAATAGTAACCTACTTTCATAATTTTTAAAGCTGTAGTACGTGGCCGAGAAGTGACCTCCGCAGTCCTTCATCGAATTATCATAATATTTTTTGAATTTTGTCCTAATCAACACCTCACACCAAGATTGCATTTATGTCCCTTTTGAACAACAAACCATCAATGAAAAGATAAGGAATAGCTTATAATCTAAAATATCTTCATTTATTCTTATCCATACCTTCCGGATAGGTGCCATGTTGTAAGTAGTTCACCAAATCAGTCATCCACCTTGATTCTTGGATCTCTTGAGCAAGTTCAAGTTGTTGATTTTCTAGTTGAACCATGATATTTGATTGCTAATACGTAATTTCAGCATGTTGTTTTGAATCTTTGGGTTCTGTAGCTTGTTGTTTTTCCATATCAGCAATTATATGTTCACATAAACCTTTACCTCAAACCATCTTAGCAACCTAGATATCAACATCATATTCCATAACCTTCGTTATCTAGCCTGCTCTTTTCTCATTCAATTCTTTATTTAAAAGGAAAGCTTTCACACTTGGATGAGAAACAAGAACATGAATTTTATTGTTTGAAAGCATGTACTTAAAATTCTTTAGTCCTCTGACTACTGAAAGTACTTGTTTTTCAAGAAATGTATACCTTGTTTCGTAATCATGCAAACTCTATCCAAAGAAAGAAATTGGCTGCCCAATATTTTCATCATTAACCTGAGTGAAATTAATGAGATTGTTTTAACTATTACAAGTGCATACATTGCAAAATCTTTATCAAAATTTGGGTTTGTAAGAGTAGGAGCCTCGAGAGATAGCTGATTTAATTACTTCAAAACCCTCCTTTCCTTCGCTGGTCCAAGAGAAAGTTTTCTCTTCTTTAACATAGTCAAGCTAATCTGCTTGACCAATGCTACGAAATCTAGTACAAATCTTCTAAAAAGTTGATTTTTCCAAGAAAACTTTGTAATGCCTTCTTATGATGAGGAAATGATAGCTATGAGATAGCTTCAATCCACGAAAGGATCAATTTCTAAACCTTTCTTAGAAACAATATGGCCAAGTAATTTATCTTGATGTACTAAAAGATAGACTTCGTGAGGATTTAGAGATAATCCAAACTACCGCATAACTGAAATGTCTACCTTAAATGCATCGATGCTCTTCTCGGATTTTTTTACAACACAAAGAATATCATCCAAATAAACTATAATACATTTGTTTAACAAGCTCAAAAGCCATGTCCATTGCACGTTGAAACATTGCTCGGCATTTGAATGACCAAAAGGATTTCTTTTCAGTAAGCATAGGTACCCCACTTGGTGGTAAAAGTTGTTTTGTATCTATCTTATTCTTGGACTAAAATTTTACTATAGCCATTGTAACCATCTAGAAGAGATAATCTATCTAAACTTGTGACTGTTCTCAAAATATGACCCATATCGAAGTGGGTAATGATCTTTTAATGAAGCTTTATTAAGATCTCTCAAATCTACACATAGTCGATTTCACCATCTTCTTCCTTACAGGAACAAGATTAGCTACCCAACTTGAATGCTTAACTAGAAAAATAATACCTAATTCGATCAACTTGGATAACTCTTTCCTCATTAGAGGTTCTATTTTTAGATTTACAGCCTCTGTTTCTATCTTACAGCTTAGCATTTGGATGTAACTCGATTGTATGTTGTGCTAGACTGGGATCAAATCCTTTCAGATCTTGGTATTTCCAAGCAAAGACATCTTTAAACTCTTTGCAAAGATTAATAAATGACTACTTTTCGGTTAAGGAACATACCTTTCCAAGAAATAAATTTTTCCCTTCATCAACCAAGATCTCTTCATAATTATCCAAGGGGGTTGACATTTTAGTCTTCACCTTTCTTAATTGATCGTCAGTGTTGAAGATGTCTTCCAATGTAACCAGACCTCGAGGTAATTTATTTGTCTTCAACTGAACAATCTGATCACCATATAAATGTTGTAACTTATCCTGATTAACTACAGAGAATTCAGCTTCTTGCTGCAAAAACCTCAAAAATTACCAACTTGATTCATTATGAAGTGTAGAAGCCCCGACAATTAGCTTAATATGAGGCTGAATTTTGTTGTTTTCAATCTATTCCAACACTTCAAAACTAGCACCAACTCTGCCGTAAGTCTATATACATGCTTATTTTCAGCTCTGGGAATAGAGTGAATATTAATAGCCTCAAAATCCTTCATTAATTCTAAAACTCTATGTCTCTGTAAGACTTCATTAGTGGATTCTTACAAACATTGAAGTTTTTAATTGATTAGTAACTAACCTTAATCACCAAAATTTGTAATGTCCCCTTTCTAGCCCAAAGTAAGCCATGATTAATGCTTCGTATTTAGCCACATTATAAGTGCATGTAAATTGAGACTCAAAGCTTTGAGAAATACTTTTCTTTTGTTGGGGAAGTGAGCATCAAACCTGCTCCCTATTCTTTCTTGTTCTTAGCTCCATTAAAATGAAGCTTCCAAATCCCTTCTGTTGAATCATCTGTTTTAGACAGCAAGGGATGTGGTGTATTTTCTTCATGCATACAATACACACCAAAAATATGTTCTTTAACCTCCTTAAAAGGATCATGAGCATGTTCTTCAACTATCTTTTCATCCATAAATAGGTTAAAAACACCATCTCATGCTAAAACCTCTGAGCTACATTCTACAACGTAGTCTTTGTCATCTACTATCTCGAACCTAATCTCCAAAGTGGTTTGTTCATCTAGTAAATCAAACATCTCCTTGTCACCTAACATGTTCTTACTTGCACTAGAGTCTATCAATAAGACTCTCCTCGTAGTCTCGAAGACGAAAAAAGTTTCTTACCATAATGGGCTCCTTCTGAAGTCTCCTCATCAAATTCATTATCTTGTTGGGCTACGAGATGTCCCTTGTTATTTCTCTAGTGGGGATGTCATTTGGAATTTTGAAAATCTTCACACCTTGATGTGCTTGTTTGACTTGAAGACCCTTGTTTCAAGCTATTGTACTAAAATGATCGGTGTTGTGAGTGTTGGTTATGCAAATGTGACACCACCTCTTTGAATTTTGATCTTTCTACTATTGTTTTGGTTATGCTTGATGTGGCTTCTCTAGGGGACCCTTCCGATGCTTTTGGCCATGGTATGGCTTTGATAATGTGTCTTTATCCCGAGACTCTTCTTGGGATGAATTGATTTCCTCTTCAAGAAGAAAAAATTCACAAGTTATTCAAATGCAATTATTTTTCTTAGACACATTTAGTGTCATAATGAACATACTGAATTGAGAAGGAGTGCTCTAAAGTGATCGGTATGAGAAGTTTTTCGTCCACCGCTTCACCGAGTGCTAATACCTCCGATCGCTTAACTTAGCCACATGACATAAGAACTCCTCAACTTTCTCATCTAACCCCATAGAGAGGGTGTGTAGATTTGACTAAAGATGGAGGATCTTAGTCTGATTTTTGGCTTCATAAATTGTTACAACTTATCCCAAGCCTCCTTTGGTTTCTCCGCATTCCGAACATGCATTTGCACATCATCACTAATACTGAGCATTATCTAGCATCAAGGCTTTGGCACTAGCCATCTCATACTTTATTAATTCATTAGGGGTTGTGGGAGTGGTCACATATCTAGTCACGATGCCCCATAATCCTTCAAACTGAAGGATTATCTCATCTTTGTTTTCCAAGCCACAAAATTGGGCCCTTTAAGTAACTGAGCATCCGAAAGAAGCAACTTCAGAGTCAACATTGTAATAAAAAAATTTATTTATTCAAGAGTTATTACACTGTAAATGTTGTGAGGCACAAATTGAGGAGAGAGAAAAGAGATTTGTTATCTCTTGTTGTTTTTTCTTATTCAAGAAGTAGATACAATATTTATAGGAAGGATAGCTAACGATACTCTCCACAATGTAAGGGAGATTATTATCTACTTAGAGAATAATGGAATAAACAAAAAACAAACTCTCCTAATTATATAAAGTAAATCCTACATATGTTTATGCTAACAAATGTTCACTAAATTTTTAGATTTCTTAACTATGGTATAATTAGGTTTTATTTTATCCTCTTGTGTTACCCCAAATTAACTCTATTCTAATGTTATAATAACTTTATTGGTTAATGTTTTAATGATTTCTTCATAAAGGTAAATCTATCTAAGATTACTTCTGGTATATGCATATTCTAGTTTTATTGATTATTAATCGATGATATATACTAGGATAAAATAGCATATTATTTTTCTATCACACTATTATTATATCAATCACCTTATGGATACCACTTTTCATACAACCTTTATCTATCTCTTATATCCCTTATCTATCTTACAACCATAGTTTACATATTTCTTACATACATATCTCTTATATATCATATTAAAACCTATAATATTAGTAAGACTCGATAATCTATCTTAGGATTAGGATTTAGTATCCTATGTCTTTGATAGAGTATGGATTACCACCATCTAGATCCACGACTTATACACTCCTTACTTATATCTTTTCTTATTTATAGGATATAGAATCATCTTTTATCTACATCACAAAATATATTATTAAGAAGAGAATAAGGATAATTTATCAACCAGCTTATCCAACACACAGATCTTCTATTGTTAATTTCTAGAAATTTACATGTGATTTTAATTTTTTTTTCTTGTCCATAATTACATCTCAAAGGTTTAACTCATTTTCTATTTTTTTACATGTTTACATAAAGTTTATATGTGGTTACATATTTATGTTGTGTCATTATGTGGTTACATGATTTCACCCGATTATACCATGTAATTTAATATTTTAGGATTCATGATCTACATCATGCACCCTACTAATTTTTGATATATTGGTGTATTTCCACATGATGTCAACATCCTTACCATGCATATAATGGGGAATAATAAGTTTTTAGATCATTTTATAATTTTTATTATCAAGACATGCTTATTAACAATGACACCACTAGATATAAGCACATGTCATAAATTTAGTTTTCAGAGAAATAGTAAGGAAAAAGATAGATTTAGGCTACATACTTTGTGTCCTTGGGAAAATATCATCTCATATGATTAATTTTTTTGGGTATATCAATTTAGGAGGTATGGTTCCATCATGTATAAGGAAATAATCATCACTATCGAAGAGAGGAATATTGAATTTACATAAAGCATGACTTGGTATATCAATTTGTTTATCATGTAATGACATCAACATTAAATTTAGTTCCCTACGATGGGATTGAAATTTAACATGAAATTTTTTTATATGGCATGTCCATATATTCATAGAAATTAGACCATTCATATTTCCATATACTTATTATCCTAATTGACATCATCATTCTAATCAAATTGGTCTCAATTTGTTATGAGGAAGTAGATATATTGGTAGAATCTATTGTTATTTCCCCCTAAATTAGGTGTTTGTATGCTCTAAGATCTCTAAGGACGTGTGTAATTTTTCATGGTCAATTTATATTTTTTCCATTTCTTCTTGTTTATTATTACCCGACTTGGTACATTCTCATACTATTTGTGAGTAGTTGATCTTTTAGTATAGAAAAAGTCAGATCATTTAATATTGTGCTAGGATTTATAGATTTAGGAACTAACATAGACTTAAATAGTTGAATAAATTGTAAAAACATTTTTCACAATGTCATGTATAGAAGGAAATAAAACCTTTTTTTATCAATCTCTGATTCATTTTTGTAAGGTATAACAATATTTGTCACGATGTTAGTTAATTCAATGGTAATTGTAAAATGGTTGACCTTTTATTATTTGAACCCAATAAGGGGGTTAATAAAGAGTAGGTAAAAAGAGATCACTTTCTTATGAATTAGCTCATACAAAAATCATGTTTTATAGATTTATTTTCAAAACAAAGAGTTACTTTATGCTATGGTTTCTTAGTATTTGAGATTGATATATTGGAACATACACATTGTTTCCTTTATGTATGACTTAACATCACATGTATGAGAACATGTATTATGCATAACATTAGTATCAAATTACTTTTAGTATCCTTAGAAAAAGATTGATCATGATTCATAGAGATTGTTTAAATGAGTATGTGAAGGATTCTTTATATGTGTTACCTATCCTTGAATGTTTCAATCTTATTACTCATAACTTCATTTTAAACATTTAAATAATGGTGTGATGATTCAATCAATTGTAGATTAAACCTATGAAGAATATCAATTTTATGGTCATTTCTTTATGGTTGATAAAAATTGTATCTATGTTAAAGATATGTCAAGTTATCTTTAAACGATGTTGATTTCAACATAAGGATAAGATCATATTTTGAATTTGTAAGAGATTATGAATATATAGTTACATTTAGCTATGTAGGAAGGTCATGACTAAAGAAATATAATGAGTAAAATATATGGATATGGTGATGATTTTTACAATAGTTAACATAAAGAGTACATATTACCATGGTATATTAATATGAACTTGCATAGATCATATGATTTATGATAGAATTTTGTAATGGGTAACATCATAGTGAAAATAATCACAAAGAGGTTCAATAGGAGCATAGGAAGAATCCATTATATAAAATAGATATAATATCCTCCAATTAAATAATAAATAATAGTAATTAACACAAGGAAGGACAAAAATAAAGGGACCATAGAGGATAGGGAAAATATGGTTTCAAGAAGGTACAAGATAAAATCTTATGTCAGGTTCACCATATATTTACACCCTTTTATATGTTTAAGTTTTCTTTATAGTGCTATGGTAATAATAATTAAGAAGGGTATAAGGGTAGGAGCATGTAGAGTATCACATATAATTAACTTCCAACTCGATTATATACATGAACATATTCATGCTTTCAATCAAATGAAATTATTTTTTTGAAAAACAATAAGAAAACAAATTAAAATAAAAGGAGAGATAAATTTATAAATTTTTTAATGCCTACATTTTGATGCACCAAAACAAAACAAAACCATATTGTAATACTTAGAAATTTATGTGATTTTTTTTTTTTTAAAAACACACATGCATTGTATTTGCTAGGGTATTGGCACACTTATTTAATTTCCAAAATTACATTATGGTTTAAAACTTTCCTAAGTATCTCATTTAATTTATTTAATTATTTCCTTAATTAAATTTAATCCTGAGTGTATAACACCCATCTATATTTTTAATTTATTAATCCAAAATTAAATGGGGTCACAACTAAGTCCAACCCTCTATTCAAGTGGAAATACCTAGGTGGCCCTATTAGTTAATTAAATCTAACTCATTTTAACACATACCCATTCCCACAAAATGTCAATCACTTAAAATGTGTAGGGTCAAATCTCTACCCTAGGATTAAGTCATTTAGAGCCATTGGATCTAAGATTTCCCTAAAAAACCCTAATAATCCTTATGGATTTCTTTTATTCATTTTTTCCCTAATCCTCTCATTTGCACATTTTGAGTTTTGCAGGTTGAAGGATGGAGGCCATGGATGGATATGGAGGCTATGGAATCTATTATTTTTATTCAAGATCTGGAATTGGGAAGAAAATTCTTCCTTCATTTTTTTCATTTCCATTTTTTTAATTATCTCTTAGGGTTTGTAGTTTCTAAATTATATATATATTTTTCATAATATGTAACCAAATTTCTTGTTGTCAGCGTGTCTATTTACCCTTATTTAATTTTTTTTTACGTTTGAAAATACCCACACACACACACACACACACACACACACACACACACACACACACACACACACACACACACACACACAAACACATATATTTGTATGTATGTATGTATATATAATTATTATTATTTTAAATACAAGGACAGTGTGTTGATTATTTTTCGGTCGCCCAATCACCAAACTATACATTATTTACTACATAGTCATGGCTATGGTATGGTTCAGGGCTTATGTTAAGGGGACACCCCCACCCCACTATTTTTGTATTAAAATGTCTCGGTCCGTGCAAGACGATATGGGCGATAACAAATTTAAAAAATATTATTTTTATACATTACTTTTCATAAGCAATACAAATCGATTAATTATGTATTTCAATAATAACTTTATTTAATATTATATATATATATATATATATAGACGTGCACGCACACACAAATATATACACATTTTTCCTTTTTTGTTGTTTTATTTTCAAAATAATAAGCATAGGTAGGTTGATTTGTGTAAATAAAATATAAGAACACACACACACACACACACACACACACAGTATATATATATATATATATATATATATATATAAAGAAGTTGTTTGGTTTATTGTCATAGGTATAAAATTATGGAAGAATAGGTTTTTTTATTTAAGAATACATAGATGCTAACATTGTTTAATTTGAAAGGTTGCATACTTATAGCTAGAATACTTAAATTCCATTATATTACAATTCATTTGAAAGAGGAAACATGTATGATCTTAATAATTACATATTTTCTTTTTGCTTTTATTTTGCACGAGTAAATAGAACAAAACAAAAACATTGAAAGGAAAACAAAATATATATTTCCTTGTACTTATAGTTTTAAATGCGAACAAGATGCGCTTGAAAATAACATGTATACTATATTTAAGTTGCAAAATTAAATGATCTACAAAAATAATAAAATTCATATTCAAATGCTTCTTTTCAACATATATACATTTCTAATACAAAAAAACCATTTCAGATTTTAATCAACCAAAACTTGTCTTAAGTTGTATTTTCAAACTCAATACAAGGAAATGTACCTTTTAAACATGTACATTTCATGGCATGGAATACTCAAGAAAATCCTTCAGAAAAACATTTTCAATAATCTTTCAACTTGAAATGCAAGTATAAAAAATCCCTCCACTCAAAGGTGTAGAGAACATGATAAAATTTACAATAATAGAACTTTTTCTTTGGTTTCAAACATATATGTATTCATCCCATGATCAAATTGCAACTCCAAATCACAAAAATGAGGAAGAGAGCATAGAAACACTCACCTCCTCCACCTTATTCAAATGTGAAGGAGAAGCCAACCTTCTTATTGGCTCCCAAGCCTCGACAAAAGAAAAGTAGAGAATGTTTGTAACCATGTAAAATTTTAGAAAGGATTCAACAGTACATACATTCATGCCAACAAAAATCACAACACATATAAGGATAAGTAATAATAATAGAACAATATACAACTTTCTAACACATAGGCTTAAAATCTAAGCCAAAGGAGAAGAGAAATATGGGGAACCCCTTATACCTCCCAATTGGTTAAGTTTCCACCTTGAAACCACCAAAGCTCCATCCACACATACAAAATGTGTATCCTTCCTCAACCTATCATCACTCTTTCAAATCTCTTATCACTCCCTCATATAAAATATACAAATATAAGAAAGAAATCTTCCTTATCTTCAAAAGGTGGAACACCCAACCCAAACTCACTCAAAATACACATAAAAACTCTTATCCATAACTGAAAAGACCCCCATTTTACTTCTCCCCACACTATCCTTATGTTCATACTACCCTAAATCCAGAACCAACACATTCATTCATTTTACAATTTAATACACAACAAGTAAAATAAAATGAAAGGGTATAGTACCTACTTTTCCATTGAAAGAACATTCAATATTTAAGAAACAAACTATAAGATTCTTCAAATTCTAAGAAAATCAGAAAGAAATCTCCCAATATCTAAAACAAGTAACTTAAGAAAAGTCACCAAAATATGCAAGTGTGTAACCAAACCAAGTAACCCTTAAAACTCTAAAAGAAGTCCAGTAAATAAAAATGTTGAAGGGTTTGTGAGGTGGCTCCATGTAGGATGCCACATCACTTCTCCTCCAATTCACCTCACTAAGTCAAACACAAGGACCAAGACTCATAAATTTGTGGGTGAGGTTATGAAATACTCAAATTTCACTCAAACCTCCACTCCATGCTTCCAAGGACACAATTAAGAGGGTAAGTAAAAAGGTGACATTAATTTCCCCTTTTTCATTAAAAATACATCATGAGGGCTAAATTTGGCCCCTTACTTCATAGGTATGGTTGGTAGGAAAGTTTAAGAGGTATAGAAAAGTCTAACTTTGACCTACTAGCTTCCAAAAGTTGCTACAAAGCCAAAATTATAGATTTGAAAGATGGGGTTGAGTACATAACTCAATATAAAAAGAAATCCATCTAAAATAAATAAGATAGCAATAAATATTTACCACATTAAATTCCCCTTTGTCACATCTCATTTAACTAAATCACATGATTAATTGAGTAAACAAATCATGTTACTTTAAGAAAAATAAAGTGAGAATTACATCACAATAAATAAATCTAATATGCAAAAAAATGAATAAAATAGGGAAATAAAAAAATCATTCAAACCCCTTGGTCACACATGAGGTTACCCCCCCATGGGGACCTCCTAACAAAAACAACAATACACATGACATGAAGTTGCCAAGGTGACCTTGTTGCAAATATCCAATATTCCTCCATTGTTTATCTCATTGCCGCTTCTTATTGTTGTGATAGAAAATGTTGAAGGGTTTGCGAGGTGGCTCCATGTAGGATGCCACATCACTTCTCCTCAAATTCACCTCACTAAGTGAAACACAAGGACCAAGACTCAAAAATTATTTGCAATCACTGAACATCTCAATTTTGATAAGTCATAACATCAATAAGATCATAAGGTGATTCCAAAATTTAAATGTAATCATCATCGTAAAGAATCGAAAATATATATAAAATGAAACAACACTAGATCATCATCTATCAATGTATGCTAGTAGTCCATACCATCTATAATATGAGTCATAACATACTAAAAATCACAAGTGTATGTATTGTGTATTATCATACTAATAAAATTAAAATAATAATGTCAATAAATCTAATCCACAATAATCAAAATCATAGCAAGATAAATGTCAAAGGGTATTGGGTATTACATCCCCATTCCATTAGAACCAAATTTCTCCTAAGTCCCTAGAAGATATGTAGGAGCTAGGTTATAAGAAATGTAATGTCCTCCCATGTTGTTGATGACTCATCGTACCAATCCCACTATATGTGTACCTATCAATTTCACGCCATCTGAGGCCCATTTTCTTAAACTTTATAATGAGCACATACTTCACCATCACATGTCCTTGCCCATGAACCTGTAATTTTGTCTAATACAATACATGAGATGGATTTGGTATTTAATTATGTAAAATAGAAACATGGAAAGCATCATCAATGTGAGAAAAGATGAGTGGCCAAGCTAAGTGATATACTACAAACGGATCTGATATAAGATCTCAAAAGGACATAGAAATCTTGGAGTTAGCTAAAATCCTTTTCCATAATGGAGGGGGCTCTTATGAGGTATGACTCTAAGAAATATCTTTGTATCAACCTTAAAACTATGGTTTTTCCTCCTCTTATCCACATACCGCTTCTGCCTATTTTGTGCCTCTCGTAACCTCACCCCGATCAATTTGACCTATTGTTCCATGCCTTGTATCATTATTGGTCCAAAATTAACCATGTCCTCTAACCTATCCCACATCAAATGAGTCCTACACTCTCTAGTGTACAAATCTTGTAATGGTGTTGTTGGTGCTTGATTTGATTGTGCCCTACTTTTCCCTCAAAATTCTTCAATCTGCGGGCTCTATCATATTTTCTATTTTCCTGAATGGATGCGTGAAATTTTTCCTTCATTTGTATGTATTTGAAGATCCTTGTCCATGGTCATGGATCACATTCAGCCTTGTATCATTTCCAAATTATTTTTCCTTAAAGAAAAATTCAATTCTAGGTGCAAATGGTGATTTCCCTACATTTTACGGTTTGATGGGTGTGTTTTCCTTATCAAATTATATCTCAGCATCTTTAGCTACATGGTCTCTTTTGATTGGATGAGGCACATTGGGTCTATTTTATAACTTGTAACTTTTTTCTATGTTTTCAAATGGATAAATTTGGCCGTGCACCCGATAGTCTCTGATTGGATATTCAACAAATATGAAGCAGCAGGGAAAAAGTCTTACTTTGACCCCGAAGAAGGACACGTGGCATTTTTTCATGTTACAAGTGGGAAGGTGGGTCCGTGGAACACTTTGAAGTTTTTTGCCTCTTTATACGAGGGAGAAAAGTTATGAAGTAACACGTAGACTTTGTTGGGGCCCACATCAAAAGTTAGAAGTGGGAAGGTGGGTCAGTGGGTAATTTTTAAACTTTAAGGTGCACTTCAACTCAAAGCTTATCCAGTGGAGGGCCAGCACTCATTTGAACTTTACCTCTGGGTCCTACCTTAGCGATGCGCTAAGGAGACACGTGAGGCTTCCACTAGCTCCCTGTCTATACTTAAAATTTTCAAGCAACTTTCTAAGGCCCGAGACACATGGAGGGCTTGCACTGATTTGGGGACCTTCTCCCGTGTACTTTACTTTTGAAAGAGTGCCGAAGGGACACTTGGAGATTTCCTCTAGATCCTTCCCATACCGAGACTTTTTCAAAGGCCAAAAGGTAATTTTATTGGGCCTAGGAAACGTGGAGAGCCTGCACTAATTTGAGTTCCCGTTTCTAAAATTCATCTTTGAAGTTGCGCCAAGGAAACACTTGAGGCTTACATTGGCTCCTCTTTGCACTTTCCAGGACTCGGACTCGTAGCATAGGTAATGTGGGATAATCCATGCATGGAAAATCATTTTTGAGAGGCACGAATGTAAGCATCCATGCGAGGGCACTCATTTCTCAAGGTGTTTCTCCAAGGGTGAAAATAATTTCTTATCAGATCCAACTATACAGAGCCACCTAAAAATGATTAAAAAGGGATTTCTCGCATGACAGAATAAAATAATGATTAGAAGGATCAGAAAATATATTTCATGGCATCCCAATCATGGTTGAGGGTCTGAGAAATGTGATCAATTCACGATTTGTCCACCTGGAAGATTTGGGTGTGAATTTTTTAAACATCAATATCCAAGACAAATTGGTAACAATAAAAGGATTCCTCGAATAGCCTTCTTTTTTGGGGCAAATCTGGGATGAGTGAGAAAGTGAATTGTATAAATGCAATGAGAATACTCTTGCAAATGGTCAGGAGTTTAATTCTTATGAGAAAATTTGAGAAATCTCATCTTATTGAGAGACCATCTGAGAAACTCATAATCTCTTTTGTTTTAGATTTGATCATGTCAAGATGGTTAGTGTACACCCATTGAAAAGCCTTGAGACTATTCAAAACTTTCCCCTACCGATGAATATGATAAATATCGAATTAATTCATGTTGATCTCGGAAAATTGTGTCTGCTTTTATTTCAGAATGTATTTTAAATGGGTTTGATGTTCCTGTTGCAATCTTATGTTAAAATCCATCTGAATCACATAGGATCTCATCCTTGTGATAGTTTAGTGGCATTAGCAATTTCATTATTAGAAGAGATTTCATCCTGTAATGAGATAAATAATTTAAAATCACTTTAACATCATTTTTTTGATAAATATTGTCTGTAAGCCTTTGAGTGTATCTTAGGCATGAGGAACCAAGGGTCTTTAATGTTTAATTGAGTCTTTAGCTCAAGCCTTCATGTTGAATTCTCAAAGATTGTGTGAAACCGTGTAGATTTGGGCCTCCATTGATGCACACCTTCTAGTTTAAGGAAAATTTTGGCTAGTTTGAAGGATTTTATTTATTAGTTTTCCAATTTTTGTAAAGTTTCTCAAAGATCTGGAAAAATCAAGTTTATCTTGGTTAATCTCCCACTAAAAAATATTCAAAAAATGAATCCTACCTGAACTACCCCTATTTTCCTTGTATGTCCACAAATGAATAAATTCTACTACCAAAATATGCATAAGCAATCAAGATTCCATATTGTATTTATCATCCTTAACCTGTTTAGAAAATATCACCATTCTTTAGAAGTGACAACTCGTGAGAGTTAAATTGTGGTTCATTGATCATATTTTCTCAAGGTTTCCTTTTAAATTTGTGCAAATAAGGATATATTCATTCTCCTTTTCCAACAGAGGTTATTAAATGGGTCCTCTCACCCCGGTTAAAAGGGACAACCTAAAATACTGAGGATAGATCAAACCCTTTTGAAGGTGTTATCCATTTCTCCAACATCTGAGTGACAAAGAGCCAGCTTGAATCAACTCCCCATTTACAAAATGACATACATGATGATTTATCTATCTCTAGGCTTCTTGTTAAATCTGTGATTATGCTCAGCTTGCAAAGGAGAATAAATTTGGATTCCAATAGGTACCATGCCGATGGAACTCTGAAATTTGTTTTTGTATGAAAATATACCATATATAAATACTCCTTCAAACCCGACTGATGATCTATAATGTACATGCCAAGCGTAACATAAAGTATTTGTTTCACTACTCTATCCGATCATCTTTCTCCACATGATAAGTTGTAATAAAATTGATATTTGTCCCAAGAGAAAAGTACACGGTGCTCCAAAAATGTGAGGTGTAAAAAGGATCATGGTCATATAAATCTTATGTGCAGATCCCATGAATTTTGACTATCTCATACAAATAAACTCGCGCCACTACACTATGAGCCATTTTTGTCAATCTATCCACCCCGACCATGATCACGTCACGGTGGTATCTCAACATAAGTATCTCCAGATGAAATCCATGGAAATGGAGTCTAATTTCCACTTTGGTATAACATGAGGATAAAGAATGCCGTTGGATGTTGATGCTCAGCCTTCACCCTGTCGCACTCAAACAATGAGACAAAAAGCGGGATATATCCCTAGGAATTCCTCTCCAATGATATAATTTTCTCAATGTAGTGTGCATCTTCTTCACCCTGGATAGGATAAATAAGATGAAGGATGAGCCTCTTCTAAAATATCCTATTGCAACCCTCCATCTCTAGGTTCATAAATCTGTCCCTTGCATCGAAGAAGCCCATCCGAATCTAATGAAAGCCCCTAAAACTTCCCCTTAAGGAGTCTACGAGACTCAACCTCTTCTCTAGTTGAAAATATAATTTATCATGTGGAAGATGTTGTAAGATCCTAGCCCTCAAATTTGTATCCACTATTGTAGCCATAGTAAGGCGGATCCACCGACTCAATATGTCCTCTACCACATTATCATTCCCCTTCGCATGCTCAATCTTCATATCATACTCGCATGAAAAATTCATCCACCGCCATTGACGGGAGTTGAGATTGGGTTGTGTGAATAGATGTCGTAGGATTAAATGATATTTCCTTAGTGTGCACCTCCTCTGTAATATAAAAATGACACCACCGAACTAAATCATGAACCCACCGCTGCAAGCTCAAGGTCATGAGTCATGTAATTGAGCTTCTAATCCTGAGTTTTCTAGAATCACATGATAAAACTTGGTCATCCTACATCAATACTCCTCCTATCCCTACCAATGAAGCATTAGTACATACAAATAAATCCCTCTTTGGATTTGGAACTGATAGGATAGGTGATGTTGTAAGGAATTCCTTTAGAGTCCTAAAGTCCCTTGCTCTTAATTATCTAGACATATAAAAAATTTCCCTTTCTATTGTAAGGAATTGATGGGATGAGCAATATGTGAGATATATTATACAAATATGTTGTAGTACCATGGTAATTCCATAAATATGCATACCTCAGTCCACATTAGTTGGTACCACTAAATTAATGATAGATCTAATCTTGGAAGCATCAATTGTGATACCTTCCCCCAAACCGATGTGACCTAGATACTGAACCTCTACCTAAAAGAACACACACTTATCTAGGTTCCCATATAGTTTCTTCTCTTAAAGACATTGTAGAACCTATTTAAGGTAATCCTCAAGCTCCTCATGTATGCAGGGAGTGTATCAATATATCATATAGAAATACTGCACAAAGCGGTCTAAAAATTTCCTCAATTTCCCATTCATTAAACTCATGAAAACTGCGGGGCATTCAGTAAGACCAAACGGCTCAACTATGAACTCATAGTGGCCATATCTCATGCAAAAGGATATCTTGTGAATATCTTCCTCCATAATCCTCAGTGATAATACCCCGACTTATGATATATCTTGGAAAACATATTATCCCCCTTCATCTCATCAAATAAATCGGAAGGTGTCGATGGGCATAATGATTCTTTATTGTTACTTTATTAAGATGTCTATAATCAATACAAAATCATAGGTATATGTCCTTCAATTTAAAATAAATCACCCATGCACCAAAAGTAGATAGACACAAATGGATTAGGCCCTATTATACAAATTCACCCCCACGGTAATTTTGGGTAACTTACAAAATTCCTTTATGTTGGAACAAGTACAAAATGGTGAAGAGCCAAAATCAGGTTTTGGGGTCCCTTTGGATCTTCTCTAACTTCCCCATCTAAGGAAAAATTCAAAGAGTTAGAGAAATTTGAAAAAATCTGAAAAAATCAAGTCGAGGTTTTATTTTAATGCATGTATGGAGGATGTGGATGGTACTAAGGTTCACCGTCTTGAGTTTGGGTATGATTTGAAAAGAAAATTTTATATTTCTAGTATTTTATAAAAAAGTGTCTTAAGCCACACAAGTTCAACCGGACAATCGGGCTTGAAAAAGACGAAATAGCCGAACAATAAAGGAATTGGAAAATGCATATTTTTTTGTCTAGGTGGTCCGCAGGACAGTGGGGCAGATTGGGATGTAAGAAGTAGAAATATCTCGCACAAAAAAAGAATTAAAAAATGTGGAATTTTTCTCCTAGGCGGTCCATGAGATAGTTGGAAAATTGGGACGCGTGGGTCCATGCAAACCCCAAATCACCATAGGCAAGTAAGATGAAGAAAATGTGGAGGTCAACGCACCCCAATTGCCTAGTCAATGATGGGATAGTTTGGATAGGAAATCATGAATGATTCGATATGGAGAAATGTGGCCCAAACCATCTGAGTATGTGTGGCACATGAGTTCCCTAAAAATCTGAAATAGCCTCAATACAAAGGAAAAGTTGATGCACTCGACCTCCGAACATCAAATTGTGATAACTTTTGATCGAGATATTTTTTTCACAAAATTTGACTTTTTGGAGAGCGCACAATGTTCTCTAAGTCAAAAAAACATCTTCAGCTCCATTCAATGAAATGTTCATTCCCGTTAAATGACATAATTTCCTAGTAGACTCAAAATAACTTTCTACACTCAAAATGCCATATATTTTGTGATTCTCAACAAAAATACTCAAACTTGGTACCGTTTGAATCACGGATCTGAGCTCGATGTACATAAGTCAAGAAATTCAGAATTTGATGATGAATCAATGGTCATTTTTCAGAAAATGTTTCTAGTTCAAAACAATGATTTTAGTGGTGGTTCAGATGCATTGAATGAACCATGGGCAAACATATTTCACTTTGCTACAAGTTATGGGACAAAGAGGGGGTCATTTATCAAGTAACATAACATCATTTCAATCCACTTATCACATCTTGAAAGTGGTGGGAGGACACATTTTGGGATTTTCTCTCTCTCTCTCTCACTCATTTTCTCTCTCTCTCTCTCTCTCTCTCTCTCTCTCTCTCTCTCTCTCTCTCCTTTTAGAACTCTATAAATTAGAGTGTTGGGCTTAAGATTAAAGGAGATAGTTTTGAGTAGAAAAAATCTATCAAAATTTGTTTTGTGAAGCCAATGTGTTGCAGGCCCTTGTAGTGGACTCCTTGCATGGTGATCTAGGCCCTTATTCTGTAATAGATTGAACTGTGCATATCAATGAAAGCAATAGATACAAGTTTGTGGATATCTCTTCCCCTATTGTGTTTGTTTGCATTCTTCTTTCCCTTTCAATCTCATTACCTATATATTGTGTCTATTCATGCTCTTGCAAGGATTCATTATCATTTTGTATGTATGAAATGTAGTTGTGAATGCATTTGCTAAATTGTGGAGAATTGTTATCACCCCTTCTAGTATGCACTTTGCTTCTATTTTTCACATAGTGGAAGACTATTCGCACTCTCTCCTTTTCTTGTGTATCACCTATTTAGTGTATGTTGCGTTATCATGCACTCTCTCTCCCTAGTCCCTTGTATTGATAGTTTAGGATAAGTTAGTTTTCTCAATTAGAGTAGATTGTGGTAGGTAGTTTAGGGAAAAGAAGAAGCTTTCTTTGGAGGTCTATCTCAAGTAGCAAGTCCCACAACTTAGAGATAGTAACCATGTTATCCAGTCACAATGTGAGCTCAAGAACACACACTTGTGAAAACAATAGGGTGATATGATTAAGAGATAATAGGACCTTCTCAAAAATACCTCCAACTATAATTTGAACTCACAAAGTTCGGGGTAGTCATCCTATATGGCGCGCCCGAGATATGCTCTGTTCTGAATGAAATGTATATGAAAATCTATATCACATGGGGAGGTAGAAGAGGTATCTCACATGCAAATACTTCTTCAAACTCCCTCAAAATGTGATGATCATCAAGTGAAGGCCCACTAGAATCATCCTCTAACCTGTCACTAACTGTAATAGCATATAACTGACATCCCTTATGCGCACACCACTTCATCTACATAACATATATAGTCTAGATGGAAATAGGCCTCATTACTCCAACAAGCATTGAATCATTTTCCAAATCATCTGGACAAGTGATTACTTTCTTGTACCGGTCTACTCTATCTCTTTTTTCTGAAAACCAATCCATACCCAAAATAATCCCATAAGATCTCTAGGAAGGATGCAAATATTTAAGGTCTTGATGAAGGGTCCTAAGTCTACGACATGCTCCTTAACTAAGGAAGCCACTATGAGCTTGGATGAAAAACCATCTCTACATCCCAACTATGACCCTTCCTAACTACCACTATCTTGCATCACTCTAATACTTGATGGGAGAAAAAAAAAAAAATCCTGAATCAAACAAGATAGAGGTAGGGGATACCACCGATGCTGCCTAAAGTCTAGATATACATTCCACGGTGCTTTTCTGGAGGTTATTGACCACTACATAAATCCTATTGACTTTGTTCCATGTCACCAACTATAGGATCAAAAGCAAGAACCTTACCCTTGTTATTAGGTTTCCGCATACAATATCTCTAATGGTTCCAATGTACACCACATCCAGAAAACATACCAGGATCCCTTCAATGAGAAGCATCTCCCTAGGTGATCTATTGTCTCGTGTTGTAGACCCCGATGATCCTGCTATATACTATTATGGCCATTGTGGATGAGATTTAATTGATTGAGCTCTAGTGTGGTGCCTATATCCTAACAGGTCCTTTAGGAGAAGGCCCCATACTCTTCCTTCTCTATGCATCATATCCTCTGTGAGGCCTAAATTTTGAATGAGTTTACTCACTACTACTATTGTTTCTATTGTTGTGGCCTAAACAAAGACTATGTAGTTCAATGTACACCATAAAGAGAAGGGGTGTATGCCTCTCGATAGACTATCTTGTATCTATTGAATGCAACTCCTCACTCCATCTCTAAGCATGTTGTGTATTCCTCATATTCTCCTCCACAATATAGGGCCTCTCCACAGCCTCGGCCTAATGTATGTGGAAAATACATGCGCACTTCCCTCTAAGATCTATGTTTTAGAACCACGATAAACCTTTGAATCCTTACTTTCGATCATGCATATAATCTACGTGCTCAAGCAACTCTAAGAATATTCTCTCATACTCTTCCACTGTCAAAATTTCTTGTTGTAGATAGTGGAACTCATCGATATCTGCTTAATAAATCACCTCGAAATATACCTTTTCCTTAATCACTCCTCAAATAGATCCCATGTCATAGTCACGTGAATCCACGTGGAGCTTTTTTCTCCTATGTCCTCCACCATACTCCCGCCAGCATCTCTCGAAGATTTATCATGACATGATTCTTTGAGTTCTTTAGTACACAGAAATAGCTTAAAGCATCCTCTTAAGCTAACTAACCAAGCCTATTTCTAGAATCCTACTACATCTCCTGTGAATTTGTGACATAAGGACCTTCTGAGTATCTCTCGAGATATGATCAACTGCTATCATTTGTCTACCTCTAGGTCTCTCCTCATGTACATCTCTCTTTTTAGGGCTCCTAGATATCTGTGTTTATCTCATAGCCCTATCTCGATGATCTCTTCGCGGTGATTATGGTATAACTAAATCCACATGGGAATTATCCGCCTTATGCTCCTCACTTTGTGTCATGGAGAGGAAGTAGCCTCCCTATGATGGCTCCCTATCATTTTGGCTAGGTTGACCCCCAAGTGAACCTCCACTTATAGTGGCATTGACCTCATATAAGATTTGTAGTATATATGGAAATGTAGTAGAACTGTGGCAATATATATACATTTTATCTTTCTTTTTGTTGTTTTATTTTCAAATTAATAAGCATAGGTAGGTTCATTTGTTTATCCAAAATATAAGAACACATAAATGTATACAATATACACACACATATATATATATACATATATATATACATACATACACACACACACACACACACACACACACACACACACACACACACACACACACACACACATATATATATGTATGTATGTATGTATGTATGTATATGATGAAGTTCTTGGGTTTATTTTCAAAGTTATACAAGTAAGGAAGAATAATTTATTTAAATTTACTAATACATATATTATTACATTGTTTAATTTGAAAGGTTGCATATTTATAACCATAATACTAAAATTTCACTATTTTGCAATTCATTTCAAAGAGGAAACAAATATGATGTTAACAAATACATATTTTCTTTTTGCGTATGAAAAACAAGAACATTTAAAGGAAAACAAAATATATATTTCCTTGTACTTCTAGTTTGAAATAAGAACAAGATCCACTTGCAAATAACATGTATACTAGATTTAAGTTGCAGATTTAAATGAACTACAACAAACAATAAAATGCACATTCAAATGCTTCTTTTCAACATATATACATTTCTAATACAAAAGAATCATTTCAGATTTTAATCAATTACAAACTTGTCTTAAGTAGTATGTTCAAAATCAATACAATACAAGGAAATGAAACTTCCAAACATGCACATTTCATGGCATGGAAAACTCACTACAAGATTTGAACAAAACATTTACAAGGATATTTCAACTAAAAATATAATTATACACAATCCCTCCACTCAAAGGTGGAGACAACATGATAAAATGTATAACAATAGAAGTCTTACTTTGGTTTCAAACACAAATGTATTCATCCAATGAAAAAATTGCAACTCCAAACCTTTTCTTCAACTCCAAATCACAAAAACAATGAACAGGCAGCATAGGTAACACTCCTCTCTTAACCTTATTCCAATGAGAAGGTGAATCCAATCTTCTCATTGGCCCTCGACTCCCAATAATGGATAAATAGAAAATGTTTGTAACCATGGAAAATTTTACAAAGGCTTCAACAATACATACATTCATACAAAAAAAATTGCAACACATACAAGCACAATAACATTAATAGCAACAATATACAACTTTCCAATACATAGGCTTAAAATCTAAGCCAAAGGAGAAGAGAAATATGGGAACCCCTTATGCCTCCCAATTGGTTAAGTGTCCACCTTGAAACCTCCAAAATATCCATCCACACATACAAAACTCTTATCCCTCCCTCAATATCTTATCACTCCCTCAAATATCTTATCACTCCCTCATGTAAAACATATAAAGATAAGAAAGAAATATCCCTTATCTTCACAAGGTGGAACACCCAACCAAAATCCCTCCAAATACACATACAAAACTCTTATCCCTCCCTCAAAAGATCCCCATTTTCCATCTCCCACACCATTTGTAAGTTCATACTATCCCAAATCCAAAACGAACACATTCCTTCATTTTACAATTCAACACACAACAACTAAAATAAAAATAAATGGTATAGACCCTACCTTGCAATTTCAAGAACCTTCACTCTTTAAGGAAAAAAATTCATGCTTCTTCCAAGTCCAATCCAATCCATAAGAAACATATGTCAAGCTCATAAATAAGTAACTCAAGGAAAATCACCAAAATATGCAAGTGTGCAACTAAACCAAGTAACCTCAAAAATATTAAAAGAGCTCCAATAAATAGAAAATGTCGAGGGGGTGGTGAGGTTTCTCCATGTATGATTCCACAACACTTATCTTCCAATCCACTGGTTAATTCAAACACAAGGACCAAGACTCATAAATGGATGGGTGAGGTTATGATATACTCAAACTAGCACTCAAACCCTCACTCCATGTCTCCAGGACACTATTAATAGGGTAAGTAAGAACGTCACATTAATTTCCCCTTTTATTCAAAATGCATCATGAGGGATAAATTTGGCCCCTTACTTCATAGATATAATAATTGGAAATTTTAAGAGGTATGGAACAATTCTAACTTGTCCCACAAACCTCTTAAAATGGATCTAAAGAAAAAATTAGAGATTTTAAGGATGGGGTTGTGTACAAAACCAAGATAAGAATAAATCCATATAAAATCAATAGTATAACAAGGAATATCTACTGCATTAAATTCCCCTTTGTCACATATCAATTTAACATAATCACATGATTAATTGACTAACAAATCATATTACTTTAAGCAATAATAATGTGATAATTACATCATAATAAATAAATCACATACACAACAACATAATTTAAACAAAGGAAATAAAATAATCATTCAAACCCTTGTCTACAAATGAGTTCAGCTTTTCCCCATGGAGACCTCTTAACAACACAACAATACACATAACATGAATTTTAGAAGGTGACCCTATTACAAATATCAAATATTCCTCCATTGTTAGTCTCCTAGCCCCTTCTTGTTGTCGTGATATAATTTCCTGTAACCGCTTAAACAATAGCCCTTCACCTCAAGGCTGCATCAAATACATAAAGAAATAAAACATACATACATATCATCCAACAACATCATACACATAGTTATATCATCATCATCAAAATTATGAATTTATATCAATTATTTGCAATCACTGAACATATCAATTTTGATAAGTCATAACATCAATAAGATCATAAGGTCAGTCCAAACATATAAATGTAATCATCATCGTCAAGAATCTAAAACATTAGTATACAATGAAACAACACTAGATCATCATCTATCAATGTCTTTTAGTAGTCCATACCATCTATAATATGAGTCATAACATACGGAAAATCACAAGTGTTTATACTTGTCTATCAACATGCTAATCAAAATATAATAATAATTTCCATGTCTCTAGTCTAGAATAATAATAATCATAACAAGATAAATGTAAAATATGAGTGGGTATTACATATATACGATTATTATGGAATGATCTTGTGTGTAAGGTAGAAATATTGGAAGAATTGAGTATTTGAATTCTAGGCATTGAAGATTTTGGAAGTAGACTATCGTAGGTCAAGGACCATGTGGAATATGTAAATATTTGGAAGGAACTATACATTCAAGGAAATTACAAGCATGGTATTATACTAAGTGTTATTAGGATCTCTAAATTTGGATTTGTTTCACTTATTTGGAAATGGTGTTACAATTGTTTTACTCCTTCTCGCATGACCTTGAGATGACCTGTGATGAATTGTAATGAGATATAAAATCTAGTAACATGCATTATTCCTCATCATAGAGTTAAAAACAAAAAAAAACATGTGTGTGTCTTTTTAGGGTGTACCATCGGGTGGTAAAACGCTCAACTTTTTAACAAATCATTGTGCTACACTACATGTCACAATTTTGAAAATCAAACCTCATGTAGTTCTTTTAAGTTTTTATTCAAGTGTGTATATCTAAGAAACCCTCTAAGGGTTCCCTCCTTTGTCTCGACAACAAGGTAGTGGTATAATTGTGTATTACAAAATGAACCTAATGTAGTGGTAGTGAGATTAGGTGTTCCTAAGATATATTACTTAACCCTTTTATTTATTGAAACCATTGTGTAAGGATTGGAATGAATTTGATCTTCTAAGGACATTACTCTATGTTCTTTGTAATATTATATTTACTATTTTAGTAATTTTGGACATATTCGACTTAATCTAGACTTAGATATTACAAATTTAGGTAGAAATTTATCACTTTCTTTGCATATAATGGATTCCATTTTTTTTACCATTGGATTCCACTATTACTATTATTGGATTCTATTAGTAGTACTATTGGATTCCAACATTGTTGTTATTGGATGAAATGGAGTTCTAATATCACTATTTTTGGATTCCAATATTGATATTATTCGACGCTATGGAGTTCTAAAGTTTCTAATTTTGGATTCCAATTTTACTATTTTTTATTCTAATTTCACTATTATTCGATTCCAATTTAACTATTTTGTGATTCCAAATTCGCAAAGTGACATAAGGCTAGCAAACACTAGGCTCTAGGCTAGTTGTCACTAAGATACATAAGGCTTGCAACTACTAGGTTTATGCATAAGGCTTTCGAAACCACTAAGGAATTTTATTATGGAAAATGTTGGAATTTAGAATTATTTCACATAAAATTAGGCATAATGGTTCTAATAATTTATTTGTTTTGGATTCCAATATTTCAATTTCACTATTATTGGATTTCAATTTCATTATTTTTGAATTCCAATTTTACTAAGTTACATAAGGATAGTAGCAACTAAGTTATATAAGGCTAGTGGTCACTAAGTTACATAAATCTAATGCTTGTTAACTTATATAATGTTATCATTGGATTCCAATATTTCAATTTTCGGATTCCAATATTTCAATTTTTGGATTCTAATATTTCAATTTTTAGATTCGAATATTTCAATTTTCATATTCGAATATTTTAATTTTCATACTCCATTATTTGTAATTTTGGAGCATAGAAAATTCCAATATTTTATCCCAATGAGTAATATTGAAATTTTCTACACTCAAAATTTTCAATATTACTCATTGAGATATAATTATAAATATGATTCCAATGAGTAATTTTATAGTATAGAAAATTCCAATATTACTCATTAGAATCATATCTCCTTATATTTCATTCCAATATCTCTACCTATATTTTTAAGTTGTTTGGAGTGGAATTTGTAAAGATTTATTGAAATATGCATTATATACATGGATAAAACTTGAAGCCTTGACCTTATTAAGATCTTTACAATTGTAGTAGGGACTTCTTGAGATAATTTGTAGCTAATTTAAGAGGATTTAGAAACCCTTTGAGTGATTTTTTGAGTGATGGACTCAATGATATCTTGTAAGAGTGTTAGGTGAGTTACAAAGTTATAATAAATCTCTCATATAGTCTTTTTGTAGGTGAGATATTAAGATAAGGATGACCCTAGAAAGATGAAATGAACCAAAGAATGATTTAAAATTAAAATTATATGTGATGGTTGATAAGGGGTTAAACCATATACATCAACTAGGACTAGATTGTACATCTTGACCCTTCTGTATGGTTTTAGAAAGCAGAGATAACAACCTAAGATGAAAGTTATGTCATGAAAATAATATGTTTTCTATTTATTTGATTGAATAATATTTACATAGTTAAAGACAAATCATAATATAAATATAAACAATTTGTAAAATGGCTTGAGATATGAGGAGATTAGATTCTAAATGTGAGCATTTGTCTTAATAAGGATATAAAGTAAAATTTGGAATCAGTACAAGGACCGTATACAAAAAAATTTAGTGTCTACACCAATATCTAAGATAAACTGTAGATCTCTTTATATTTACCCATAATTGTGAGTGAAACATTCATTCTACATATGTTTTTGTAAATGAATTTTTCCTATGGTAGTAATAGTTGTATATATATACATATATCTATAATTGACTCCCATATTCATGCAAACATAGGGTTTATTTGAATGACTAATTTAAATTATTCTCCTATTAGTATTATAACATAGTTTCATGAATGACTTGATATTACTCTGTGTCATGTTACTTCATCATGTTCTTCTCATTTGACATTCCTATTTATTTTTAAGGTATTGATTTCCTATATTCTTCTTATCATGTTTCTATGGTGGTGTATCCTTTCCTCGCTATTTCGATTAGACCTTCCTTTTTATATGAAGAATATACTCTTCCTCTACATCTAGAATTTTAATTAACCTTGATTTTATATTGGTAGGTTTCCCTTATGTTCTTGATATCTAAAAAATCCAAGATCTTCTTGAATATAGTATTACAACTGCACAATATTTGAGAAATTGATGTTTCACATTGTCAAATGTAGCAATTTTTTCTGATATGGTATAACAAATATATTTTTAGTATTATAAAATTATACCATGAGTTTGTTACAATTAGTGTAATGTTTTAATCGGTACTCAAAATTATTTCAATGATATTATATATTTATGATAATTTTCACAAAATTGTGTTACATATTTAAGGGTTCAATATTGACATTAAACAACTCACTATCATCATCTTAAAATAAATATGATTCTTGACCATATTTGGATATGTAAAGAAACTTTCAGATGGGAAAGGTTATCATATTATTATCATAAAAACTATTGATAAAGAAATATGAATTTAGGTAGAGGTCATCCATATATATAGATCATCAACATGAAATTTTCCTTAATAATCGAGGAATTTTGAAATTTAGTTGTACCTTGAAGGGTGTTAGATGCCAAAAATTAAAATTGACATGAATTTAAATATAGAGGCATGTGTATCTGTAGAGAAAACCTATAAGATAACATTATTAAACTATTCAATAATCTCTTTCCTCCGCTTCTAAAGGGCTAAATCAAGTAATTTTGTAAAGGGTCTCAAATTTTCTTTTCATTACTTTAGGTGATTTGAACTCAAAAGGAAGGAAATACAAGGTATAATGAGTCTTAATACTATACTTCTTATTTTATGGCCTTATGTGATGTGACATGCAAGAGTGGAAATTTTTTTCTTTGATGCCACTAATTTATACTGGACTATAAATTGATATACAACACACTATCATTGGTTCTTAACATGTTATAACTATTAAGTCATAATTAACGAGATGTAGAAACAAAAGTATTTCTCTTGAAATTCTAAATTTATACAAATTAGAAATATCCATATGATAGATGTATGCCTGACATCTATCTCTTTATTCAAAACATACTACTTTATGTTTATATAATTGAGAAGTAGAATTACTGCTAAAAATAAACATGAGGGTTCTAGATTAGAACAAAAAGTTCATCCTATATGAAAACCATAGATATAAACCTTATGGGTTGATTTGAAGAGGAATAAGTAGACAAAATCAAAATTAAAAATATTATAATGATTTTAGTTTTATAATTATTTAATGCTCCTTAGCTAAGGGCATATGTCTTACCACATTGAACTAATTTATGAACCATTCAACCATTTGAAAGATTATGGTAAAAATTTTTAAAAAGTTATTACAATGATAGAACCCATTATAAGGATCAATAATGCTCCAAAGATCCTAACAAATGTAAACTAGAAAAATCTATCAAAAACTACTAAAATTATTCTTTGAGGACATTCTAAGACTAAATTCATGGTCAAAAGTTTCTACAGAAAATATAAATATATTTTTAGATAAGGTTAAAGGGGATTTTATTGGGTCAAGACTCGACCCATATACATATGGGACTCCCACCTCCTAGAGAGATAGTTTGTTTTGATGCTTCACGATGTTCCTTTCCTTCCTTTGTAGTACCCACTCCACTTTTGACACTATTTCATTATGATGTTATTAACATGTTGGATTGATACTTAGAAATTTTGATAATTATATCTTGATTAGTAGAATATAGACTATGCATATATTTGGAATATTCACATGTTGTGATTTAAAGTTTGATTATGTTGTACTAGATGACATCTGATGGATATTTATATATGATGATATTTAGTATTATGAATTTATACTAACATATCATATTTTTGATGTATTCCTCTACATTGGATGTTAAAATCAAATCAATTGATATGATGATAGATGATATAATTACTAATTTTGACGATAATTATTAATTTATATATGTATATTATTCTCGATGTTGTTAATGTGGCCATAAGGCCATAGAGGTATTTCATTTCTTTCACATGGAGATTATATCATATACATCAAAAGGGGTTAGGGACAAACCATGAAACGATGTTGGGTGTTGTGCAACATAGCCGAATTTGACAACTTGGTAAAGGTTATGTTGTATTACATTGCATGGCTTATTAGGAGGTTCCTATAGGGGTAACCTCATTTATGTGGTCATGGGTGTAATGTGATTCCTTTGTTTTAGTTTCTTAATTAAACCAATGTATCTTAATTAACTAATTTAAATTAAATTTAAACTAAAAGTTAAGATATGACATGTATACATAAATTGGGTTGATAATTCTTGTTTTGGTGCATGATGTAAATTGAATTAAATGCATTTAGGCGGTGTGTACTCGACCATCCTTCCCAAATTCTAATTTAGACTTGTTGGCCACTTTTAGAGACTTGAGGGACAACTTAACCTTATCCTTCACATCTCAAACACTTATACCAACCCTACTTATGAAGCATGAGGAATACTTTGACCATTTTAATACATTATTGAGTTTAAAAAGGGTAAATAATTACACTTATTTACTTACCACATTTAATTTTGTCCTCGATAAGCATGGTGTGCAAGTGGAATGTCATGTGGGCATTCCATAAGTCTTACATGTACATTTAATTAATTTGGGTTTGGGGTTTGACTTTTGTGTTTCATGGAGGTATGATGAAGAGGCATCCAAAACATAGTAACCTAATCATCCTCACATCCCTTTCCTATTTATTAGATGGATTTGATGGATTTTGGGTTACTTATGTTATTATCTTCTCTTAATTTTTTAAACATTGGTCTTGGTTTTAAGTACTTAGACTTTTATTTTGGAGTTCCATCTTAGATTGACCTTGGTGTGAAGGATTCAAATATTGTTGAGTAAATAAATTGGAATCGTGATGGAGAGGTATTCTCTCCTCTTATTGTCTTTTTGTATTAATGTATTTTAATGTAGAAATTATGCTTGTTTGAATATTGTATGAGTGTTGTGGATATGTTTGATTGTGAATGGGTAGCTTTCCTTAAGTTGGGTGTGGGAGATGGATTTATGGTACCATTGGGGAGGGAAACAGGAAATGTGAGACATGCATTGTGGAGAGAGTGTGAGTTTGCTTTTTACCTATGGGGAGTGAAAAGGATAACATGGATATATTTTGCATACTTGCAAGTGTAGAAATAAGGATTTGATTTTATTCTTGGATTTTGAGTTGTGCACGTGGAGGATTTTGAGTGGAACCCTACATCACTTGAGATAGAAAATAGGTGGTGCCCATATTCCATTGCTCCTTGTTGTCTTGTTGTTGTCAAGCCTTTTTAGTTGTTGGGAAATTTGTAATATTGTTTGAGTATATTATTTAAGTGTATTGTTTGATTTTGTTATTTGAATGTGATATTTTGTGGAAGATTTTGTGAAATTTTTCAAATGTTGCATAATACCCCTTATTCTTATTTGGTTGGGGCTCGGGGTATAATAAGCAGATGGATTCTCCCCTTATTGGATTATAGGTTGGTAGAGAGCATCTCCTATACCCCTTTCCTTGTATTGTGAACCATGATTTGAAGAATTTGAAGAGGTGGAAGAGAGAAAAAATAAATTTGATGGATCATGCTATATTGGAGTCAAAATTCCACTCTTGTTATATTCATTTTATGGTTAAATCACAACACCCTGGATTACTTGCAAGTGGATGATTGAGGCATCATCAATGTGATTCGTCAAACATGGAGTTATCCCAAAGTGTGGGACTTTGAAATCAATATAGCCATCCAGGTGAAGGCTAGTTACTATTCATCTATTCTTATGCACACATCCAAATTGTATAGGATCTACTCGATAATCTACTCTATCTTACCATGGATACATGGTTGAGAAGATTACAAGAAATTAAACATAAACTAACAAGAGGTGATGCAACAAAAGGATTTTAGAACACCTTCTTTGCAAGGAGATGGAAACCACAATTAGATTAAGAAGGATGAAAATAAACAACATATGAATCCACCGTTGAGAATCCACTAACCATAAAACACAAACCATTAAACATGTAATACAATAACCATGCATAGATAATCAAGATTGCAATGAGAGATTAGAATAAATAAATGAACATGATAGAGGGTTGAAATTCAACCACTGAATTGTATTATTGCTCCAAGTATTTGATACATATGCACTACAATGGCCAAGAGCCACAAATTTGTATTACTAAGCCTTTTGACAACTTGAACGGGAGGTTTTAAATCCAAAAATTCACTTACAGAAAGAGAAGAAGGGAGGTTGAAAAGCAAAATTGTACAACATTAGAAAAATACCCCTCATTACTATTTATAGAATAAAATTTGCAAATGAGGAGAGAAAAATGAATCCTGAATTTTCCCAAAAATGATTGTTTAATCTTTAAATGATTGCATTTTGATCTTCAAAATCTCTCCCTTCATTAATGACATGCCTTGAGCTTCAATAAATTGTTTATGATTGCACCTCCTCTCTAGTCTAGGCCTTGTAGAATTGTGATGCCCCTTACACATCACCAACATTCTGTAGTGCCCACTTCCTCCGACACCTTTTTATTATTATTGATTTTGATATCGTCAATTACACTTATGGACATTATTGTAGCCTTTTGATTCAACATGATACTAGATGTTAGAGATACTGGACTATTGTTGATTTCATTTCATATATGATGCATGTGGATTATTAGAGACATTTGATGTTGATATTGATATACTGTTGACATGGTTATTTATATATATTCTGACACATGATATATTTAGTCATATTGAGTAGACCTTTGATAATTGGATTAATGTTGTGATCATTTTGACATGGATGAAATGTGGAATAGAAATGTTGCTAGAAATTGTAAGTGATATCATATTTGCATAGATGATATTAATTCGTATATAGATGATTTTATACTTATATTGCATATTTTGGCATGGATGTTTTAATGTGGCCACGAGGCCGAAGGAGGTATTCTCTATTTTGTAGGTACATTATATTCACAACAACATCGGGGGGATTGAGACCAACCACATTGGAATTCTAGATGAATTCAACTAGGGTCACCATGGAAAAATATAATAATGTGTGTGTGTTAGAATTATTTGGTTAGGGGAAAATTGTGACCATTTGTTTTGATTTTTCCTTTTATTAATGTTATTATGTGTTTATTTTAGTAATGTAATTCACTTGTTTTAATTATTTAGATTTTTGGATGTATGTTTACCCTTTTATTATTAATGGGTTGTAGTGTCTTAATTAAGCTAATTTAAATTTGTCCTAAACTAATTAAAGATGTGACAAAAAGGAGTTCATTTATTGGACTTGATTTACTCTTGGATTTTGTGTTGAGTGTTGTATGCTTGAGTTGTGAGTGTACTACACTCTACCCTTCATGGGAAACTCGAATTTGACCTTAGAGGCCAAATTTGGAAGCTTTTGGGACAAGTCAAACTTGTCCCACACCTCTTAAATGTCTATGCCAACCCTAACTATGGGTTGGGGGTAAAAATTAGGCCCTATTAGGTGTTTTGGGAAGAGAAAAAGGTGAAATGTTAATTGCACTTTCTTTAAAATATTTAATTTCATCCTTAGCGGGAGTGGGATTAGATGGAGTGTGTAAGTATCTTGTCATTCCTTCAACCACTTATGAATTGTGCATTGGAATATGAGTTTGACCAATGTGATGTGGAGTGGAGAGGAAATGAGGTGGCATCCTAATTGGAGCAACATCATCCTCCTCTCTCCTCTTTCTATTTATAGACACTCTTTTTCTTGTTTAAGGGTTACTTGACCATTTTTGACTCTTGTATTTTGAGAGTTATAGGATTTTGGGAGTGCTTGTGAATTTTTGGAGCTTGGGATGCTTTCTTTATTTTGAGAAGCTTGGAGTTTCACTCTTGGAATAACTCTACTATGGAGAGGTAGGAGCTTTACCTTGATTTAGTTATACTTTTATTTTTGTGTTTATATGTTGTGTTTATATTTTTTTCCCTTTGGAATGTTTGTTGGGTGTGGGTAGAGTTCCTGTTTGGAGTTAAGAAGAGACTATGGGGATTATTCTTGTAGGGAGGCATAAGAGTTTACGTTCTTGTTGGAGGGAGTTTGGGTTGGGTGCCCCACCTTGCATTTCTTGCATTTCTTTCTTGTTTCTTGTTATGAGGGAGACATAAGAGTATATGGAGGTATAAGGGGTACTTGAGGAGGCATAAGAGTTTTAGGGGATTTGAGACATGCATTGGAGGCTTTAAGGTGGGCACCCATTCCCATTGGGAGGCATAAGTGGCCTCCCCATAGGTCTTGCTCTTTTGGCTTTCTTGATAAGCCTTGTTATATTGTTGTTTTGTTGATTCTTCTTGCTTGTGTTGTTGTTGTGTTTGAATGTGGATGGAATGGATTGTGAAACTATGTTTGTTAAGTATTGTGGAAGCTTGTTGTTGCCATGTGTTGAAATCATCTTCCATTGTGATGTGGTTGGGGCTCAGGGGCCAATGAAGAGGATGGCTTCTCCTCTTCATTGGATGTCTTGGTTGGGTGGAGAGCATTGCCTCTCCCCCCATTTTGTTGTGAATCAAAAAATCTTGAGAGAGCTATCTTGCTTGGAGTTGTGGAGCTTGGAGTGTTGTTGGAGACCTTGAGAACTTGTGAAGAAATTTATTATATTCCCACTTAGAGTGGAGGAACTTGTATTATTGTAGTTTCCTTTATTTACATTCTTGTATTATTTCCCACCTTGAGTGGATGACTTTGTAATAATCTTGTGTAGAAGAGTTTACATTCAAATATTTGTATATTGAAAAGAAGAAAGAATTGTATTGTAGAGTTAGTTTTGCAAATAGAAAAGAAAGTAATTTTCTTTGTTGAAACCTTGGTTGTATTGTGAGAAAAGTAGTTCTTTGTGTTAAAGGAAATGAGTTATAATCAATGAAAAAAAAAATTAATTTATTTGTGAGTTTGTATTGTTGCAAATGAGAAAGTAGAAATAGAAAAGTGATAATATGTTAAAATTATGCATAGTAAATTTGAATGTAAAAGGAAGTTGTAGTTGTTTTAGATATTTGAGTTGTAGTGAAAATGGAAGAGAAAAAAATTTGAAATAGGGAATTGTTGCATTTTGTATTAGAAATTAACAATGTGAAATTAGACATATATTCCTTAATTTTTCTCTTGGAATCTAAAGAAAATTAGATGAATAAAATGCAATAGATATTGTAGTTGTTATTGTCACTATTAGATTTCTAAATGTTTTAAATGAGTGGATTTAATTAAGAAATGAACAAATATATTTAAATCTCAAAACTGGAGACCTTAGGTGCATAAAACTAAGCTTAGAATGCATCTTAGTACCTTTTAGCAACTTTTACTTTTTGTAAAATTTCTGGATTTAAGATTTTGTTTCTCGAAATGGACCGACTTACCTCATGTAGAGTGGTAGTCTCGTAACCACCATACAAGCTAAGGAGGCGAGCCCAAAACCTGCCGATTCGTAGGGCGAAGGTCCATGTTTTTCACCCGAGCAAGGTTGCGGTCCCAGGATCACCGGTCTGCTTTCTGAGGCGAAATGCTGTCACTTATGACAAAACTCTAAGGATCTCACACTGTGTGTGAAATTTATCCAATTTGTACAAATTTCTAAGATGTAGAAATTTAACCTATGATTACGAGCAAGAAAATAGTGAGTAATCCTTTGGATTCAATGATAAAACATACAAATGGTGGATCTAAAAGCATTCTTTCATTTATAACAATGGGGTAGGGTTTTCCCTAAATTTGAAACCCAATATACAAATAATTTGAAATAAAAACCAGATTGGTAGAGGAAATCCCTCCCAATCCTTGAATGAAATAGATTACATGAATAAAACTAAAACTAAACTAAGCCTAGATTAAATCTCCATGTAGACTCCTCCATGGCTCTTCCTTCTTTTCTCTCATGGCTTCCTCCTCTCCAACCTGCAAATTTAACAAAAAAGAAATAGACCAAATGAGAAGAATAGAATGAGAAAAGGTTTTAATAGAATTTGTTAAGGATTTTAGGGCTAAAAGTTTCGAACCCTAGGATCTAGTGGCCAAAATGGATTTGATCCAAGGGTGGAGGATGGCACTTACTTTTATTAGGTAGAAATGTATTTTTAATTTTTAATTTAATTCCTTAAGGGTATGTGTAGATGGGTGAGTGGGGCAATTTAATTTCCTAGAGCGTTAAATTTTGATAGTCCTTATCAAGCTTTAGTTAGTAATATAAAATACTCTAAATCTTAAGATAATGTTTTATAATAATTGTGTAAGGGGTCAACCTAATTAGGAATTAACATTATTAAGGAGAGGAAATATATAATTAAGCAATTTAATAATCCTTGTTACCTTCCTCGTGAATTTTGTTAATGGACCTTAATGATGAATTAGAAAATATGTTAACCTTCTAGTAGACCTAGTTCTTAAACCATAGGGTGAGTTTAGTGGTGTAAGTTAGTTGTTGTACCCTAGGGGTTATCATCCTTGTAACATGTTTTATCCTTCTACCTTGTCCTGGTAACAAAAAAAAAAAGTCATAATTTTTGAAAGTTGTGTCAAGTCTTAGCGTGTTCCTTGAACGTCCTTTTTGTGGGCATTACTCATTCATTA